>JAYKAV010000370.1:0-43598 GCA_035582835.1 Phoebastria nigripes | reverse complement strand
ATCTCACCAGAGCCCCTCCCTTGCCCCCCCCCGGTGCCTCCAATCCCCAAGACAAACAATGGCAATGCAACCCAAAAGCCAACCCAAACATATGGATCTGATCAGACTACACTTTTACATGAAAGTTACTTAGATGCTTACATTCTTTTTCTTGTTGTCCAGAAGCAACTAAATCTTTACGGTACTGAGAAACCTAATGCCTCTCTCATGACTTGAGCTTGTAAAGATTGTAATTTTCAGCATCTCTCTTCTTGCCTAGTGTCTTAATCTGGTAAGCACAGTCCGAAGAGACACTAAATAGCCATTTTATCAATAAGATTACTAGAGAGGCATCTTCATCCACAACATAGGTATCTAAAATTTTACAGACAAAGTTAAGGAAAGTTCCACCCTTTGAGGAGATTCAAAACTTCTTCCTCCATTTCCCAAAAGGCACCCTCAGTAGCAACTACTGCATACCTTCACTGGCTTTCAATCCCTCCTGTTGAAGATATTTGACTTTACATGGAATGATTAACCATTAATGGGAAGGAGAGAAAGAAAGAGAGGGCAAATGTGGGTTGGCAGTCATGATTGCCACTGGCAGCATGGGAGACCTGTATTCCACTCCCTCCCACTCTGAAGGGTTAATATAAAATCACTAAGAACCATCTAACTGGAACTAGAAGGCCACAATCCACCACTCTCCAAAGTAAGAGCCTAAGTGTTATAGCAGGGTGAGGAGTCTACAGTTTTTGAGACTCACAACTCTAACAAGCTATTATGGTGCAGCTGCCATGCTGGGGCTATGTTGCATGTCTGCTAGCAGAGCAAAATTGGTGCTGGAGCTGCCTGGTAAACTCAGTCTCCACCTCTGAGAAGAAGTGCCCTAGCAGAGGCTTCTGAAGATCACAGAATCACTGAGGGGATGAGCTTGGAAGATCACCTTGTCAAACATCAAGCAGGGTCAGCTAGAGAGATTGCCCAGGACCATGTCTAGTCTCCTCACATGGAGACTCCACAACCTGTCTGGACAACCCATGCCAGTATTCAATAACCCTTATAATAAAAAAGTTTTTCTCATTTTTAAACTGAGTTTCTTCTATTTTGATTTGCGCCCATTTCCTCTTGTCCTGCCACTGGATACCACTGAGAAGAGTCTGTCTCTGTCTTCTTGATTCCCCCAATTAGGTATTTATACACATTGAAATAAGATCCTCCTGAGCCTTCTCTTCTCTGGGCTGAACAGCTCTCCCCCCTCTACCTGTATGACAGATTCTCCAGACCCTTAATCATCTTCATGGCCCATCATTGGACTTCCTCCAGTCTGCCCATGTCTCTCTTGTAGTGGAGAGCACAGACCTAGACCCAGGACCCCAGGTATGTCTCACCAGGGCTGAGTAGAGGGGAAGGATCAGCTCCTTCAACCTACTGGTGACACTCTTCCTAATGCAGTCCAGGAGACTGTGGACTTTTTTGGGCACAAGGGCATACTGCTGGCCTGTGTCACCARAAGCACCAGGTCCTTCCCTGCAAAGCTGCTTTCCAGCTTCTTGGCAATAGAGGACAGGCTGACTGGCCTACAGTACCCAGATCCTCCTTCTTGCCCTTCTTGAAGACTGGAGTGACATTTGCTTCCTTGCAGTCATCAGGAACCTCCTCTGATGGCTAGGACCTTTCAAAGATGATCAAGAGTGGCCTTGCAATGATATTGGCCAGCTCCCTCAGCACTTTTGCATGCATCCCACCAGGTAACATGGATTTACCTATATCCAGTTTGTTTAAATGTTCCCTAACCTGATCCTCCTTCACTAAGTATGTCTTCCTTGCTCCAGTCTTTCCCACCAGTCTCAGAGGCCTGGGATTCCTAAAGTTCAGTGACTTTTCTGAGTTGTCCTGGGACTCCAACGCACAGTGTGTCTGCCTAGACCTCTCCTCCACCTGTCAGGTGAGGCTGCAGTTTGTCATTCCTTCGTCTACTGAGGTCTATGTTTCATGTGCCTTCTGGCCACATAAAAATGTTGTCAGGCAGTTCATGGGTGAGAAAGGCTGGCCACTTGCTAAGTTATCCAGAGATTCCTCTCCATCTTTAGCTTCATTAGTATTTAGTAAGTGTATATAGCCTTTCAGTGTGAAATACAAAACTTCTTTAAATTTGACAAGGTAAGCATCCTAAGGTAAGTGATTCGGCAGATAAAAGCAGAAAGTAATTGGGAACTGTAAGACCTCCTACTACAATGGAGATCTCTGAGCTGTTGGAAAAGGGAGCAGGGTTGTGGGAGAAAAGTTAATGAAGTCTCTTGCGTGTGGATATGGGAAAATATGTGTGAATAGAAGCAATACACAATACAATTTGGACCTTTGATATTTTCTTACTCATCTGCCAACACATATATATCCTAATTGATTCACTATAAATTGATTCACTATATCCTAATGGATTCCCTTTACAAATATATGTAATGTAAATATTATGCAAAATTCTTCTGGAATCCTCGTGGTTTTTAAATATTGAATAAGAGTACTTTGAAACAACAGCACCAAAAACCAAACCAGTACTTTCTCAGGATCTTAGAAACTATATCCTGCTAACATTTGTGCAGTATTTTATTGTTCAGTCTGGTTTTGGTTCACTGCAGTGATTAATATTTCAGCAAGCGATTCATGTTTAATTTCTTTTGCATCCCAAATGTCTCCCATATAATCAGAAGGTTTCAAATAAAACCATTTTATATTATACTGAAATGAAACTATCTCAGAAATAAGTAGAAATGTTTTGCAGTTGTAGAAGCAAACTTGGCTGACTTCTCCCTCAATTGCTCCTCTGTAATCTACTGATTTTGAGAACCTGATTTGCGTAATCACTTTCTGGTTATTTTTCATTAATTTTACAGGATACTCATCAATACTCTGAGCAAAAGAAATATTAGAATGTGGTGATTTGCATAAACCATACAAGGGCATGGCAGTCTTCCCATTATGATTGCTTAATAATCTTTTAGGTATGTGTTTGAAATCAGAGCACTAAGGTTTTTTGCCAGAAGACAGAAAACATATTAATGTATCACTCTTCCGTGTTGAAGGAAGAGAGTTTTCATGTTTCATAGTTTTCAGGTGTTTCATTGGGTTTTTAACATGAAAATTTTGTAGTTTTCATGTAACAGAAGACCAAAACTGATAAATAAAACCTTTGTATAGCTAGTAATAGTATGAAACAAGAAACATAATTGCCTTTAAAAAAATGATGCAAAAAGGCAGCAGCAGATATATGGGCCCTTCTAACCAAATACTGCTCTTTCTCCACTGAAGATCTTCAAAACACTGATCAGCCACAGACATGATTGAGAAAATTTTGCACAAGGCTTCATGTAGGGAAGAGGTTTCCTGAAAACTTACAGATGTGTCAATCAACCAGTTGTACTTCTTAGAGGAAATGAATGTTGCCTGTCACTATTAAAAACCTTGAATTTTGATAAAGTATTCTTTATGGATAACCCTACTTTTATTGACACAAGCATGTGTCCAGGAGTGGAATGAAGAAACAAAATGAAGTGACCAGGAAAATTATTAAAGTTACCTGAGAAAACAAATTAATGAATGCTACTCTGCAGCTTAACAGATAAAGATGATCAATGACGAAGAGAGGGAAAAAAAACCCACCACAAATAGGCTATATCTATAGTAGACATCATAGGAAATGTAGCTATGCTGGTAGAAGACCTTAATATAGACAAAATCCAAAAGCCCCTCCAGAGAACTAATTTAATGTTGCAGAAAAACAAACATGAATTGCAATTTACAATGTGAACTCTAGGTGAGGCAAAATGTCTTTGTAGAAAATTTCTTCAGAAAATAAAAAGAATAAAAAGGGAATATATTAATGTATCAAATATTTATGATGCATTGACAACAGATAACAAAAAGCTTTGACACCAACATGACACGTATGTGACAGGACTGTCCTGTAGTCTAAAATAGTCTAAAAGAAACAGCCTGTAGTCTGATAGTCTAGAATAGTCCACTCTGTGCCCAGCTATGGACCCAATCCACCTGAGCCTCACCACAGGCTGACTGCCTGGCCAGCCCTGCCTCCTGGTAGTGGACCCACCTGATGCCCTGTGCAGGGGGTGCCCCGTGCTGCCCCCCTCCTYGGGCACCACCAGGCAGGGCCTGGGCTGGTGAGTCCCCTGCCCTGTTGGCTGCTCTCACACCCAACTCCTTCTCCCTTGCTGGTCCCTGACAAATTCAGTATGAGATTCACAACGGCTATGAATTTATTGATTAAAAAGAAGGAAAAAATGATAGGACCGATAGCCTATTTGATGTCTTGTATAAAGAAGACATGTTAACGCACTGAAATACCAATGTCTTCCTTACGAATAAAGCATGGACCTTGTTTACACCTCTCATAATTACCGTAATATTACACCCTTCTGATACGCTGTCTTTGCAGAATAATAATAAAAAAAAAAAAGAAAAAAGAAAAAGAAAATGAAAGTTAGTGGAAGTTATGGGTCCTTGTTTTGTTCATCACATGAAGTGAATGGCCAGATGGCCACAGAGGAACAGAATCAATAACTTCAAAGACTGTTGGTTGCAAGCAGAGCATCTGAAAAAAAGTCAGCAGCTCAAATTTGGAAACATGAAGTTCATATGCAATGGCAGACTTTTTATCACCATCTCCTTATCAGAGATGTATAGATCAAAAAATACAGTCATATAAATAATGCAAAATAGATTTTATCACAGAAAAGAGAGAAAGATGGAGCTAATTGAACAGATAAAGAATACATTGATTACTCAGGCATCTGAAGAAGTAAAGATACTTAATGAATAATATCGGTTGATCTTCTTTCTTGATTGCAGAATCTACAAAGCTGATGATGATCACCGTAACAGGAGAATTTATAAACAAGTTCCTGAAAAACAGCTAATCTGAAAGATTACAGAGCCTTCTTAAAAAATGACAGACAACTCAAAGAACATCCATATATGCTTCTCTTCTGCAGTGCAGGAAATATAATAAAACTTCTAAATCCAGATCTAAAAAAGACCTAGATGTCCAAAATGGCACCTAAGTACCAGACTTAGCTACTGGAAATTATGTACCAAAATTCCAAACTTCAGCTACCTCATCTGTTAATTGAAGTCCACAGAGGGGGTAACTGCTGGCTAGTGAGGCAAGATCCCCAGYCAGAATAGCTAGGAACGCTGTGGATTTAAATGCTAGCATGGAAATACGAAGGTTGAATTTCCGTCCTGTGCGGTCCAGGATGGCTGTTTCTTTGCCTGAGCAAATGCAGAGGCACCGTATAATAGGGCATTGATACAGCTGGTGATACCTGACATGCTTTAAAGGAACGTGGCTACTATAGAAGGTGAACACCTCAGGTTGAGGCTTATTCAGCGCTTAGAAAGAAAGTTTACAACTTCAGGAGAAAGTTCAGGGCCAATGATGCTGTTTTGAAAAAGACATCCAAAGGAAAAGATTTAAGATTAACATGGTCTCTATGTTTCCTCATTGGCTGCTAACTCTCAGGGAGCATTTGCCCAGCAGGTTGTAAGGCTCCAGACCTCCCTTAATTCTGGATAGAACAGGCAGAGCAGGCACATAATGCTGAGCCTCCAATTCCACTTGAGAGGCCACACACCAAAAAGTTCAGAGTTGCAATGCATGTTATACCTATTTAACTCGTTTTACTCTTACTCCATTTCTTACTACGCTTTCACTTAAATGACTAATGGCTTTTTTTTTTTTTTTGGAGGGGGGTTGTTACTCATCTTTGTATCCTTTCATTAGCATGACTTTACCTAAATAAAAGTCCTGTTTCTAAAGAATTTAGTTTACTACTTTTAAGAGACTTCTACAATAGTTTTAAGGTCATACTACCTACAAGCAACAAATAGTCGGAACACTTAACTTCGGCGCACTGCATATAAGTGGAATGATATAAGTAAAATACTAAGCATACCAATGGAAAATAAACAGGTACCAGAAAGTTTTCTTTCTGAAAAAGATGAGATGTCACTAAGTTTGTCAAAGATTGCTTTTAATGTTTTCTAATCTTTAAGGAATAATTTTTCTGATAAGCTCAAGAGATGTTAATGGTATGAAATATCAGATTGCAAATGACTACCCCAGCATGGAAACGTGAAACCTAACTAGAGAAATCATTGGGTTTCATATGTATGTTATTTCACCATGCTGAATCCTAAAAGACAGCAACTTTCCTGTCACCATGGTGACTTTTTTTGTCCACCTGTGAGATATTACTACTTCATAATAAGAAGTAGAAAAGTGCCTCCGCACCACGTTTAAAATATCTGTGAAGAAACAATACCAGATGAAGTGAAATGAAGCTGCAAGCTATAATTTCCCATTAATGGAAAAGAGTTCGAAAAGTTCAAATTTAGTCACTAAGAAACATTTCTAAATATCTCTGACTAAGTAACTGGAAGTGCTGCCAACACTGGATTAGCACTGTACCACACACAATTCCTCTTGTCATACACCAGAGGATACATGGAGTGATGGGAATAAATTAAAAATTTAACCTTTCAGATGTATGTCATTTTTCAGAACTCCCTATGAGGCTATTTATATAGAGTTCAAACAGAAGCCTTTTAACTGCACTGAAGACAAGCCAGATAGATAGATACCATTTTCTGTACACTGAAAAGACAGAAAGCTTGGTCCTTCTCAACTGTCATTAGTTTGCAGTTCATTTGGTGTTCAAATGAATATTGTTTTACAATTATTTAATTGAAATTAATGAGAGAGATAGTCAAACATTTTTAGAAAACTTAGGGAAATCCTTTTGTCTCAGTGTACACACCTAAAGAAAAAACTGGAAGGAAACATAACCTCATTTCTTCACACTAGGCTGAAAGTATTTTAATACTAATCAATGCTTATTTGTGCTATGAATTTCTACTGTACATTGTATAAATGCAATATACATCTTCAACCTCGCCAACACAAATGTAGACATCAAAGAGTTTTTTGATACCTTTGTCGTCCCCAAGGCTCCTGACCGAACCAGATGACTGCACCTACAGAGATCACTTAGAACTCCATCAGCTTAAAATGGGTACCATTACTCAGACAAAAACATCCCTAACTTCTGCCAGAAACCGTACCTTTTTGTGCTTCCTGTGACCAGAAGCCAAGACACTGGAAAGCCTTACCCTGGGCCAGACCTAGATTCACCAGTGTTAGATGAAAGATCTGTTACTCCACCTAGCCCCCTTCTAGATCTTGCAAATGAGCAAAACAACATTATTCAGTGTTTCTCATCCGTACAAAAAACAGGATGAATATGTCCCTGTTATAAGCCAACAGGAGTTGATACTGGTACACTATAGTGTTCCTTAAATAACAGAGTAACAGAATACCGTGCTACCAATTTACATGCCTTATGTTAATCATTTTCCAGCACTTGAAATGTTTAAAAATGTAAATGGAATGTACCACAAATAAAAGAAAGATATGCTACAAAGACACTGGGACTCGTTTATTTCTCATTTATACATGTATCAAGAACAAGTGTAAAATCAGTGGAATTATATTAGTATAAAAGTGGCACAGGAGAGGAATTCAGCACATTGTAAAGAACATACAGTAAATCATTTAATGGAATCTGCCACATGATTCTTAGGTGTACCAATTCACCAAGGCAGAGGAGCACACGAAAATGCCTGTATTTGACCGATCTAGCACCAGAGCTAGATGAGGATGGAACGTACCTATCAACTCTGCAGATTCTGGGCCATTACAGCTTCCTCAGTACCCTAATGACAGTAATCCACTCATGAATCAGTCATGAGTTACACAAAAGAGGCAGTTGATACTGAGTTCACATCTGAAAATGGCACGCAAAACCAAAATTAAATACATTAACCTTCACAGCCTTTGATATGGAGAGCTGTTAATTTTACAACTGAACAAGAATTATGTAACCAACTATACCATGAACTGTACATGTGTGAATTTTCACTGAATTGGCCCCACAGCAGACTGTTGAGGAACACATTTCAAATTTCATATATTTACATATATTTATAAAGTTCAGGTACAATGAGCTCACTCACTACTGTTTATACAAAGTGCTGAGCATGATCAACTCTTTTTATATGGCACATAAAAAGGAGAGAAAAGCAAAACCAATACAAAACCTACTAAAGACGAGGTTTTGAGAAGGTGGGGCCAGTGAGACAGCAGGAACTATGCAATACAGTCAGTGACATTATCATGCAAAGCAAGAGTAGAAAACAGCAGATACAAATATCTGACATCTGTGCCCAAATTAGAAGATCAAGGTGAATATCACCTGAAGATGCTGACAGTGTAATGAAAACAAAAGACTATCTTCAAGCCTGGCATTACTGAACACTGACAAAATAGCTGGGGTGTCATGAATGAGTGGCTTAGAGGCCACTTAAAGAATCACCGTCAAAGGTATTAGCAGAAAGTGTTTTTAATAGAAATTTGTAAAAGCGTGACTTAACAGAGTTCTATGGTAAGATTCACTCTATCACTTACTACATGGATGAAGAATACAATGAAAAATCATGTTAGAATTGAGCTGGAATGATTTATACGGAGACCGAGGATGAAAAGGGGTAAGGGAGACCCTCCCATTGAGTCACGAGGTTCAGAGGAGACCCCCTTGCTTTCTAAACTCCTGATAGAGTCTAGGTGCTGCTGAATCCACTCCCTAGTCCCAGACTTGGTCAATGGTTTATGTCTAAGGGATTATGTGTTAGCAGCAGTCTTAGGTTCATTCACAGTTTTAAGGTGGATCACAAGATTTTAGCAACAATTAATCATTGACTAATTTAACATTTACAAAGTGAGTTAGTAGAGTCTATTACAATCCCAACAGTGACTGAATTACAGATTATGCTTCCTATTGGTTATCTAAATCAATTCACACACACACATAGACACAAGGATAGACAAATATACAAAGGTATACCTGTTAAAAATTCCCCTCGAGTCCAGTGAAATATTCACGTCAAATATCTCGGCATTTCTCAACGGGCGAGGGGTTGAGCCTCGAGGAGTGTTTCAGCCCAGGTCCCATTGTCAGTCGGCAATGGTCCTCCATATATCACAAACTTGAGAGTCCAYGAGCTCTGAGAGGCATCCCACTCAGAGGGAGATACTGGGCACAGCCCGCTGCGGTCCAGGAGAGCTCAAAGGGCCTCACTTAGGACCACTGTTTATAGGGTCACAAGATGATTTGCTTTAGTCATCCATGAAAATTCTCAAGATTTCAGTAACAATGGTACCGTTCCACTGGAGTTATGACTCAAATAAGGGTGTCAGGGGATGATGAATTATCCCCACTGTCATTCCCCACCTGGGCCAGGCAGCAGGAGTTCCTGGTATGGTCAGTGCCGTTCCCTCACCTCAGCCATGCAAGAGTTCTTGGTACGGTCAAGGGACGCTTCACCGCCTGACTCATTACACAAAGGCCAAAGTTTAACTGGAGTTCCTGAGATCATAGAGCGGCCCAGGAGAGGGGTGGGGGGAATGCACCACCATATGGGGTGAGCCTCTGCTCCAAACAGCATTTAGAGTCCAGTGTAGCAATGATTTGCTGGAGAAGGCATAAAGAATTGCTGAGGTCTGATAACTGATTTTCAAGGATATAAAAACATAACAAGTCCTGCTCTGCCACTGACAGTGCAGTCTGTCAGCTAGCTAGAGTATGTAAAGAGCGAGAGCTTTAAAAACATTTCTCAGATTAATTGCTAAATAATGATGTTACTATGAAGAGAAGCTACTCTAGGTTGATTTATTTCAAGGCTGAGAGGCTAGAGAAGGACACAAGAGAAATGTTTTTGCTCTGGATAATGGAGTGTGAAGACATGATTAGGCACATTTTACATGTGCAATTATATTACAACTTCTCTTGCATGGAAACTGGTCCATTTTTTTCAGAGAGCCATTTACAAAACTAGAACATCGTGTTTACACACAGCCAGATCCATGCTCACTGTAGGCAATGAGGCATATTATCAACCTGCAAATCTGTCTGTGTGTTACTCAAGCTATTGAGATGTGTGACAAATTACTTCAGTGTGACATATATTTTGTTGCACGCTGGATTACAGCTGAAAAGGTTAAGTTTTTTTTTAAAATGGAGTATCTTCTTTGATTTCCCCCACACATGGGACAAACTAATAAAAAAAAAAAAAAAAARAAACTGGTTGCGTCTCTGGGAAAAGTTTATAGTGTACCATTCCCCTGGTGCTCCACAATTAGTACGTTGCATCTGCCAGGCTTTCCACAGGAAAATTAATTCAGCCCATCATCAGTGCACTGTTACCAGGTCAATCCCCTCATCAAAACTTTCAGTAATGTTTTGTAACTTTCCTTCACAACAAAAGAGTGGGCCATCCCAATAGAAATACCTACAAGACAATATATGTATGTGGGAGAAGGGCAAACTCTTTGCTGCCACACTTTTCACTGGTGAGAGGGCACAAAGGAATCTCTCAGTGTTTTGGGGTTTTTTTGTCTTCTATTGCTGTGGAAAGTTAATATGTTCATCCTGTTTCATATTCATCTGCAAACATGAAAGTACCTGAAATCCTGAATCTCCCTCTTCAGAATTCTCTGCTGCCGGGAGGACACGGGACAGTAAAGGGACAAGAGACCAAACAAGTTACAAAGTAAGATATCTTTCTTCTGCCTCTGACAAGCAGAAGCTCTGTTTCACCAGTGGGAAAACCATACTTTCTTGTTACTCCACTGAGAGGTTTCCCACCACAGTCTGCATAGTCAGACTTCCTCTCATTAGCAATGGAGGTATGTGTCAGTAGCTAGATACTTCAGAAGGACAGAGCATGTACACAAGTGAGGAGAGAGGTTACAACACACGCATAAAGCCTTTATTAGGGCTTTTCATTTGATTTTAGAAAGATTATGTTCATTTTATTAAGAAGGTTCTCTGTTAACATCGATTCAGCATAGCGTAGTTAGTGTGAATGGAACTGAGCTAATTTAGAGCTGAGGGTATGGCCAAATGATTTTCCAACTTCTATCATTTCATGTGTCAGAGGGAAATGCTACCGTGTAAACTGTCAGCTCAGATGCCCCTTCGGTGTTGTCCCTATAAATGCGAGTTGAATACTTCACGATCAACTCTGTGCAACTATGGCAAACCTGCTAATAAAACAGTAAGTTCAAGGTCATTCAAAGACAGAAGTGACATTTATGGAAAGTTTTACATTTGATTAAAGAAGACAAAATTTGAGCTAAATAGGCATGACTAGAAGCATTAGATGCTACATTATTCTGTATAATTCTGTGATTCAGAAACATGAATTAGCTGATGCTCAAGGCAATGAACTGTTGAAGTTTTAATGTGGAAAGTTCTGCCTATTGCCATTAATAAGAATTGCCCTGACAAATACTTCTCTCTCACATGCCACATATGTCCATGCAATGAGGCCAGCAGGACATGGGTAGTAAGTAATTAACTGCAACTTCTTCTGAAATCTACCTTAATACATGCCAAGACTTTTCATAATTCTGACATTCACTTTCAGAAAATGAATAATACATGGTGACGAATAAGGCCATGAAGTTCAGATTTGGGATTAACCTCTGTTTTGAATATACTATGTGGAGATATGAGAAAGGCAAGATCCATCAAAATGGTGCACATATCATAGTGGCAGAGCAATGAGGCACAACATAATCATACATCCCTTTTATCAGTAATGGTACATTAACTGTATTTTTTGTCATACAATAATTATCTGGGATGAAGGAAGCAGTTACAATATTCAGTAATTGTTTGAAAATCTTCCTGAAAGTATGAGATTAAATTTTTAACAGATGCTGACATGCATATTCCTCCTTAAAATATTCTCAGCGCTAAGAAGGGAAAATCAGGTTTGCATATTTTAAACAAAAGAGTACCATGACAGTATTCTGCCTTTGAACCTACACTTTGTTCATTTATTTTGTCTAAACTTTAAACTGAAGTTTTATACATAATATTTGACTTCTCTTCTGAAGCTTGCATTAAAAAATTCTTTAAACCACTTGATTATTGTAATATAAATTTCAACCAAGGTCTTATTTAATTCATTTTAATTCTCAGAAGGTCCGCTTCTCTTTGAACTTTTGGTGCAATTTCAAGTCAATCAGTACGCAATCCAAAGTAAATATCTGTTCTAAAACAGCATAGTCACACAGAAACTACACAGCAACTAGTTGTATATATATGCTATACTATTGGGTTTGTATGATCCCTCACAATATGGAGTTGTTCTTGAAAAAACTCTTCCTGATTAATGCGAAAGGTAGATTTATAAACACTGAGCCATAATTTTGAAAATTGTCAGAGAATATTAATATAGTCCATTTTAAAACAAAGAAAAACACCCGTAAAAGAGAATGCATCATCATCCACTTCCATTTAATTACAAGAGCATTTCTCCTAAAGGATAAGGTCATAAAAATGTAACTCATTAGCATTTCTCTTGCCTTTTTTTTAATCATTAATGTGTTTGTTTTAAGAGCTCATAAAATCAAGATTTTTATCTTGAAGGCTTGTCTTCATCGTCTGATTATGATAAAAATTTAAAATTTTAAGCCCTTAACTGCAAATCTAGAAAGAAGCTACCAAGTCCATTTTCTTTTCAAAACTCAGATATGGGTGCAGTTAACTGTATTTGCAGTTTTCAGATCAAATGTTTAGAAACTTCAGTTCCCTTGGCTCTACATGTCAATTCCTTTGCACACTGAAGTCAAAGGCAAAATAGAAAATCTCATATGAACATAAAGAGATTTTCAAAACCAAACTCTACAAATAACAATACAGAGATATCTGCATACTTTTATTAAATACATTGATGTATATTAGTTTACATATTTTCCAAATAATACCAAAATTTTATGTTAGATAAACCATCCTGGAATCTCTTTATTAAAAAGCTTCTCACAACCGAAGTTAATTAAGCTTTAACATTTCTGAAAACTGCATTTTTCCCCTCTGTAATTTTTAAGCATTTCTTATATCTGTCAAAACAGCACATGAACACAAAAGGTTTAAAGTAATATAGAAAAACAGTTTACTTCACGTTTTCATTATCGTAAATCAAAAACTGGGAAAATTATTTTAAGCTGCAGCATAGTAGTAAGAAAGGTGTCTTGATTATTAAGACTACCTTCTGCAGAGGGTAGAAAATTATAAATAGTGATTATATTTTATCTTTTTTTCTCTAGACATTAATTAGCTCATCTCTTATTTTGTTGTAAGATGTTTGCTATTGTTCCTTGCTTATTACTTGAAAGTTTGACCTTTAGTTTCATTACTGCATTTTAAAAAATGCATTGAACATTAATAATAACAATAACAAGGAGGAGGTTATTGATCACAGAAACAAGTAAAATTTGTTCTAGACCAGCTTATATGTAGTCCTGTGTCTATGGCAAGAAGACCTATTTTGGCAGGATTCTGGTTAGAGTGAAATAAATGGCAAAAATCACAGTTACTTCAGTCTTTGCCTTAAGTGGCATTAAATCTTTACAGAATTTTTCAGTTATGCAAGAAAAATTATCTTTAAAAAAATTTATATTTAATGAAAAACTGCTAACAATTCTAACAATTCTTTAAGGAATAAAAACATTTTTTGAAGAAATTATAGATGTTACCTGAAGTAATATTACAGAAAATTAATGCTCTTACTAGTCATTTTCTGGCCAAGAAATCATTATAACTGTGACATATCTATTATCAGCAAATGATTATTCACTTATTCTCTCACATGCATAAAATTACTTGAATTTTCACTGTTACTCTATTGCTCATTTGCACCACTCTTCTCTGCCGTTGTATATATGTTCTGTAAGATTGTTCCTGAAGTTCTGACATCAGAAAACAATACCTTCAAGGTCTTCGATACTAGTCTTTTCACATATTTACAGGTTATTTATTTTAGTATTGGATATACTTTGGAAATATGTTACTGTTAAATTTGTCCCAAATCATTTGTAATACCTTGATTTTCTCCAGTGTGTCTACAATGAACTCAGAATAAATTTGTATGGCAATCTACTGCTCACATCCTTGTGAACTTATCATTGCTTATTAGAGTAACAAACACCAGTGGATGACACACTTAAAAGCAGACAATACAGGAGTTTAATATCCAGCTTTCGGTGTCATTTGATGGATGGGAGTAGCTAACAGTTAAGAGGAGTTCACCACTTCTAAGAAAAATGAGAAGGATTTAATACTCTTCTTCCCTAAGAGTAAGAAATTAAGTATGGGGCAGAATGCCCAATAAAATGTACTCCCCACTGCTGGACTGTGGTTAAAGGTGAGAATTCTTGCAAAGTGCTCAATCCCAGAGCAAAACTGGGATCACCAAATAGCTTTTCTATTCAGAGCTGAGTGCTCACGTCTTAATTCATTAATTTGCGAACTAATCCTTGATTCTATCACCTTTGCTGCCAACATTTGAGCTGTTTGAGATTTTATTTGAGCGAATTGCTTCCTTCTTCACTGGTTGTATATAGCTTGACCATCAGAGTTGTATACAATGGTATATTGTATACACATACCCATTCAGAGTATATGAATGGGTATATGTATACAATATACATATTATATATATGTATATATACATATATATATATACACACACACACACATATAGATAGATAGATCAGAGACCCCGTGATTTGTCAGGTAGGAATACCATGCCATTGGGCTGCATAAGCCCCAATGGGCATGTTAGACATAGCTTGGCAGTTCTCCTTATTGAGCATTACAAGTTTTAAAGGATTGTATGTACGTGTAAAGAAAATTATGTTTATGAGAGCCAGCCTGTAGCACTTTCCTACTTCTGGTTAGTCACTCCATTCAGACACTTCTGTCACTGCTTCTGCAACATGAAGCAATCTGTTGACAGCTGTATTCATCTTTCAAAGACATAAAAAGTTAGAATAAACATCATGAATTCAGTATTGGGCAGCATAAATGTTGGGGTGCAACAAGAAGAACAGTAAAATTTAATGTAAAGTAGATTCTAAGATTTTGAATTGAGAAAAAAGGTGGTAACTACACTGAAAAAAATTTGCAGTTACAGTAGAGCACCAAGTATTTCATTTGTTGATAATACAAAACCTCTCCATCTGGCTAGCCACTGAAATAACTTGTTAGGCACACATAAACCTGTCTGAAGCAGGTTATTTAAAACTGCATCTGCAATTCTTAGCCCAGAACAACTTGTTATTTTTTCACTATTATACTATTTATATCCCTTTCTTCTAAAGAAGTTGGTACTTGAGACGACAGAGCAGAGCTCCTAGACCGGGTGTTGCACTGGAGAGGCTGCTCAACTATAGGGACTGACAGTTCCAGATCCACAGCTTCCAGCAGGGCCACTGAAGAAAATGTGACTAGCTGCAAAATGTGGGTCTGGATCTGAACTTCTAACTCAAAATATCATTTTGCATCCATTGTAATTATGAAGCCTACTCCACCATTACACATGCTTTTTCTGGGTCTACTTCTACTCCTTCCAATCTTCTCATTTTTGGATCTGACTGTGATCTTATTTTGACTAATTTTTGAGCAGCTCAACTTCACTAGCTTCAGGGAAATTGAATTCAATTTACAGTGGTGGAGTTATATTAGAGTTTGACATGATCGTTGTCAATGTTAGACTCATTTTGCAAAAAGCAGATTTTTTTCCCCCGTTTGCTGTCACTATGGCAACAACATCCATGACTTGCTGTGACAGCATGGGCAGGAGTGGGAGTTGTGATGAAAATAAACCCATAAAAATATTCCTCTTGGCAACAACTTAAATCTGAAGTAGAGTCATATTACTATTTTCTCTCCATGCATCTATCTTTTCCATGCTATCTTTCCACCAGATTGTTAAAAATCCCTGGTTGCTATTTCTAAACCATGTGATGCGTGAGAAGTTCTTTGCTTCGGCACTTTTAAGACTGGAGAGTGCTGATGCAGAGTTCTCAGGCTAATAAATTCAGGATTTAGCATTTACCTTGGCTCTTTAAGGCAATATTTTATCACTTCTCATAATTACAGAGAAGCCCTGAGGGGACCTTGGGTGATATATACAGTATAAATATGAATATTGATTCAGTCAGTCAATCAGCCAGGCATTATTTTATATAGAACCTCTACCTTTCAGTGTTCATCTTTGGTCACTGTAGATAAATAATGCAAAAGGAATTAGAACCATAAATAAAGCTTCTGCACAGGAAGAATAGTTCTGGCAGATGATGTACTACATAATAAATATGCACATGAGAGCAACTTATTAATAAGATAACTAGTATTCTAGTTTCTGTAGTAGTGCTCTCAATCGTGCCATGAACCAGATGCCAACCATGCTCCCTAGAGGCCAGCTATTAATTCCTTGGCTAAGCAGCAATATAAGCAACATTACTTTAAATACAGGCTGTTTCTTCTCTACTCTTTAACTATCCCACAGTGCTGAAATTGTAATGAAAAGCGATATGGAGCTCAGCCAGATAGTCATTTGCCATCCAGTCAAGTGGATATAACTGCACAGAGACAGTTTTTTTCTTTTTATGTTTTTTATCAAATTAAGGTTAAATACACCTGGTTTCTTAAAATTCCTCCTTTCACTCCTGTAAGTATATGTATTTCAAAGTGACCTTCTTATTTGTAGATCCACAGATTGGATAGGACACATGCTGCATGGTGCTAATCCAGAAAAAAACTAAAATGCATTCTTAACTTTATTAGTAATCGCACTCTCATTGAATCAGACATTAAGGATCAGCTTATTTTTGACAGTGTTAGCTAAGTTTGAAGTGAAATATATGTATAAGTGTTTTGCTAGATAAGATATAAAGTTTTTACATTTCTACTATTTCCTTGACAAATAGTTGACACTAAAAAAAAAAAAAAAAAGAAAAATTTGACAATGGGATCTGAAATCTGGTTAAGTTCTGAATATTACACTAAATGTTGTCTAGTAAGAACAGAAGTTTACTGCTATTTCCACTCTCAAAATAGCATTCATATTTACCAAAAAACTGTGTGCTGGGTTGTCCCTCGCTGGCAGGTAAGCCCTTACCCTGTCACCCACTCACTTCCCCCCACAGCAAGATGGAGGAGAGAATTGGAAGACCATGAGTTGAAGACAGTTTAATAAGTGAAGGAAAGGAGAAGAAAGAAAAGAAAAAAAAAAGAAGAAGAAGAAAAAGTTATACAAAGGTACTCACCACCTCCCACAAGTAGACTGATGATCAGACAGTGCCCAAGCAATGGCTACCTACCCAAAACCCATCTCCCCTCCAGTTTTAATAATGCTCATGGTGTAATACGGTATGGAATATCCCCTTGGCCAGCTGGGGTCAGCTGTCCTGGCTGTGTCCGCTCCCAATCACTTGCCCACCCCCAACGTACTCACTGTTGGGGCAGAGTGAGAGACAGAGGAGGCCTTGACAATATGCAAGCCCTGCTCAGCAATAGCCAAAACGTTAGTGTTATCAACACTGTTTTGGTAACAAATCTGAAACACAGCACCATAAGGGCTGCTATGAAGAAAGTTAACTCCACCCCAGCCAGATCCAGAAGAGCTGTAATTCCAGAAAACGGAAAGAAAAATGTCCAATTCACAATACATAGAATTAAAAGAAATTTAAAAAATAGATTGTGATTGTTTATGCATCAAAGCACTGTTAGATAATTTTGCAAGTAAAACTGAGTCTGCCCAGTAAAAAACAGAAAGTGTGAAGATGAGCCTGTACAAAGACCTAGACTCTAATATGTTTCCACTGATTAAGACTGATGATCCAGCAGTTTTTTTCTAGTCTTACTTCCCATGAATAGTACCTGTTCCACATACTGTTTATTTCAGCAGGAGTACTTGTAAAGCTTTCTTCTTATAATCAAGGCAGCAGAACTTTTCCTACATGGGATGCAACCTGAGATCAAAAATCAGTTTTGAGAAATTATTTTTTGATCTGTGCCACAGTCTAGGATGAGCTATTACCAACCTACAGTTCAGTGAGTGGCCTCTGCTAAGTTAATCAGATCTGATCAACACTGTTTCATATTAACAGACCACATAATACCTTCTCCAAATCAGATCTGAAGCACTCTAATAACATAACACTGTCTTGTTGCTTCCAATTTCCTATCTATTCAACTCATAAGCAAGGTTGCTTGTCAATGATGCTGATATATAATCTCTTGGCAATATTAAATTATTTTAGAGAAATGTGAATTAATGCCTGACCATTTAGTTGTTATTCTGTTTGGTAAACCTTTAAGGGATTCTTAAATAACAGCTGAATGGATAATGCAGTTCATCTAGAAAAGAGTGATTTGCTAAATTATTTCAAAGTGGCATTTACCAGAATTGTATTAGTGAAAAGCACATTATTGTATAACTTTTTCCTTGACAGTATACTGAAATATAAAGTACTTTTTGGAGAGGTCAATAACATTTCACTTTGTTCAGTTAAATTGATTTGATTTCCAATTTGACAGTTGCTCTCCATGCCTTAACAACTAAGCCTATCCAACTGTATCATAGCAGGCAGGCTTTTAAACTGATAGTCTAAGGAACTGAATGTAAATATCTTCATATTTTCCATATTGACAAGTACACAACTGCTGAGATGCAAGGATATTCCAAGAAGCATGTAACAGAGCTGAAGTACCAAAATTAATTTGAATCCTTGTCAATTTATGTAACAATTTATATGATTTACACTTTATATAATATTTCATAAATAGGGGAATAATTCTGGGGACATTCCTGTTTACTTGCCAGAGCTGACCAACATGTTACTATTCTCAAAATCCCCAGAGCATCCAAGTGCAGTCTCATGTATCCTCAAAAACAGCACTATTGCCTCTGAATGCAATTTGTCTTAATTGTCTTTACTTTTGAAAACTGTCAGGTATATAACAAATGAACATCRTTATTAGCATCATAACTCTGCCAGGATGATTGAACACTGAATAACATAGAAATATCATGCATGAGTCTCATTTAAGTCTCCATTTATTAGATCCAGTCTGCCCAAGATCTATTTGCAAAGACTGTATAAACCATTTCCAGTCTTTTACAAACCTCTCTTTACTCATACATTGATAGGGGGAAAATGTCAACATTTCTAATTGCCATTCAGGAACACAAAAGGGGGGAAATAAATGCCACCATAGAAATCTTGCTATATACTTATCCTCCCAAATTCTGGCTGCTTTGGAAAAATAGACTTTCAGACTCTCTCATCATAGTTATTTAAAGAATATACAGACTTCAGAAGTAATGAATATTTTTCTCCAGGTAAGGCCAGTGAAAGTTGAAGATGGTCAAAGATGCAGCCTAACATTTTATAGGATGAAGCTGAAGGGCACCTCACTGTGCAGGAAGAAGGCAGGCATCCCTCTTGGAAATGGGTTACTGTAAGCTGACTCCAAATAACACAACAAGCTTTGTCAGACTTGTCCACACTCTCTCGTTTATCTAAGATTCCTCACTCATAAGCTCTGACCATTTGCAATGGGACAGTTTAAGAATTCACCCTTCTTGTTTTTTTTCCCCTGCCCCTGTGCCTTGCCTGAGCCAACAAAATGGACAGAGTCTGTATGAGGATCACAGGGTCATTCTGGTGGGAAGGAAACTCAAGACCCTGTCAGCCTCCTCGTTGCCCACCCTGACACTACACAGTCTGCCCACCTCTTCCACAGCTTCTTCCTCTGCAACTAAACCAGGACCACCATCTCCTCCAGAGGAGGAGAGCCAACAGGCAGCTCCTGAACCCCAAGACCTGGACAGCAACATCCTCCTTCCAGAGGTCCAGCTAGCTCAATGCCTCTGATGTGTTGGGACAACTTCTCTAGCTGGTGGTGGGATCATCCTGGCACATCACCACTGCATCACTGCACAGTGTCAAGCAATCCCATGCTGTCTAAAGCAGAGTTTCTAGTGCCCTTTACATTCACGTTCACTGCCAAAGTCGCTATTTGTTGTTCCTGTTTGCTGGACTCCTGTTAACAAGAGAAATGCTCCCACACAGCCAGTCATCTSATATACACAAATCATGCATTAGTTGAAGTCTAAAGATGGAGACCTTCCCTAATCAAGAAGCAGATAATCAGGAAACACCTAACAGAACCCATTAGATGCAGATTCACCCAGAAGCAACTGAAAGCAGAAGTCCAAATCTAAACAAAGCAACAGCTAGTGGGCTGCAGCATGGAGCACGCCTCAAACCCTTGCAGCAAGGTCGGGAGTTCCTGGAGAAGACACCCCTCTCTGCAGCCATCCTCAGCCTGGCACCTGTCTATCCTGCACAAAACGTTGAGCCTTCAGTGAGGGCCAAAGCTGCGTGTGGCCTCCAGCGGGGCCCACAGTTCAGGAGAGATGCCTGGACTCCAAAGTGGACTTTGGAGGCAAGCAGCCTTGTGTAACTGTTGCCAGTCTTTCTCACAATTAGGCAGATCCAGGTTGAAGGCAACTTCCAAGATGGTCAGTCTCGTGTTGACTGCAACACTGTGCTTTCCAGGCAGCCACTCCACCCCTACACAGAGAGGGCCACAGTTCTGCACCTGGCATGGTGCCCACCTCACTATGCAAGCAATGCTGGCTCTGCTCCTCCCAGGCCTCCATGTTGTCGGGCTTTTGCAGCCAGACCCCAGGAGGGCTCTCCCCATCCCTTCTCCCATCTCCTTCCCCTCTTGTTCCTGGCCATCTCCTTTCCACCACCTCTGGAGCTGAGCTCGCTACATGGCAAACTGGCTACATGGCAAGTAGAAAAGTCAGATTACTTTATCGCTTACTTAGTGAAGGAGAGGATGGGAGGACGTGGCTGGTATCAGAAGGAAGACAACAGTGGAGACAAAAGGAGCATCATCTTGGGTTGTCAGGTCTGTCTCATGGCATTACACTTGTGAGTTTTCTGTCTTCCCTGTTATCCAAAGAGCATCTGCATTTTTCAACTAAGACCTGGCAAATACTTTGCTAGTTTTTTATTATACCTGACATGGCTGTTGTGGGAACAGTATGTATGAAGTACGGAGGGTTAAACATTTGCCCCTTTTACTCTGATCATGGTTACAGCCAAATTTATATGTTCCATACAGAAAAAATAGTCAATACTTTACCACAAATCTGGGATGCCCGTTTAGGAATACATATCCCAGGGCATTCTTCTGCACGAGGTTATTCATGCTTCCTTGTTTCTGATACATAAGAAGAAACTTGTTCTAAGTTTGATAGAAATTTATCTATGTGTGAATGAATAAATGGACAAAACAGGGTGATGTACTCTTTTCTAGTGAAATCCCTGCTTTAAAAAAATGTGCTTAACAAATTTGTATACAACATTTATGCATTAGTCAACATTCAGTCATGGTGACTTATGATCAGAATGATCTGTTAACACTCTTCAACAGCTATCAGAAAAACTAGATTAAGGTGGCTTGACACAATAGTGTTTGTGTAAATACATAATTAAAGAGCACTAGAGATTGCAAGAATGTATAAATCAGCTTTAGCAGATAACTGGGACAATTATACCCTCAGCAAAAGATGAATTGAGAATACACCACAAATTATTTAATGCTGTTTTTGTGAAGGGTTTTGGTATGTCAATTTGCAATGAACAAAATACTTGAACAAAATACAACAAAGTTTCTCTCTTCAGGCTGCACAAAATTATGTATCAATCTTAGATATTTCTTTCTTAACATCTCCCTTCTAGAGATATGATTACTCCTGAAGCCACAGTCTCCATGCAGATCCAGTGATTTTGCCAGATTGGCACACATAGAGCTTCTAATTAGATTCCAGTACATCTGAAATCTTTATAACCATAAACATTTGATAGATGAACTCAGGAAAAGATATTACTCTCCATAAACAGAAACATGTCGATGACCCATAGTTTAAGAGCTGATATTGTCTATCCAAAATAACTGACTCAGCATGTTCCTTGCCAGTGAACACACTAATAGGCGGTGTCCATCTATCACTCATACTTTCAGTGTTTGCATAATCAGTCACCATGATTTTAATTGACAAACACCACTTGTAAAACATCCAAGTTGCACTGATGTAGCAGTACTATCATAGCTGGAAAAGGAAAATCTGCCAAAATATAAATGCAGTTTTACGGCATGAAAGGTTTTCTGAGGGGACGTGTATTCTCAGAACATGCAGGGATAAAGCGCTGCATTCATTCTAGGGATCATAGTTGTAACTATTTGAGTAAAACAGCACGTCTGTGACTCTGATAATCACACCAATCTAAAATATATACATTATCTCAAGGACTGAAAACTTTTCCATTTTCATATGTAAATTAAATTTGGGTGCAAAATGTACTGTTCTGCAAGATGAGAGGAGACAAGCTGGACTCATTTCTACAGAAATTTGAACTGAATGCACTGATTCCACCAGCTGCTTACAAGAAATAAGGAAATTTGGTCCCAGTTACTTCTTTGTTTTCTTATTCTAACTTAATGGTAGTATTTTTAAAGGTAAAGTTAAAATGCAGTTCTGTTCTGAAAAGGAAACCTGTAAATATTGTTTTATTATGTTTCTCTAACTGCCAACTAGTCTTTTATTCTTTCTGATCAACAGCAATAATATAACCTATGTGAGATGCATTTTAAGGCAAAATAGGTTTGCTGCAAGGTTTGTATGCTGCAAAGTTACCATTCTGCAACTGAAAGTTAGTCAATACCTAAGATGAAGTACAAACTGATTTGCAGATCCACATTACTCCAGACTGCTTTCCTGTAGTTTTAACTACACATTTTTAGCAAACATTAAAAAAATCCTTATTTCTGTAAATAAAGAGACAAAGCTTGGAACACATGCAGATAATAAAAAAAACATTGCTTTACTCAGACTTAATTTAGAATAGAAGTATACTTAAGTCTACTCAAAATGGAGCTAATAATGATTTGTTCATATGTGGAGTTTCATTCAGTTACACAATAGCAACTTCTTATTTAAGTCAGGTTTATTCAGCAGAGGGTCCTCTACAATGTTAAATGGCAATTACAACTGCTGGAGGAAAAAAAGACATGGGGGTTGAGCATGAAACATGGGAACACGTGAGAACCATAAACAGAAATTGAAGCACCATGCAAAAACAGCAATGATGAAAACATATCAGTCTGTATTTCAGTTGAAACAGCTTGTACTCTACACTTTTCCTTGGGCTATACATCTAAATTCTCACTTCACATCAGTAAAGTGAACCAAAACCTGAAGTCATGTCTGAATTTCTAAGCTCACGGTGTCAGAGCCTGGGGTGAGGTGCAGAGCAGCCTCTACCCTCTCCCAGGGGTCCGTGCTCAYRGCCAGCCCTGGCGAGGTGCAGCCCCATGGCCTTGGGGCAGCCTGCTGGGAAAGAGCTGGGGATAAGAACCTTTGAGGAACCTCCCTGAGGCCTCCCTGCCTTCACTCAGAAGATGCATTTCAGCTCAGGCCCCCATCCTTTGCCTGCTTGTTCCCAGCCTCATGCTTTGCTGACCCCGACCCGCTGGCTTGGCTTCCTGGCTTGGCCTCTGACCTGCCCCTTGGCTGGGGCTGGTGTGGTGGTCACAGGTCCCTTGGCTGTCCCTGGTCATCATCCTGACCCCGCACTGCTCTCCTCATAGGGGTGGTGGGCCTGTGCCCTTGTTGGTGCGGCATGGCACTGCCGGCCTCCTTGTCCTTGTGGAGCTGCCTGCTCTCTTGCCGCCTGATACCTGTATTCAAAACAGATCTGGTCTTACATGCTCAAAAGCGGTGAGGCGTGGACTTTTTATTTATGACTGTTAAAGATATGACAAATCAGGATGAAATCCAAAATCACATGCTGGAAGTATACGGGTTTAAATTAATCTCCTATATGTCAACATACAGGCCTGTAGTCAAGAGAAAAATTGTCTACAATTTCAAACAGTCCACACTTCCAGTATCTACAATAATAAGAATCAAAAAGACCCTTGGGGCTCACAAAAATTCGGCATGTTTGCTTAACTGTGTTTCTGCTGCCACTATAATGCCACTACAATGAATTGAGTGAGAACTCAAAACCCAAGACAGGCAGAGGACTTTCTTAAGCAAACTGTGGACCTTTTCTATGGCACTGTCAAACTTAACTATACCTTTAATTCGAGAAATGTTTTTCTTCATCTAGACTATTCTAGAACTCAAAATTTGCCAAAGTGCCAAATGATAATGAGCCAGAGTTAATGCATGTACTTCATGTACTCTCGTTCAGTTCACATTTCCACTTGTGGATCTCAGCTACCCAAAGTGGATAAGCAACTGTTTTCAGAATCATGGTGTCACAAGTAGGTCAGGGTCCAGGATCTTGGAAGAAGAAAAAATCAAACCCAGTAGATTTGTAGGGAAAAAACTCCACAAATGTAATAAAGGTCAAATAATGCAAATGAGATGAATATCAATCATAACTTCACAAAGATTTAACTGACCATTGCAGCACAAAATGTCACTACACTGTTACCCAAGAAAATTCCTGTGACTGATTAGAAAAGACGWTCATTTTTATCTCCTGTCATGAACTATTAAAGCATTGTAATAAGCTATGTAAGTAGTAAAGAGACTGTTCAGCTTTATCAATTTTGACAGCTAACCCCAAGAAACATTTGCTTCCACAATAATTCAATGTTCTTATTACTTTGTTGTTTATACAATTTTTTACCTTAATCAGGTCTCCTTGAGCTCTCCAAAGGTCCCACCTCTACAAAATATCAAATATATTACAGTACGTAGTCAGTATATAGCAAGAGTTTGCAGTGTTACGCCTAATTCAAACAGAAAGTTTTAACATGCTTCAATAGTCAATAGAGATCTTTAGTCAAAATAGATGTTTTTGCTCACTCCTCTCCCATACCCAGTCTGCTGTTGTTTGCTTTTAACTTCCTCAAAATCCAGGGTATTTTGTAATCTCTATGATTAAACTGTCCTGCTAGATGTTGGTCGTCTTCTATAGCAATTGTACTGTCACTTGTCTAGGTTATTATTACCTTTGTTTGTCCCTTCTCAGTTTAGAAAGTCACTGTCAGAATCATCTTTCACACTTACAAATCACAGAACATCTTCCTTTTTATCTGTTTATTGGCTTCTTATCTCTTGTGATACAATTTCTGACTTCTCATAAGCCCCTGTCATCCTCCTTAATTTCCTTTCTTGTTTGTTTTTCCCCAGTAACCTCACTATCTTACCAATTCTTCAGTGTTACATGTTTGCCTGCTTAAGCCTTCATGCCTTCCAACACATGGCTCCAACACCAGTCCTAATCTACTGAAAAATGCCACCTCAGACAAATGGGTGCAATAATACATATATGATCTGTATTTGTCAGTGCATGACAACTGGCCATTAAAACCATTCTGCATATTTGAAATATGCCAGATACCAAATCTGTGCTTCAAACACCTAGAACACTCAGCCTGTTCTCCTGTACCTCGGAAACTGACTGCACATCCTCATGTTCTTCATTGGTGTTCTGAGTTATGTAGCTATTTCTCATGTCTTCTGTAAATTTCAAGATCTTTGGAACAAGAAACACACACTTTACTCACGTTGATAAAAGTATCATTTATAGTGGCCCTACACAGATGTGCTGAGCGTGATTATTTACTAAGGTCTTAGGTGAGATCTTCAAGCTTATTTCATTTGCAGTGAGCTGTAATGCAAAATTTAACACTCACTGTAAGTTCCTCTGCTGGCTTTAATCAGCATTTTGTTCTGGACTTGGCTACAGATATGAAAGGATTAAGCTGTTTTCTAACCTTCTTTTTCTATCTGGACCTCTGTAACTACTGCTGAAAAATGACTCTTTGTGTAAATCAGTACAGTTTCACAAAATGTGAATTTGGCCCCCAATGTTTTGCATGGTCTTTTATTCAGGATGAACATTAAGCAAGTGGAAAAGTTATTCTGTCTTATGCTTTCCTAGTTTATATTCTTGCCATGACTCATTCTTTCTTACCTTTTAAAATTAAAACATAGTAAGCAAGCCTAAAGTATTAATCTGTTATTCCAAAAGTGTATATATACATTTAAAAAAAAAACCCACACTAATTTAAAAAAGTATATGTGTTTACTGACATTTATGTTACTCTGTTTCACTGTACCTCCTTCATCACCTATGCTTTATTACCCGTGAAGCCAGTATGGTTTAGTCATGTCTATCCTCTGGGGAAGATTAGATTTAATACTGTAACCATTTAATTTTTTACTATCCCCTTCAATTTAATTTAGATTTCACCTTGAATTGTTAGTAACTTCTTCCTTTTACTCATTTGCACTTAAATAATGGCAGAAAGTTCATTGGCAATGCGATGTCATTTCTTGACTTCTACCTTTGTTCTTTCATTTTAGTCTACTTCACTTGTTTTATTTTTTTTTTACTTTGAAACTGTTTCATATTATTTTTCAAGGCTCTGTTTAGCTAGCAATTAATTCCTTGACTCAGGTTCACCGCAAACACAGAGAGCTGATGTTCCAGAGTCTGTTTTCCCATTAGCTACTGAAAAGCCTTCTCCACATAATAGTCTTCCCTTTTATTATTTCCCATCAGAGTGAGAAAGCTCCATTTTAATGCAAAATAATGTTTGATGGTGTTTTGGTTAATATGTTTGCTTTTTACAGTAGTCATCTTAGTTAAAAAAAAGAATCCAAATGAATGAAAGCATACAGGGAACAACTTGTAGTGGATTTACCTTTTATAGAAAGGTGTTCTTTGAAAGGATTGATACACTCATTAGATCCTGTACATGATAATAAAAGTAAAACAAAGGAAGAATTAATCCCTCAGCAAAGACTGCCAAGAAGCCTCTAAGATTAGTCAGAATTGAGCATTTCAAAATAAGAAGAAAAGGCAATAGTTCCTCTGCTGCTTGAGTTTATTCCCTATGTAGCATGTTCAGAGTCTACTAACTCAAAGAAGACTGAATGGATTCATATTCAAATTCATCAGCCAGAAGTGAAATGTGCAATTACTATGATACTACAATCATGCTCAAAAAATCACAGGAATTTAAACTTTTCTTACAAATTACATACAGATAGATGGAAAAAATAGATAGATATAGCAGCAGGGTAGTTTAATTTTCCAGTACCCATGAGATCATCAGCTATTTTTAAAGTAGTGTCTTACCGGGACTACTGGCAATGGTTATTAGCTAAAATTGACAAGGTACTCATTGTGACATACTATGACAGGGAGGAATTTGTATCACATCTCTACTGTAGCACTTTAACATACTATAATAAATTGGCCTTATGGCCTCAAAAGGATATTCAAATTTCCTCTCTTTTAATGTTTTATAACTCTATTATCTTTTCTAGTGTATTACTATAAGTATTTCTATACCATCAAGCTGTTTATAGGAGTGTCTCTTTAAAATATGGTTTACATCTCCTAATCACTGACTTGATGACTTTACCTCAATGCACAGCCACATGGAAGAGTTCTTCTTGCTAAAGCAGAAAAATCTTGCAGCATAATTTCCTGTTTACCTTGAAATACAAGAAATCTTTGACGCTTCAGAAGAAGTACTCATTCTAAGTATTGGGCTTTTGATTTATTATTTGTTTGGGAATTATGAAGATTTGATCTTTTTGCTTTTGTTAGTACTGCATTTTGGTGCATCTCTGAGAGAGAGAGCAAAAGAGTTTAGGAGCATGTTAAAACTGACTCA
The DNA here is from genome assembly GCA_035582835.1 of Phoebastria nigripes. NCBI lineage: Eukaryota > Metazoa > Chordata > Aves > Procellariiformes > Diomedeidae > Phoebastria > Phoebastria nigripes. The sequence continues at coordinate 15,900 of JAYKAV010000370.1, read as the reverse complement.
ATACTTTATAGCCTGTGTTTGCCTGAAGCTATTAATGACACATCATCAGAAACACTAGATGCCTGCCTAAACTTTACACTAATGCCTCCTAGATGAAAAGAGGCAGGCAGTCTAAGAGTAACTACAAGAGAATACTGCATTTCACTTTTTTTTTTTTTTAAATTGGTTTCTAAAGAAAAATGTGGCTTTCTGACTTTGATCATAATGCACCAGTGGAGGGGGAAGTGAAAAGTGCTCTTTCCTTCAACAATAKTCACAACCCCTATTAATGTAAACACTGTAGAAGCCTTCCAAACCTCCTATAAGCTATTGTTATTCAAGCAACAGTTCAGTGTCATTAGCTGAATTGGAAGCTCTCCAACACAGGCAATGTGCAATCAAGTATTTAAGGAAGTTAATAAGACAAACAAGTCTTCTGCTTTTTAAAACTTAGAGCCCATGGAGCATGGATAAATCTTTGTTCTTTGCCAGATTTTTTATAATTCAACAGCTTTCTTTGAAAATTTCCACTTAAAAATCTTGATAGATATAAAAATTATAATTCATAACTGTAAAGCTACAGTATGTAACATCTAAGAGTTTCTTTTGGGTCTATGCAATAGTCTAACCCAATTATAAGAGAATTGCTTCAGTAGTACTTTGTGTGCTCATTAAATGCACAGGAACATATATGGAGGGCAATCTCCACTCATTTGTCTTAATAATAAATCACAAACCCTAAGCTCTCTGAATAAAAAGACTGTATTTGGCTAGCATCAGCAGCATCTTTTCATGCAGACTCTGCACAGGGCTCCCAGATCATTTCCTTTCAGAAACTAGTAAAGCAGCTCTTCAACAGGAGGAAGGCTAGGAGAAATTCTAGGTGATACTGCTAAACCTCTTTCCATAGCTCTACCTCACAGAAGTCAGCTTTGCAACACAGATCCTGTTTTAAAATCACATTCTTTTCCATGTCATACAAAATGCTAAAGTAGAAAAAGTTGCCATTTGTGTTTCAGAACCTGTATGAGAATTTTACATTTCCAGTGATACGACTGGCACCATCTGGAAAGCTGTTGTACAATGGCCTGAGCAGAACTCCTGACAGGGTCTCTGAAAACCCTGCTAGTCTGCACTAGGCAGTAATAAAATTCAGAATTTCAAGATGCTAAGTCTGATAACATTACACTTACAGCACTGAGGAAGGAACTTCCTGCACACCTAACAGTAGCCTCAGTCGCACGTGCCTCTAGTTTAGTGTCTGTGGTGTAGTAAGTCCGACTTTGATCACATAGTATTTTCACAAGAGTTACTGAGACCTGAACTTTTGAAGCAAGTTCTCTTTAAAAGTCTTTTTACTCTTTCTTTACTATAACCTCCCAGTGTTTTTTTCCTGATGTCCACCTGGTAACACAGGATATGCAAGTCAGCCCACACATTACCTTCAGGAGATTCAGACCTAACAGAAAAAGTCTGAGGGAATGAACTAAATCAAACCAGTATTTTTCTTTCTTCAGCTGTGTACTAAGAAAACACCCAGAAATAAGAGATACAGTCTTGAAAAGATCATCCTCTGGTTAACGCAAAGGACTGGAAGTCAACAAATTTCAGTCTTTTCCCTAGCTCTCAGATCCTTAATAACCTTTGGATGTTTTCCACATCTGAAAACAATGACGATAATAACTGCCTAACAGCCTCAAAAAGTACTCAGGAGGCTTTATTCTTCGGTGCTATTAAGAGCGATGAAGTATTTGTCAGAGGGCAATGAAGTGCACAACACTATTCTTTCACGTGGAGTGGACTGTAAGAACCATGACATCTGGCAGGATGACCACTTTTCCTTCTGCGTATTTGAGACTGACACCTGGGTCTCTCCCATTTTTAACGTATCACTTCAGTTCTCTGCTTCTCTGAGCAGAAAATGAGAAGGCCCCACCTGCTCTCCACAGGCTTTTCTGTATTTTATAGCAGTAACATAGGATTACTGACTACTGGTAAAATCATTTAACCTTGTCTGCTATTGTTTCCAAACTGTGCAGATGACTTTTAATATACAATTGTTGACATACCTCTACACAGGACAGTATTGTCTTGCTTGCAAGACAGTATTGTGAAAACAAAGCTGCTGAGTGTGGAGGTGTATAAATTGATCCACATTTGAGCCCAAAACTAGGCAGATGCCATCTATGGAACTGAGTGAGCAGCAGAATCGTATTATTGCCTGAAAACATCAGCTTCCAGCTAAAAACACTTTCAGACTAAGTAGTTGTAGAGGAAATGATGCCTACAAATTCTTCAAGATCAAAATTCGGAAGAACTGAATTCTATATGTAGGAGCTGAGAAGAGAGGGGAAAGGAAAGGCCGTGATTCATTGTTTTTGCATGTTTATGGTTGACATGCAAAACTCTTCTCTTTTCCATTCAGTGTCAGTACTCACAATGCTCATAATACAAACATGTCTATGACAGAAATTGTATGTAGTCTTCAGAAATAAGTTCCTTATTACTTTTTACTAGAAAGAACATCACTGATGTTAGATCACCAGTTTTTACCGAAATGTTGGTCTTCCTGAAGGCTGTTGGATTCAGATTAAAAAGTTACTAGAGCTACCACAGCTCCACATGTTTAGTGAATAAACAGTTGTTTAATCACTATTAATACTAAAGATCGTTGTGAATTTGCCACATAAATGATTTTACCTAAAACCTGATTTTCTGATGTAAAGTCAAAATCAAATATTTCATCGTAGGTCTCTCTGACTCATACATTTTATACTGCGCCAAAAGGACATTCTTATTTTTGAAATAACTAAATATTAAATAGCATTTCCCAGGCACTATACTGCATTATGGAAATTATATGTCAGGCTTCCATTCCATTTAGGCTGAGGATCTCCAAATAATGTTTCCCACAATGCAATATGAACTTCTCTCTGTTCAAGCTGGCTGCTGCTACATGAGAGAAAAATTTGAATTCATTGTAGAAGGAATTCGAAAGTAGAAAGGACCCTGGATGCAAAGGCATTGCATAATGAGTTCAAATTAGTCTTTTCTTCCCGTGTCAACTACTGGAACATTGAAATGCCACTGTATATTAGTTTGAAAAAAAAAGATGAGAGCTGACTGGTATCTCTCAAAGCAGTGTCTGTCTGAACTTCTGTCTGGACAAAACAGACGCTAGCCTCCATTAATCTTCCTTCACCACATTTTGTGCATAGTACACTCTTTTAACTCCTAGCACAGATTTCACTTTCTGTKTTGGACTGCAAATACACCACCTTTGCTATCACTTAAGTGCATTGTTAGTGTCAGAGTAGTTCGTGTCAGACTCCCAGTCTCAGAGTCCTTTTTCTTGGTAGCCCATGAGTGACCTGCCAACATGCTCTAGAGAAATTTCAGCTTCACAGAATTCTAAGAAAAATGTTCACTCTTTTAGAAAAATATCTTATACAATTTTATTCTCGTATCCTACTTACATGTAAAAACCCTTTAGAATTTTCTGACAATACTCGTCTGCTTTTTAAAAAAAAAAAAAAAAATCCAGAGACATGTCAGTTTCACTAAATCTCCTTAAGAAACAACATATTCCTAAAATGTTTCCACTGGACACTTGATGAGGTGGGAGATGGGTAGTACTGCAAGTTCTTGCCAGTGAAACCTGGACCAGCTCTAGCAGAGTGCCACGTCTTGACAACTCTTCGGAGCATCTTGGCTCTTCTGAGGTAAGCGCTCTCAAAACAAGGATTGCTGCCCACCAAGTCCTGGTAAGTGATTTTCCTGTGAAGGATGACTTAGTCCAAATCAATAGACTGGCAGATCTATTTGCAGACCACAATCTCTAAAACATTTTTTGGAACCTTAGAATCGTCTATCAACCTTTTTTGCTGCCTTTCTTCTGTCACAAAGTTGGCTAGAGTTTTTCCTGAGAGAAAAAATGTAGAATAAAGGTGAGTGCACATTCTCATGTCTGGTGGTGTAAAAAGAAAACATTGCAGAACATTGTTGCCTGACCACAGTTTCAGGGGACCAGAAACTTCTTTTTATTTCTTTTTCCTTTTGGCAGCTCCATTTCACAGTGAGGCCCAGACAGGGCAGGGAAATAAGGGACTACTGAAAGTTCAAATAAGAAACAGATGTTGGGAAAAAGTGCTGAAACAATATTCAATGTCCCAACAGCTATTTGTTTCAGCACCCTGAATACCCCTAGAATGTCATGAAAATATATTATAACAAAGCATATATCAGCATGGTGATGGAAATTAATAACACATCAGCTTTTAAAAGTAACCTTATAAAGTAAAAAGTACTAACAACAGTATTCCATATTTAAATAATTATTTATGAACTAATTAATTTATGATTTACATAATTACATTTTAACCTAACAATACAGAGCTTGGTAACACAATTTTGTAAGTTATTAGACAGCAAATTATTCTGAAATTAAATTCATAGGCAAAACACAACTGAAATGAGAGTAAGCAATGAAATGCTWACTTTCCAGCAGCTCCAGCAGGAGCTTTTGTGACTACTGTGGTTTTAGTACCTGTAGAGTAAACTAAATGCCATAATATTAAATCACTAATGACCATGAAGACTTTTCTGAACTGAAAGTCCTATTTTGTTTCAAAAGTCACAATATAGACTGACCCAACTAAGGATATTCATGCACCGCTTTTATCTCTGCAGGCAAGCTAACTGCCCTTTTTAGTTAGATGAACACAGTGACGTCTCCAGTGAGAATCTCAGAGCATGTATAGCAAGACAGCTTTTCTATCACACCATTATATATACACTTCCTACTCCATACGATACATGAGTTTGGGAAGAGAACATGCCCTATGGAATACCTGCCCCTTCATTTTCTTCCCTTGCAAGAGGTTTCTGTCATATTATKTTGCATCCAGGTGACTGCAGGTGGTTGGTTAGGCTGTCTGAGGGGTTTTTAAGGGCACTTTGTCCAGTTATATTTTTCTGAAGGGAATGCCACCTCAGTCCCATTACTGCTTGCTATCATAYCTTGTAAAGAAGTCAAAAGGAACAACTGAAGAAACATATTTCTTACCTTGGTTGAGCTATATCTGGTTATATGTCTGACTACTTCATATACACATTCATATATTTATTATACTAGCTGAGCTGTATTACAGTATATATCTTACTACTTCATATATTGCAAATCTTGAGTTTTGCCACCTTTTCTGCAGTAGTGAAGAGGCCTTTTCTAAAAGAGTTCAAACATTTGAGTAATTTTTAAACTCTACCCTCTAACTTCAGCTGCTGTAATTTGATGATGCCATTTTGCTTTCAGCCCATCATATTCTTTGCCACAAACCATATTGTCAACAACCATTTGTCATGACAGCTCTTCTACAGAAGGCTGCTGCAATAATCACCCTGGTATCAAGTAATTTGGAGTGAATCAACAGTAATATTATTGTTAGTACAATTCTGTTCCTCACATTTCTTGTTCTGTCGAGAACTAGAGATTACAGACATCAGCTGGTGTTCACATCTAAACCTCAATAACAGTGGCTTGTGGATAGAAGGATCAATTTTACGTATTTCAGAAAATCCCAAAGTTCTAACTGTAATTTATTTTTACTTATAAGGAGATGAATATTAAAGTAACCTTTAGAAAAACCTTGGTGGAGTTTTTAAAGAAAAGTTTTATATTCCCAAGAGAGCACAGGATTTAAGGATGTATATACAAAACTGATTTCTACCAATATACAAAGCTACAAGGTCTTCATGAAAGAAAGCAGTTTTACAACTAAGTCCCTCCCTATTCATAAAAAGCTGTGAGATACATCCTTAAGTCAAGATCATATCTAAGCACTACATTATATGCATATATGTATTTTATACATATGTGCTTATATATGTATATTATATGTAAATATTACATATTCTAAGTAAAGCAGAGCCTAAATTTTGGAAGAACAGATGTTAAACGTGTAATGCTAGAGAATATTTACTTTCAAAACAAAGTAAAAACAGCTGACCAGTTTCTCATAACTTTAAATAATATCAAGGATCTTGTGATTGAATTCAACTTTCAAAAAATTATTCATAGATTTTTAATTTACTCAGATATTTTCTGGGTCTCAGATATTAAACACAGTTAAGAGAAAAAACTCCAGGGCAGTCAAATCAGCTAATGACACACAAGTGTTAAGAGTTTTGTTATCTTGAAAAAGGGATCTCTTGTGACCTGAACATCTCTGCATCTGCCCCCACTGACAAGATTTCCCTTGAAGATTGAAAAATAAATAATTCTCTTAAACACGGTGACCTTTCAGAAAAATAGTGTGAACTTCCAGAAAGCTGTYCCTTCTAGCAGTGCCGAGTCCTTGAATAACTCCAGCAGTAGTCTTAATATTCTTTCTTATAAATAAAAATAAAAGGATTTCAGTATCAACAGAACAAAAGATGGGACACACATGCTTATAAACACCTAAAAGTCTCCTTCAATCAGTGAATACTTCCTTCCCAAAGATGCTTCCAGGTTTTGGTGGTAGAAGATAGGCTATTTATTTGTTAGTGGGCAAAATTTGTAAGAACAGCTGTAATACATGATTAGATCTGACTGTTGAGTGATGTCTGAAGGCATTGCTCAGTGATATTAAAAGCTGGAGAATTTCTCCTTCCATATCCACCTTAATTAGTAGTTGCATAACATAAAGTTACAAATATCAGCTTTACATTTTTACTCTTTCACATAAGAGAAAGAAAACACATACAGTTCCAATACATGTGGTGTGCCCCATGGCCGTATCATGTGGCTAACTATTTTCACAGGCTACTATTCCTATCATGTAGAATTTCCACACATCAGACACGTGACATAACACTTGCTTACCATACTTTAACAAGCACTTTCATGGACTTGTATTCATAAAGCAGACAGAATTTGGCCAGTATTACTTTAAAATTATTCTAAACTATTTTCTCTCTGCTGACTTAAGCAGACTGAAAATCCGTTTGATCGATGTATCACTAAAAATATGCTACAAAATGTACCTGAACATCCATGTAAATGAATGTTGGTGTTTTTTGGCCCTCCTACTGATAATAGACAATAACAAACTCTGAAGGATTTCTTCATTTAGATGCATTATCCTAATTGTAAATCCTCCTTCTGAGAGTCATATAAAATAAGTTTTTGCAAGATTTGTGCATTTTTTCAGCTTTCAAACCATTAGGGGAAGTACTGACTTCTGCTGCCAGTACAATCGTTCCTCAATTTACTGAACATGTTCAAAATGTGTTTAACACTTCTTGCCATTGAACTGACAAACATAACAATGAAAGAGGTTTAGTTACAGAGGCTGTAAATGATAATGCTGCAGGGATGAGCAAGTTTTAATAAATTATTTGCTGAAAAATCCAGCTGTATCCAACTCAGAGCTATCAAAAAATTTGGGTTAAACTTACTCATTTCAGAGAAGAAAAATGGAGGAATAGAAACTGGAATTCAGAAACCAAGGGAGAAGAGATTGTATCATTTACTCAAAGTCCAACGGTTGGGTCTATTTCTACTTTATCCTTCACCATAGGCACCAGAACAGCTATTTCCTATGATAGTATTCTAAACATCATGTTAGGGTATATTCCAAGGTGGATTTTTTTCTTTTTGAAGTTGCTCCATGAATATTTTTATTGGGTTGGAGAGACAGAGAACATGAAGAAGACTCTATAACCCATTCCTTAAGGAATATAACACAGAGAATACCAAAACCTGGACTCCAGACCTTGCTGTACTGAACAGTAAATTTGTATAACTTCAGAAGGCAGATATGAGATCAATTCATAGAATAGCTTAGAAGTTCATACACAAGAACTGTGAGGACAAACCAAGAGAAACTGCAATTCCTAATGCAAGATCAAATACAAAATTAAGTTGCTGTAACAGACTTGATGGAAATATTCAAATGACTGGAATATTAATGTTATTGTTATTAATATTAATATTAATAAAGGATGTGAGGAGATATCTTCCTGTGTATCAAGAACACACATGCTTTCTCTAATGTTCAGGATGCAGAGGGAAACCTGCTGAAAATATCTAAATGTTGATAAAATGAGAAAATGAGAATTTATCACTCAGTAGTGACAATGTTACAAGAGAAATCTACCACAGACAACCCAAATCAGGGCCCTCAGGTGGAGCAGGCATTTTATGAGTCAATAATAGAATCATCCAAAGCATCACACATGGTAGCAACTGGGGATTTTTAACCATTCAGACATCTGTTGCGAAAACAATATGGCAAAACAAAGACTGTACAGCAACTTCTTTGAATAAAGTGGTGGTAATTTATTGATAACTTTTCAATAATTTTTCAGACAATAATACAAAGAAAGGTGTATCAAGAACACCTTATCTAATCACCTTATTGTGATTAGAACACAATATCTTTTCTACATGCTCTTCCAAATGCTATTCTACACAATAGGAAAGACGTGGTTTAAATGGGAAGTGCAAAATTGTTGTAAATGACCACTGTTTTAAATTTATAATCAGGTAATTTTGAACTTTTTTCCTTCAAGCCTCCAGGTTTGACAGCAGGCCACAAAAATAAATTATTCACACAGCATTTTTCAGGCTATGCGTGCAAGGTGAATCTCCTCATTCCTTTTGCTGTACTTGCATAGTCCATGGAGGCTCATGTATTACTTTAATGACTGTATAATCATTCAAAAAGCAGTGCGGAAATTGGCTTCTGGTCTTTTTCACCGATTTTTCATTTTAACGGTATCATAAACAAACTCATCATCTCTAAAAGAAATACCTCCTAGAGGTAGTAGAAAAATCCCCATCGGTTAGATCATTATAATGAGACTAACCTTCTGCCCCTCCCAAACCACTCAGGACTCTAGAGTAATCTTAATTGGTGAGCTTTAACAAGAGACTTGAAATTAATTTGTATAAAAAAGGTCTGGCTAAGTGGATGAATTACTTACATGAGCTGAAGTCAAACTCTTTATGTGTGAAGCCTACGCACAAGGGTGCTTACGTGCTGCAAATTTCAGCTACACCAATTTCAGCCTAGATTTTCTGGTTCCCAGTTGCGCTATGCTCAGCAATGAGTTTTTGCCAGTTTTGAACTTCCAGCAGACCTGCAATGGGCTTACTTGACCCTCACATAAATTAAAGCATCCCGATAGCCTGCTGCCAGTAACTGTAGAGAACAATTCAGTGGCTAAGGACTATCCTGACCTTGCTTCCTTTCCCCAGGAGCTTCCATGTCAGGGTGAGGAGTACGATCAGAATCAATTAGTATTCTTTACCCCCCTAGAAGTTATGCAGAGAAGTCATATGGAGGCTGAGCTATCAACTTTCTATCTGCTTTCCAAAAATGTTGCATTGCACAACAGTCATGCGGAGTCAGGCTTTTCACCTATAAATAAATTAATGAGGAACCAGAAGAAAGACTGACATAATGTTCCTTTGGAAACCAGTTGTTAAAATGTTGTTAATGCAGTAGATGGGCCATGAAGCTGAAAAACAAGCCAAATTTATTTCCTTGGCTTGATCACAAATTTGAGCAAGAACTTCGAGCAAGCCACTTAGGACCTTAACAAGTTAAATTCTTAAATTCTGAGCAGTCTGAAAAGACCTTCTTAACATGTCTGTAATGGCTGTCCTTCTCTCTAAAATTGTCCCAGAGGTGGGTATGCACCATTGGACAGCAAGAAATCAGAGGATGTGAAATCATTTCACAGGATTTCTTATTCATATATTCATTGAAAATTGCTCTTGAAATATGCTTCTTTCTGATTGGAACAAACTGAATATACTTGTTCATTTTCCAGGCATGACTGCCATGAATGGAAGAATTACAGTCAGGTATTAATCAAGATACTATTACAGCCTGTAGGGATTTTGTATGTTCATTGGCAGGGAACTAGACAAGATCACTATGTGCATGCATTTCTTCATAAAATAACTGCTATTCATTCAGAGCCTTGTATCACCATAACTGCCATCCACTTACAGATACTCACTTATGGTGGCCATTTTCAGGAGAACTCATATGCATATTTACTTACTATATCAAGCCAGTCATTGCTTTCCAAAACTAATAAAAAACAAGAGCCTACAACCAGCCCCAAAATATTGTGACTGAACAATTGCCTGCCACTGTTGTCAACGCTTTTGGGAGTTTTCTGTTGCAACAGAAGCAACAGAGAGGCCAAGTAATTCACTTAGCTCCTCTCTCATTCTATTTGCTTCAGAAGAAACAAAATCTGAGCAGAGCTGTGTCTGCACTAACTCAGCTGTGCAGATGCTGCTGCACCAGCCTTATGAAGACCTTCTGAATGAATTCCTGTAAATTTTTCTCAGTAGTACAAAAGACTTTTTTATTTATTCTCTCATATAGTATCACAACAAAGTCACAGGTCCATGGCACAAGTGTGCACACACACACAGAAGCCAAACAGTGATAAAAAAGAAAGTAAGAAATTAGAATATTCTTCCTACAGTTATTATAAATCAAAATGCAGAGGTTAATAAAATTGCTGGAGTGCTAGTTGAAAACTTCAATGCATCTGCAAGAGAAAATGAAAAAAAAAACCCAACAGACGTTACTACTTACACATTCTGTTTCACAGCTTATTGCATCAAAGACAGGCTTTTGTTACAGGAATGAAAGATAGATCAAGTTAGAGCCAAGACCAGATGTACACAATTTAGGCCATTTGAAAAGACAGGAAGAAAAATCAAGAAATCCCTGACAATCACTAGGTGGAGCCTGTACTCAGTCTACTCTTTAATGGACTGAAAAGCCAGTCCTAATTTGAAGAGTGTGAAGAAAACCATGGCAGGTGCCCAAACTACTGATGCGGTGATACTGTGCATGAGTCTTACATGTTCTAGCGTATTCCTCCACTCACTTGCTACAGAAAGGAAAGTCCAACTTCTTAGAAAATTACATGTCAGAAAATGAAAAATCAGAAATAGGAATGCATTCTTTTTTGTCCAAATCATTCAAGTCTGTTGACTAATGTCTCTTTACCATTCTAGCAGAAAGACAGATGACCAAAATACTAGCTTCTACCATTGATGTGTTCCCCCAAGATATGACATTAAAGTTGTTCAAAAAACCCTGAAGAATTGAGACTTGCATCATAAACACTGATTGGTTAGGAACTGCATAGACCCTTCTTTCCATCACTTACCTATGCTCTGTTTCAAAATAGAAAAATAAACACCCAAAACTTACTTATAACCTGGGCTTTGTTATTATTATCAGTTTGTGCCCACTGCCTCTTGTCCTATCAGTGGGCACCACTACTTCCATCAGGTATTTATATACATTGATAAGATCCCCCTGAGCCTTCTCAAGGCTGAACAGTCCCAGATCTCTCACCTGCTCCTTGATGCTCTAGTCCCATAGTCATCCTCACGACCCTTCACTTGGCTTGATCCAGGATGTCCATACCTTTCTTGCACTGGGGAGCCCAGAACTGGACCGAGCACTTCAGATGTCTCTCACCAGGTATGAGTAGAAGGAAAGGATCACCACCCTCAACCTACTGGCAACGCCTTTCCTAATGTAACCCAGGAGAGTGCTGGCCTTCTTTGCCATGAGGGTTCATTGCTTGCTCGTGGTCACCTAGTGTCCACCAGGACACCAAGGTCCTTTCCTGTAAAGTTGCTTTCCAGCCTGTCAGCCCCCAGCACAGATGGGTGCAAGGGTTTACTGCTACCCAGGGGCAGGACTCAACATTTTCCTTTGCAAAATTTTGTGAGATTTCCTCTCTCTCCATTTCTCCAGCCTGTCCACATCCCTCTGAATGGCAGTACAACCATCTGCTGTACTCTTCCCAATTTTTTATCTTCTGCAAACTTGTTGAGCACGTGCTCTGTCCTATCCTTACTGTTGACCCCAGTATTGAACTCTGCAGTATACCACCACTTACCGGCCTCCAGTTAGGTCGTCTTCGTGCTGCTATCAAAACCTTTTTTGCTCAGCAGTCCAGCCAGTTTTTGATCCACTTCACTGTCCCTTTACCTCGTCCCTGCTACTTCAGTTTGTCTGTGAGGATGTTACGGGATACGGTGTCAAAAGCTTTACTGAAGTAGAGATAAACAACCACTGTTCGTCTCGCCCACCAAGCTTGTCACCTCACCATAGAAGACTATGAGGTTAGTCAAACGTGATTTCCCCATTGTAAATCTATGCTGACTATGCCCAATCAGCTGCTTGACCCTTCTATTTTTGTAAATGGTTTTCAGTATTATTTGCTCTGTTCATCACCTCAGCAATTGAGGAGAGGCTGCCCGGCCTGCAGTACCCCTGATTTTCCGTCTTGCCTTTCCTGAAGATAGGAGTGACACTTGCTTCTTCCCAGTGGTCAGGAAGCTTCCCCCCATACCCCGCCGCCCCAAGTTGGTCCCGCCAGGACCTTTCAAAAATGACTGAGACTGGTGACAATGGCCAGCGTCCTCATCAACTATGGGTGCATTCCAACAGGTCCCATGAACTTGTCTATGTCCACTTTGTTTAAACATTCCCTGATCCTGCTCCACCAAGGGTAAGTCTTCCTTGGTCTGGACTTTCCCACTGGTTTCAGGGACCCAGGAATCCCGAAGGCTGCTCTTACTGGTAAAGACTGCAATGAAGAATGATTGATTACCTTGGCCTTTTTAGTGTCCTTTATCAGAAATCCCCTGTCCACTCATCAGTGGGCTCACATTTTCCCTAGTCTTCCTTTGGCTGCTGATATTCCTGCAGAAGCCCTTCGTGTTGCCCTTCATGTCCCTCGCCATATTCCACCACAGGTGCACACCTGGACAGTGTCTCTATATTCCTCCCAGGCCATCTGCCCCTGTTTCCACCTGGTATGCTTGCCTTTTACATTTGAGTTGGTCATGATCTCTTTGTTCATCCTGCAGGCCTCCTGCTGCCTTTGCTTGACTTCCTTTGTGTTGGAATGGTTCATTCTTCAGGTTGGAGGTGGAGATACCTGAAAAATCAACCTCTCCTGGACTCCCCTCCAGGACTGTATCCCCATGGGATTCTTCCAAGCAGCTGCCTGAGAAGGCCAAATTCTGCTCTCCTCAAGTTCAGCGTTCTGATCCTGCTTATTTTTTTTTGTTCCCTTCTCTCAGAATCCTGAATTTCACCATCTCGGCGTCACTGCTAGCAATGCTGCCCCTGACCTTCATCTTGCTGACCAGTTCTTCCTTGTATCTATCAGGTCCAACAGAGCATCTTCCGTCATCGGCTCCTCAATCACCTGTGTTACAGACTTATCATCAGCGCTCTCCAAAAATCTCCTGGATTGCTTGACAGCTGGGGTTTGTATCACTGCAGCAGATAGGGGGGCGATTCAAGTCTGCAGGAGGCTGTGGACATGAGGCTTCTTTTAGTTGTCTGAAGCGGGCCTCACCTATGGCCTGGGGAGGGTGTGTGCGGCCATGGGGGAAAGCTGGTGGTGGGGAAAGCGGGGCCGGGGGGGCTTAGGCCAGTGCTGGCACCAGTGCTGGGAAGGGACAGTGGGTGCAGCCACGCTACCCTTAATGTGTCCAGTCTCGAACGCTACGCAGGGGCGGGCCCAATTAGCGCTGGCAGGGGAGACCGCCTGGGGACACCCTTTTGCCTCTGCCCCTTTCCGTTTTGGGTTCTTCCCCTTCCTCTCTTACCCTGGATTTCGCTGTCCTCCTCCTAAAGCCTCCTCGCACATGATGGGGAAATCGGCCGGATGGGTGCTAACGGGTGTAGGGCCATCTCCCACCTCCTCCTTGTCCCGCCGGCGGCACGGTCTGCAGCATCAGCACCTCTGGTGCTGGCCTGTAGACTGGGAGATACATCCTCCACCTCCTTGGCGTGGGGTGGGTGGAGGTGTGAGGAGGCCTTTCTGCCCAGCCAGGGTGGCGAGGGGGCTTCCTTTGTGCCCCCTGAGGGGCTGGGGCAAGTCCCCGGACCTGGGCCGGATGGAGCGTGTGGTGTCCTGGGAGGTGGTGGGAGGCAAGGGCAGGAGGAGGCAGGCAGGGCACTGATGGCAGAGCGCCAATGCTGTGGGTGCTGGTGGGGAGCACGGGGGAAATCGGACACTAACAAGGCTGGGCCTTGCTGGTACACGGCGCCCTGAGAGGGCAGGCTGCTATGGTGCTTTGGCCCGGGGTGCAGGGCATGCGCACACCGCCGTGGGCAGCCTTTGTGTGGCAGGAGCTGTGTAATGTGGGGAAGTTGTGCTTTGCGCAGGGGATGGGGTGCGTGAAGTCATCTGGAAGGGGGTCTTCATCTTTGTGTCAGAAATAGCGTGGCCAACAGGACCAGGGAAGTGATTGTCCCTTTGTACTCGGCAGTGGTGAGACCGCACCTCAAATACTGTGTCCAGTTTTGGGCCCCTCACTACAAGAAAGACATGGAGGAGCTGGAGCGTGTCCAAAGAAGAGCAACGAAGCTGGTGAAGGACCTAGAGCACAAGCCCTATGAAGAACAGCTGAGGGAACTGGGGTTGTTTAGCCTGGAGAAAAGGAGGCTGAGGGGAGACCTTATCGCGCTCTACAACTACCTCACAGGAGGTTGTAGTGAGGTGGGGGTCRGTCTCTTGTCCCAGGTAACAAGCGACAGGAGAAAAGGAAATGGCCTCAAGTTGCGCCAGGGGAGGTTTAGATTGGATATTAGGAAAAATTTCTTCACCGAAAGGGTTGTCAAGCACTGGAACAGGCCGCCCAGGGAAGTGGTGGAGTCACCATCCCTGGAGGTATTTAAAAGATGTGTAGATGTGATGCTTAGGGACATGGTTTAGCGGTGGACTTGGCAGTGTTAGGTTTACTGTTGGACTCGATGTTAAGGGTCTTTTCCAACCTAAATGATTCCATGATTCTATTATCTGTTTCTGATCAGGCAGTGTGTAGCAGATACTCAGAATAACATTGCCCACGTTGGTCTGTCTCGTAATGCTGACTCTTATGCTCTTAACTGGCTTATTATCCATCCCAAGGCAGAGTTCCATGAATTCCTGCTGCTCCATCACATAAAGGGAAATTTTCCCTTCCTTGTCTTCCCGGCCCTAGTTTGACTATAAGGAGATTACAGGAGATTGTGTCACAGGCTTTGCTAAAAATCAAGGTATACAACATCTGCTGCTTCCTTCTTGTCCATACAGACAGTCACCTCATCACAGAAGGTAATCACGTCAGTCAGGCACAATTCACCCTTGGTAAATCCATTCTGGCTATTCCTAGTCATCTTCCTGTCCTTCCTGTTCCTGGAATTAGCTTCCAGAAAGACTTGCTCCACAATCTTTCCAGAGACTAAATTGAGACTGACCAGCCTGTATTTGCTCAGATCCTCCTTCTTGAAGTTAAGAGTGTTGTTTGCCTTTTTCCAAATGTCAGTAACCTTTTTCAATTATTATGACCTTTCAAAAACAATGAAAGCAGCCTCATCATGACATCAGTCAGCTCCTTCTGCACCCCAAGTACAAGGTATCTGGTCCCGTGGACTTGTATCTGTCCAACTGACTTATGCATTCCTTAATGGCATCATTTTCTGCTGTGGGTAATACTTCACTCCCAGAGACTTTGCTTGTAGGCTCTGGAAACTGTGAAGCCAATGGGTGGAACTGACCAGTAAAAACCAAGAAGAAGAAAAAGCACTAAATACCTCACCCTTTTTCATATGCCCTCACTGAGCTGTGGACCCTTATTTTCCTTTAGCTTTACTTTTGCTCCCAGTGTACTTACAGAAGCCATTCCTGCAGACCTTCACATTCCTCGCTAGTTGGAAATCCATCTGAATTCTGTATTTTCTGACACTATCTGTGTGCGTTCAGGCAGTGTCTCTACATTCCTCCCAGGTAGTCTGTTCTTGCTTCCACCTTTGGTGGACCTCCTTTTTGTGTTTGGGCTCAGGAACACACTATTTATCCATGCCGTCTTCTTCTGCGTTACGTTAG
>JAYKAV010000369.1:2667-115150 GCA_035582835.1 Phoebastria nigripes | reverse complement strand
ATGTACAGCAAAAACAAGAGCATGATGCAGGTCAGATAAACTAATATTGTGACCAACAACTGTTAACAGATATAAATTCCTTAATATGCTGTAGTCAATCTGTTGTTATCTCAAACCCTTTGTGCCCCACGTTGAGCACCAAAAAGGACTGTCGTGGTTTAACCCTGGCAGCGCCTAAACACCACACAGCCGCTCGCTCACCCCCTGGCTCCGGTGGGATGGGGAAGAGAATCGGGAGGGCACGAGTAGGAAAATTCACGGGGCACGAGTAGGAAAATTCACGGGTTGRGATAAAACCAGTTTAATAATTGAAATAAAACACAGTAGAACAGTAATAATAACAGTGATAACAACAACAACAATAGAATATACAAAGCAGGCGATGTACAATGCAATTGCTCACCACCCGCTGAACGGACACGTGCCCGAAACGCGAGAGCCCATCCCGGGACCCAGAGSCCCCCCCCCCTTAGCTTTTATACTGAGCATGATGTTACATGGTATGGAATACCCCATTGGCCAGCTGGGTCAAACACCCCGGCTATGCTCCCCCCGCCAGCTTCCCATGCACCTGGCAGGGCATGGGAGGCCGAAAAGTCCCCGCAGGCACCACCCCGCAACACCCAAAACATCAATGGGCCATCAAGGCTCCTATTATACCAAACCCAAAACACAGCACACMCCCCCCAGCTACTGGGAAGAAAGTTAACTCTGTCCCAGCCGGAACCAGGACAGCATGAGACTACACCAGGATTTTCAGAAGTGTGGAGTGTATATCCCAAATAAGATTAGGAAATAGCAGTCGGGTTTAGGATTTTGCTGTACTAAGAACTTTTGAAACAGCCTTTTGAAAACTTCCTCTCCCATAACATTTGCTCTTGCTCCCTCCAACGTGTGAGGGTCTCAGTCATTCAGAAAAAAAATTAAGTGCAATGAGCTTTCTGTAACACATACCATGTTTGTCTTTTTCTGCTTAGTTTTAGGCCCTGAATGATTCCTAGCATCCTCCTGTGTTTGAAATTTTAACCTTCTAGAAGAATGACTTTTGTTCAAGGGATTAAACACAAGACTAAGAATTTTACTGACACATTAACTCCTGTGTCAAAAACTTTAGTTGAAAGTTAAAGACATTTGATGTGCTCAACACTCCAGATTTTAAATGTCCAGTGTACTGTTTTGATTAATTCATTATTCCCAGAGAATTGACTAAGAAAAAAAGTTTCTGGGTGTAAAGTCTCATCAGCACCTCTAGATTTCTTTTAGGGCAAGCATTTCAATCGCCTATTATTTTCTGCTATTTTTGTATGTGCTCACTGAACGCATGTGAAAAGCATCACTGAAACAATTCAGAAAGCTAAATACACGTTAGTGGGATCAAAAAGCCTTAATCACCAGATATCTCTGATGCATTTAAATTTTCTTTTGCATTGTGCTGCTGTCTTGCTTTCATTATGTTTTCTGTCTATCACATCTTTGTGTCATATCTTCTGCTTGTTGCAAGAGCATCACTTAATCTTAATTTAATTTGTCATTTGTAGTCATTTTACGGTAATCAATGCCTGTTTTGAAAAGCTTTCTCTTTACTGAGGCATATTTTCACCACTTGATATACCGTTCTTTTATCTTTTACACCTGTTCTATTTATCATTGTATTGTTTCCACTGTTATCTGCAACATGTCATGTTTTATGCCTGTTCAGATGACAGTTTTGAATTTAATAATAGATCTGTCTTCCTACCAAATATGGTTGAGCAGTCACAGCAAATTGGCAGCAAAATTTTGTGGTTTACTGAAAAAGCTTTAGGTCACTGTCAGTCCAATGAAGTTGAGGTCTGTATTGAAAAGAGTAATAAAGCATATGACAAAGGTGCAAAGTGCAATTCTTTTTTTTGTATTTTGAAGTTTCCTTGGTAGTGGTTTTAAATGCTAATGAAAATTCAAACCAAGGATGGCCTTCACTGGTAGAACAGCCACAGCTAACATATGTTTTCAAAAGTGACTAAGGCTTTTTTTTCCTGGTAGCTGTAATTTTCTGTAACACATCTAGAAAAATGCTTTTTCTTTTACCTGGAATGTGAATGTAAGCTTTTGTCCCTTCTCCCAGTGATTTGTAAGTTGTGAAGAAGTCTATGCCTCATGAAGGACAGGTCCCTTGAAAGTCTCTGCATCTCAATGTCAAGAATCCAAAAAATCCCGCATTTTTAATAGCTGCTGAGGGACAGAGACCCTCAGGCTGTTGCATAGTTCAGGGACTGCAGTAGTGAAACTAAAATAGTTCCCTTCTCCTCACTCCAAGTTGTTCTTGCTCCCTGCTGCAGCATGTTATCTCCTCCAGACTGCCGACACTACCATTTTACAAGACCATATTGTTAACCAGATCAGTGAATTAATCCAGGTTAAATATAATCCTTTTCTTTGCAGAGGCCCAGGCAACGTAGGGGGCAAAAGGCAGAGAAAATGAAGGGGAATGGGGAAAAAATGGAGGGAAACAAGGCTTCCCTAAGCTGGTCTTGTTGCTCAAAGTCCCAAACTTGTCGAATGGCTGCCTTAGTCTCTCCAAAAAATCTTCTATGTGGCTATGCCACATACATAGAGAAGAAATTAGCCAGTAGGCTTTTCCACAATCTTACTTTTATGGCATGTTTTTAAATCAAATTCTTCACATCAATGCACGCAAACCCCCTTGTGAACAATGATCGGGAATCTCTGTGAGACTGTAACTGTCTGGGAGTGGTTGAAGTTATTTGCAAATTGCTCAGGCCCAAAACTAGCCACATAAGCATATGTTTAAAGCCCTACAAGAGCGCTAGTGAACAGAAATTTTCAAAATACACAGCAACACAACTGCATGTGTCAGAATACAACTAAGCTTTAAATCCAGACTGGTCAAACAAAATTTTCTCTGTGATAATCTTCCAAAGATTTTGAGAGGACATCCAGTTACTAATACCAACTTTAATCTAATGATCCCTTTTTGCACAAGGATTATTTCTCTCTTTCTTCTTCCATGTCTACAGGGTAACTCAGGTCCAGTCACACAGCAAGTTCAAGACAGCATATCCCAGTGGGACTTGGATAAATGCAAAGTGGGACTTCTGATATGCTTAGCCTTTGAAATAATGCTTAAAGTATATAAAGAAGGTGATTCATTTAAATACAGTTAACATGCTAGGGACCTTAAGTCTACTGCAAGACTTGACAGGTCTGCAAGTAAGTGAAAGTGCTATTTCAATCTTTCTAGGTTTACATATATAATACAAGGGAAACACGTAATGTGAAGAGTGCAATATAGAGCAGTCCTACATGATATAATTTATTTCATTCTCAGTTAAGGTCATCTTAAAAGCACCTGGCAGTGCCTCAGAAGGACAGCCCACAAGATTGCTATGAGGACTGACTAATGACTGTTTGGAGAATCTGTTACAAGACAGACCTAAATCACCCAGCAATCTTCTTCAGTGTTGCGTAATGTTGATGCCCTGGCAGGCAATCTGCTTACAAGTTACAAAACATAACAGGGCAAAGCAGGATATCAAGTGTTATGGATTAAGTGCCGTATGGGAGAAAGAAACCCAAGTTACAGCTCCAGCAGCTTCTTGCACTTCAGATCCAAAAATAACACTGAATTGAAGAGGAATAATTTCAGAGCTAGAGGCACCAAAGGAAATGTCACCAGCCTATGCTAGAGGCAGTTACAGGAAGAAAAGAGTTGAAGAAAAGAGGCATGACCTGATACTCAGAAGGATGTCCTCAGCCTCCACTCGACACAAAGCAGGAATAGGTATATTCATTGATATCTATTAGCTATTAGTCCAACAGCAGCCGCTAACTCTAATCTGAAYTTAAGCTCCAAGACAAACATCTAGGATGAGAGGAAATGGCCTCAAGTTGCGCCAGGGGAGGTTTAGATTGGACATTAGGAAAAATGTCTTTCCTGAAAGAGTGGTTAAACATTGGAACAGGCTGCCCAGGGAAGTGGTTGAGCCACCATCCCTGGAAGTATTTAAAAGACGTGTAGATGAGGCGCTTAGGGACATGGTTTAGTGGGCATGGTGGTGTTGGGTTGACGGTTGGACTCGATGATCTTAGAGGTCTTTTCCAACCTTTATGATTCTATGATTCTATGTGCCTTCACTCAAAGAAAATATTTCACAGCATTTGTAAAGTTGATCACAACTTCAGTGACTTTTTCTACACAGGAACAGGCTTAAGTGTTATGGTTTCATTTCTGAAAAACACCTGCCTGTGCAGATGTAGCTTTAGAAATAATCTGTACATCATCAGCCACCTCTGTTCCTGTGTTAAGTGACAAATAGCTTATCTAAAAATCAGAACACAGGAAAATCTTTGGATTGCAAACGGTTACAAGAAATGTGCCCCAGTAAGTGTGATGACTGGCTAAAAGACAAATCCAAGTCATATTAATTCAAGTAAATCACACGCAACCAAAACGATAGTAACAAGCAAGCAAATCAATCCATCCAGCTCTCAGTTCCTGACCATCTCACTGCCACACTGAATCCTCAACCCACAGGCAGGCATCCCAGCAGCCCCTGAGATGGGAATCCAGGAAAGCCAGTTGGCTGAGCTACCTACATCAATCAAGAGGAAACTACTACATTAGAGGTAGTATATTGCAGGAACACTAACCAGCAAAATGCTTACTAACTAGTTAATAAATTAATAAATATTTCAAAAAATATTTCTAGTATATGAGCAAGAAACTAAAATACATAAATGTTTGATAACATTTGCACACAGAAAAATACATGGATTCTTCTCTTTCTGTCTTCCACACCTACCTGGCCCAAACCACAGCCATTTCAGGTAATCCTGAGCAGAGAAGCTGGATTATTCATCTATAGTTTCTCTGTTATTGAATTCAAACTGCATTGCAAAACTCTGAAAGTCTTGGAAGCAAGTTAGAATCTACTTATGGTCAGGACATGGCACAGTTGATACACTAGAGGGAAGGGATGCCATCCAGGGGGACCTTCACAGGCTTCAGGAGTGGGCCCGTGCAAAACTCATGAAGTTCAACTAGGCAAAATACAAGGTCCTGCGCCTGGATTAGGGCAATCCCTAATATCAGTACAGACTGGGGGAAGAATGCATTGAGAGCAGCCCTGCAGAGAAGGGGATATTGATGGACAAAATTTGGACATGAGCCGGCGATGTGCGCTTGCAGYCCAGAAAGCCAATTGTATCCTGGGCTGCATCAAAAGAAGAGAGGCCAGCAGGTCAAGGGAGGGGGTTCTCCCCCTCTACTCCACTCTCGTGAGACCATACCTGGAGTACTGCGTCCAGCTTTGGGGTTACCAGCACAAGAAAGACATGGACGTGTTAGAGTGGGTCCAGAGGAGGGCCACAAAAATGATCCATGGGCTGGAACAACTCTCCTATGAAGAAAGGCTGAGAGAGTTGGGTTGTTCAGCCTGGAGAAGAGAAGGCTCTGGGGACACCTTATTGCAGCCGTTTGATACTTAAAAGGGGCTTATAGGAAAGACAGAGAGAGACTTTTTACAAGGGGCAATGTCTTTAGACTGAAAGATGGTAGGTTTAGGTTGGATATAAGGAAGACATTTTTTACAATAAGAGTGGTAAGACACTGGAGCAGGTTGCCCAGAAAAGTTGTGGATGCCCCGTCATTGGAAGTGTTCAAAGTCAGGTTGAAGGGGGCTTTGAGCAACCTGATCTAGTGAAAGATGTCCCTGCCCATGGCAGGAGGGTTGGACTAGATGATCTTTGAAGGTCCTTTCCAACCCAAACCATTCCGTGTTTCTATGATTTCTAAAACATATGCAATATAACGTCAGTTTAAATCAAGCTTGCTTATTGTCAGGAATAGTGTGTAACCTTAACACAGGATCCCAGGCCTAGCTGGGACCAACCTGTTAGTATGCACGGGCCACCTATCCAAATGGACACATCCCACTGCAGAATACACACTCCCATCACTATATCTTTAAACAGGAGCTGCTTACTTCAAGTTACGCTGAAAATCTGACTACTCTATTAGATACCTCAGTGTGAACTGAGTTCTTTTTAAAAAAAACTCATCACCATGTTAATGAAGGGAGCTGGAAAGGATGCAGAGAAAGAAACATCAGAAGAAAAAGACTGGGCTTTGGACATATATATATGTGTAGAAATCCAGTTGTATCTCTTCTCTTCTTTTGACAGAGAGAAAGCGCCTCGTGATTTTTTTTTTCCCTTTCCACAGACTTTGCTATCAAACGCTTGTTACCTGTTACTGCCAAAGGCAAATCTGAGGCTGGCTTTTGGGGCCCACCTAAAATGTATTCTAGGTACACCCTTGAATACAGGTGATACTTTTTAGTAGGTACATTGAGTAGAAAAGAAAAGGGAGATCTAACAATCTGGAGAATTCAGATGATTACAGAAAGTCATAATTGAAGAAAGTTTGTCTTTGTGATAGGATACTTAAATTGACCAGATCTAAAAGATTTAAAGAGGAGAACTTAACAGAAATTGTTTCATGTTTGCAACAGATAGTTGTTTTTCCTATGAATGCAAGGCCTAAAGATGTACTTTTGACAATATATGCTATTTGGGTTGGCAGTAAGACATTAAGAAGTCAGCATTTGTTTCTAGAAAGAGGTACAGTGAGGGAGAAAGAGCAGGTATAATAGAGAAAAAGCTAATAATTTCTGGAACATAATGGCCAGCCTAAATAGTGGAGTATTATAAGGATGTAGAGGTTGGTTGGGTGCAACAGTGTAGAGTTGAGGTTGGGTGCAACAATGAAAAAGGATTGCAATGCATTTGAGCAAGGATGAAAGAAATAAATCTCTTCAGAAGAATGAGTGTCAAGATGGAAAAGAAACATCTGTCCCTCACAGCAACACAAAAATAGCAACTCCAAGAAAAGGTAGTTATGATTTTTTTTACGATTGCAAAACAAATACAAACCCCATGTTATTCCAAATGCACATTAACTATCACAAATTGTATTGGGACATTTTAGAGAGGTGCAATGATAATCAATGACTTCCTTATACAAGAGTAGGTGCTCCAGGGAGGGCAACCACCTAAAACAAAGGTCATTACTTATTTACCAAGATGCAAGTGATCTATGACATCACTTAATTTTACTTAATTTGGAGGAAGCAATCAACTTGTCTTCCCATAGTGTATGTGCACTTTGGTGATTCATTAATTTTCCTACCCATATGCACATAACAAACACACTTTTGGCAACCTTTCATTTCTGCTGTGCTTCCAAATTGCTTCAAATGTATTTTTAAATTTTAAAAACTAAAGTAAACACAAAAGTATTGGACTACATTATGAAACTACCCACAGGGGAAAACAAACACACAAATAAACAAATCTATGGAAATCACAAGTTAGACTCACCAGTGCGACTACCTGAAGAACAGTCTGCTGTTGTGATACTTTCCACATCTATTTTTCTGCTGTTTGGATTGTTTTTTTTAAGCTGAATAAGTTAATAAATATGAAAGCTGTGCCCTCCTTTGGTTCTCTTTTTTTCCTCTGAGTTATAAATAATCCACCACAGGTCCATATTGATCACTAGAACTATCCGGTTTTGCACCCAAGCTGTCCACTCTCCCCATGCCATGTAGGAAATAATAACTTGATGTGGCAGAGAAACTGCCTGAAGACTTGCAGAAAGATTAAATGTGCCTTGAAACCTATTTTTAATCATATAATCTTTGTATTCAGGAGCAGTAGTTATAGAGCTACCTGAATGCTTGTTCATTTATTTCTAAGTAGCACAGCAAAATGGCAGCAGAATCTCTGGTACCTTGCTACTTTTTGTTTGTTCATGCATTGGCTTTGGACCAAAACCCTGCTGAAGAAAAAGCAGAGCAACCCCTTTCTCCAGCTTATTAGATCCACTTGTTCCATGGTAAGGATTTCCTCTAGTTTATTACTTTTTGTTGCTTTCCATCTCCCCCACCCCACAACTTCTTTTCCATTTTCCCCCAATTACTGTTTCATCTGTATTCTGCTTCTACTTCACATATCATGCAATTCCAACACAATCCAGCACAAGTAATTTTTCTGCCAGAGGCAACCTGCAAAGCATGATAGCTACATTCACCATATCTTGCTCTGAAGTGTGACGCACCACTACTGCATTAAAGATTACACTCCAAGCCTATTCGGAACACTGAAATGACTCCCACAGAGTCTGAGATGTTCTAGACTATAGTCAGTAAATGATCTCCCCAATCAGGTTGCTTCTACAATTTAAAATCAGAAAGCCTAGTTCCCTCATCTTTGATTTCCTGAAAGCCTTGGAGTCTGAACTTCAGTGGTCTTCCAATGCATTTACATTGATACAAAAAACATTCTCCCTATGCAAACACATTGCCAAAAGAACAGCTTACCACAGGTTCCAGCTGCTTGTGCCAATATTTTTATTCACCTCTTCACATTTCATTTCACCACTGCATTGGTTCTCCTGGAGTATGCTATGGTCTCATATTTTAATCCCTTCCTCTGTCTTCTCTCTTTTTTTTTATGTCATCTTTTTTGAAAATTAATTTATAAAATCAGAACTCATTTTTGAAGGATTACTTCAGAAAATTAAATGTTTTTAGTCTAGATGAAAGCCATATTTGGACAGGTCAACTCATTCCTTTAATGCCTGTCTCTAATTGTCCATTACTATGTACAACTAGTATCATGTGTCTCTCCTTACATGTACCTTCTCACCAGGTTTTGAGACTGGAACTTGACAACTAGAGCCATCAGGATTGTAAACCAAAAATCACAGGATTTCCCACTGATAACTCTGCAATAGAAACATTACTGAGAAGAAAGGGAATTAAAGAGAACAGTTTAAAGCTGCTATGCTTCTATAACCACTCCTGAGCTACACCTGAAAGCAGAGTACTTTTTTTCCCCCCATTTAAAGGAAAGTATTCAACTCAGCATTTCTTCTTTTTGGCAATGAGAAGCCTTGGATGTTCCTGAGCATAGAGGTTTTGCAGAATCTGTACAGCCAGTCATACTAGGATTACACACATTTCTTGTCCAGTTCAAATAGCAACATGTATTTCTGCCCCAATGCCAAAAGAACAAACAGGGGCAGCAGCAAACCGAAAGGTCAACACACACCACACTTCTACTTGTGGCTTTCCGAAATAAGTATGCAAGAAATAGGGCATTTTCTTTCAGTCAGGCTGCATTGCTTCCAGAAGCACTGCTCACACTAAACTATACCTTCCCTAGGTGACAGCATTTAAACCACTATAGAGAAGATAATGCAGCTACAAACATACACATAGACACAAACACTGCTCCAATCAGCTCACCTCAGCACATTTATTAGCAACTGCTATCAAGGACCAAGGAACAGAAGAGAAAAACAACCGCAGAGGTAGTGTTTCAGTAAACATCGGGCGGGGAGGCGGGGGAGGGAGGGGAGAGAAAGAGGAAACACGTGCAGAGAAAAATGCATGACTCTGGACTGCATTTCTCTCCCCTTCACTCACCCCTTCTATGTTTCTGTTCTTGACCTATCCTAAGCTCCTCAGGGTAAAGGCTTTTTCTGATGTTTGCCTGGCGTTTGAAACACAGCTTCTGACAGATGAATCTGAGTGAAAATGCATGAACCAGATGCTGGAGATCCGATTACAGTATCATAAAGGTCTTGTGTAGTTTTTGCTTCTATAAAACAATGAAATATTAAACAATAACAGAAGGAATAGGGACAGGAATGGAGAACATCCCTGGCATCATTCCATTAATGAGTAAGGTTTGTTTACCCTCTCAGAACAAGCTAGTGATTTAGACTCCAGATTTTCAGAGTAGTTCAAATCTATGACAGATGGGTAGCTAGAGAAAAGTATTTTATACCAAAGCTCTATGGTGTGGCTGTTTACCTCTGTCAACAGCTTGGCTTAGGGCCTCACCAGGACAATCCTGAAGAGTGAAATTTACTTCAGAGTTGTAACTGGCTAACCATATATAATTTTAGTTTTAGCAAATTAGTTCTTACACATGACTGCAGTCATAGTAAGTTCTCTTGATACAAATCATAGAATCATAGAAACACGGAATGGTTTGGGTTGGAAAGGACCTTCAAAGATCATCTAGTCCAACCCTCCTGCCATGGGCAGGGACATCTTTCACTAGATCAGGTTGCTCAAAGCCCCCTTCAACCTGACTTTGAACACTTCCAATGACGGGGCATCCACAACTTTTCTGGGCAACCTGCTCCAGTGTCTTACCACTCTTATTGTAAAAAATGTCTTCCTTATATCCAACCTAAACCTACCATCTTTCAGTCTAAAGACATTGCCCCTTGTCCTGTCATACAGGGGCTAGTAAAAAGTCTCTCTCTGTCTTTCCTATAAGCCCCTTTTAAGTATCAAACGGCTGCAATAAGGTGTCCCCAGAGCCTTCTCTTCTCCAGGCTGAACAACCCAACTCTCTCAGCCTTTCTTCATAGGAGAGTTGTTCCAGCCCATGGATCATTTTTGTGGCCCTCCTCTGGACCCACTCTAACACGTCCATGTCTTTCTTGTGCTGGTAACCCCAAAGCTGGACGCAGTACTCCAGGTATGGTCTCACGAGAGTGGAGTAGAGGGGGAGAACCCCCTCCCTTGACCTGCTGGCCTCTCTTCTTTTGATGCAGCCCAGGATACAATTGGCTTTCTGGGCTGCAAGCGCACATCGCCGGCTCATGTCCAAATTTTGTCCATCAATATCCCCTTCTCTGCAGGGCTGCTCTCAATGCATTCTTCCCCCAGTCTGTACTGATATTAGGGATTGCTCCAACCCAGGTGCAGGACCTTGCACTATGGGCCATTTTCTTTTGTAAGCAAGCAGCATGTCACAGATACCATCTCTAACCTGAAGCGTCATTTTCTTTCTTCCTCCATTCCTTGAATTCTGTTGTGTATTCATCTCAAGTGACTTTGCTCAGCTGCCCAACAGCCTAAGTTCACCTTCCAAATAGAGAAAATGAGATGCCTTGCGAATTGACGACTAGTCTCCATTTAGTACATCCAGCAGGACTGTATTTACTGCTCTGGATAAGCAGTTGCAACTCCTGGTTGTCTTGCATCTTTTTTCAATTTACAAGTTTATTTGAAGGCATATATTCACAGTCATCCTTTCATCACGCTCCCAGGCACCAAAAGCCATTGTCTGCTTCCAGTGCTGTTGAGTGTCAACATTTCTCACTCTCGATGACTTTTTGACATGTCTTAGCAAGCCCATCAAATATTCCTGAGGATATTATGCTTCTTGAGATTGGAGAACAGGTCTATAATTCGAATTGTAAATACATTCTAGCTAGTAGAAATTTCCAAATTTATAAACAACTTATCCTATCATAACTAAAAATACCTGGAAGCAAAGATTGTAGCAGAGGTGCAGAGTCCTTATATCATTCACCCATCTGGGTGACTATGCTTTCAATCCGCAAGCTAGATTCTCTTAGCAAAGAAGTGATCATGGTCCTCCCTCTGTCCTATCATAAGTCTGAGGATCACATTAGCAAGTCAAGGGGAAGGCTGTGTGTATCTTACACCACACTTCTGATCCTCCTTTGGGATGTTACAGTTACAGGTTGGCTGGGCTACTGGGATTCCCACTACTGTCTTCTGAAATTTTCTATTCCTAGCTGCAAAATGTCTCTGCTTCTCTTCTGAAGCTGGCATCTACCAATCAATTGGTTTCTACAAGTCACCTTTTTTATACTGTGTATGCAGAGAGTGTTCTTCACATTTAGGAGAGCCACCTTCGAGGATCAATATAATCAATACAGCAGTGTAATGCCTACATTCACCTTGCAGGTATTTTCTTACTCTGAGAAGGTATTTCTTGGAGTAGGAAGAAGCAGTAATCACGAAGATGACCAGTACCTATTCCAACCGTTTTGCCTGCTTTCTATGACTAAACTCATGTTCAGATTTCTGCTCAGAATCGCAATTGCTAAGCATGGCCTTTTGGGATTCTCAAAGACAGATTAGTTTTCCATGTCTAAGTTGGTATATAATGACTGGTCTATTTGATGATTTTTCAGCTTCATATCCCTCAATGTGGAAAATCTCAGTGAATGAAATTTACACATCAAATGCTTATCTGCAATGTCTTCTCTTTTACATGTCTGTGCTAATCACCTAGAAGAACATGGTTGCTTCAAATCGAAAAACATCTTACGAGTATCTAAAACAATGCTCATGAGGTCCGGCACACAGGCGTACAAAGAGAAGCAAGAGCAATACCTTCCTCTCTTTTTAAAAATGCAACTTAAAGTGTTAATCAGAGGACAGATGTGTGACCAATTACTATCTCTCAAGTTACAGGACACCAGATGAACAATAGTAACCAGCCATGTTCACACCCTTTGCTTTAGACAAATGTGAAGTAGCGCAGCTGTGCTTCTCCTTCTTTCACTGCAGACTACGTTAAGTTGAATTAATACCTATTTGCCATGGGCTAAAAGCATGCACACGGACAGTTCCTACTGCTCAAAGAGCAATTTGCTAAGCCATGATAACTTGCTTGTGTGTCTGAGCCAGTGATAAGCTGAGTGAGGAAGTATTACTTCAGCATGCCACCTCTTACTAGGAGTTCATAATTATCAGGCCAGCTGGTCAGCCTCTTGCCAGGGACAGTATGATTACCACCACTTACAAAAGGGAAGGCCCCAACAGATGATGCTGTTAATGCATTTCTGATCTAACACATGCAAGACTAATACATACTTATAGTGGGATCTGAACTAAAATCTGCTTAGAGGGGAACTGGAGTTTATTTCATTGACAAGAGTTTAAGGCACTACAAAAGCTGATGCTTTCCAGTCTATCCACACAGCAGTCAAAAGGATGCCTCATAGTTTTAACAGTACTGCTATGTTGTAGGATTGTGTATATCCAGGCAGTTCCACTCAAGCATGTCGATACCCTTTTTAAGAACCTTCCCACCTACTTTTTCCCATACTGAGCAGTAGTAATACCTTTTTCAGCTTCTTCTTGCTGTTTTAGTAAGGAAAATTATTTTTAAAAGTGTCATAATTAAATGGAAGCAGAGAGCCACTGAACAAACAAACCATTAAATTGCATTGAAATCCACTGCCTTCAAAGGCAAAATCTAATTAAAGTTTAAACTGCAATGTTAATTGCACAGTACTGAGATTCACCATGCATTATGGGTTTATTATCAGTTTTTTAACTTGAGTAATTTCAGAGAGGCAAATGCAACTTCTGGGACCCATGTTATGACATGGAAATGGACTTAATTACTAGCAGGAAAATATTTGCTTTATAGTTGGTTTAGGGCAAAATATCTGAAGAGATCTTGCAAAGAGCTTGGGAACATAGAGCACCATGTAAATCACAATGTAGTATTAAGATTATCCTCAGAACTATTCACAGATTGCTTTTCAATTTTAATCATCTCAGCATAGTTTGGAGAGAACTGAACCCACTGTTAACATTGCTTCAAATAACCAGATTCTAAGAAAAGACCATGAACAAAACAAAAGTATTAAACCAAATAATTTTTCATGGACTTTAAGAAAACAAAGAAACCCTATTCTGTGTCAGCACCATTTAATCCTCAGAAAAGACAGCATTTCAAAACAGATTTTTTTCTGAACTACTTTTCCTACATGAAAATTTTAAAAGAGGAGAATCATTCCTTCCTCTATGCACTTTTGCTTTGTTTTTGGCTCTCAGCTAATTCATAATAATATATAAGCCTCCAACTGAGGCCTAACACTTAGGAATCTGATTATCTTTTGCTTTTATAGAGACTTAGGTTAACTAAGGCTCAGCTCCTTAATGGCATTATATATTTACTTACTACTGAATTCAGCACCTAAATATCTTTCAGGATTTAAGTGTTAAGTGCCTATGTTACTTCTAGTAATGGGATTCTGGCGCCAGGTAAAATTGGCATTTTCAATTTTTTTTCTCATTTCTTTGAACCTTCACTCCCATACATGTGTGTTTTTCATAAGCACACTTAGATGAGTGGAGGTGACATGACTAGGCTGTTTGTAACCATATTTCAGAATTCCTCATTTAATGTCATTTGCATAGGACAAATGACTTCATGCTAGGCATAGGTGAAAAATGAACACAGTGCATTCATTCAAAATTAAGCATATAAATCAGAACTAGACTATCTTTTAGTTCCAAATTTTCTGCTATGTACTGTCAGCTATTTTTGCCAATTTTCAGGGAAGGAATTTTGTTTGCATTGAAGACAGAGGAAGGGTTATTCTTCAGATTGACCTGTAGACCTCTGCCTACAGAAGGTAGGCAAAGTTACTGCAGAAATATATTTGTGATTTTCAAAGTTCGGTTGTCTACTGAAGTAAAAGAAGTGAGGTTGGTTTTGGCAGCCAATTAAATTTCATGGAAAACAAACTGTTGGATGAAACTACCTACAGATGGAAAATTTCTCATACCCAGAAGGAATCAAGAAAATAGCTTGACAGAATAACCTGTAGGCTGACATTTTTCATTCACAAAAAGAATCAGGTCATTTCATGAATGATTTGCAAACAGGAAATAGAACTAAATTCACAGCTAATACTCCTTGCAATAAATTATTCAACCAGGTCTACTTTTTGCCTGAACAACATAGCTATAAATAGCCTTCCTACGTAACAGTAGAATTTTTCACCAAGAAAAAGCACATTCAAAGAGTGTAAGATCTCCCGTCTCTCCAGTCTCTTAAAAATGGACTATTAATGCAGTCATTTTTATAGCCTGTTTCTTGCATCCTGATTAAAATAGGGTGCAATCAATACATGTAGATTAACAGCTTGATATATAAGATGTTAAGGATGTAAGTATCACATTCACTAATTATACACATATTTAAAATGAGAGAATTGTGCACCAAGAGAGGTTTTTAGAAGTGTTCAGCGCTTACATCTGGGGACAATTCTTTAAAGAAACCTCAATGTCTAAGACTAGACAGCTTTCAAAAGTACAGGAAGTAGGCTTCTCAGTCCAAGCTCTGTTGAAATGCTTTAAATCTTGAAAGCCTAATTCTGCAATTCTTGAAAGTCTAATTCGTATCTCCGGAGGAGACCTAACCACCACTGCATTTTCATACAGTCAACAAGAGTTGTATGCCGTTAAAGCATCAGATACTAAACCAATAACACAGATACACTGGAACACCATTCACACAATCTCACTAATTCAATATCTATTACTTCCCCTGAAACTGATGGGCATCTAATTTGCAAACCTGTGAAAATAAATGGTCATTTTGTTTATTTGGCACTTCATGAAAAAAAGGAAAAAAAAAATCAGGGAGGAGAATAAAAAATAAAAAAAAGAGTCAGGCTTCTTTAAGAAGGCCTTTTTATATCAGCAAGAATAAGAACATCTTAATTGTAGTTACTTTTGGGGCTTAACAGATACAAAGAGCTCCTGCAGCTGTAAGACAGACTTCTGGGGAACAGGGACAAATCACAGGTCTAAGATGAGAAGCATGGAAGTAAAAGCTCACAATGTAAACTCTTTTAAAAAAAAGTTGATAACACATGTTAATGCTTTCCTGCATATGCCTTTACTAACCAAGCAATAAATAGATGCCGTACATCACTTTCCAGAAGATGTCTTGAACTACGTACAGTATACAGCCAGAAGCACATTAACTCTTGAATGTTATAACAGACGTGTAATTTTGCATTTACATACTAAGGCTAAAAAGCATGCTTTTTGTAATCCAAGAGTTCAAAATGCAAATCGTATGCTACTTTCCTGAAGTGACAGGTGCCCTTCATTTTTTTTCTAGGAACTAAATTGTTCCATTGCTTTATCAGGCACTGGCCCTTCCTAAAGATATCTGCCAGCACATACCTACTGTTGATCATCTTTAGATCAGGCTAGTAAGAATCACTTTCCCCTTTTGGAAGACTGCGTGGCCCATTGCTGTGAACAAGCCATCATTCTTAGTGCTTATCATGCATACCCTGTGGGAAGGGGTTTTGCAGGGACTATAACCAATTTTCACAGTATTGTGAAGTTAGGATGACCTACACTGCATTATTTCACATCCAGCTGAGGCTCTCCATGGTTCTATAATTTTAAAAAGTTGCTTTATAGGATGATAGAAGGTGGGAACAAGTTGCAAGGAACAACGTGCACTGCATAGGATACACACACTGCACTGTCTATCAGGAGGATACCAACTGCTCACCATGTGCTTGTCCAGCTCCATGGTTTTGTCTTGACTTCAGGATATTTTGGATTTTTTTATCCTTTGGACAGGATAAGCACCCCAGGATGTTCCAACATAGAACAAACTGCACTCCTCAGCATAAACTAGGAGGCTGGAAAAGCCTGGCATCCTTTGCTATTTAAGCACAGAAGATCAGGCAAGGCAGGGAAGGGGGATATATAGTAATGAGTTAACATATTCAGTCCATTCCTGCCCCCAGGACCTGGAATGATATCCTTCCCTCACAAAGGTTCACAGATTTCAGATTATCCTGCCTGCATAGCAAAGGCTGGAGCAGCTGACCCAGAAACATGTTGCATCCAGCCCATAATATTGGACTAAGCTGTAGCAACACTGTCAGAAACGTATCGAATTTAAAGTTGTGCAAGGGATGTCTGAATCTCCTTGGCATTCCTCCTTTAGCATAGTCCTGCCTATGCTAATCAAACCACACAGCTCTGGGAGGAGCCTTACATTCATAAAGCCTTTTTTTTTTTTTTACTCACGTGTCTCTTATTCTGCAGCTTTCACATCACCCCAGATGTAAGGACTATGCACATATTTTTGTAATGTTCTATAAAGCATTAAGTTCTCCATTTGATTTGTGTGTTAGTATTAAGGCATCACACAGCCAGCACATACTGACAAGAACCCCTGCAGAGAGTGTCAGATGTGATAGAAAATTCAACTATACTCAGAAGATGGCAGCTGCCAGAGGGGACTAACTAACAAGCTCTTAAAAAAATGCCAATTTTAACTTGAACTGACAAAGGAGAAATTCATAGTTCATGCAAAAGCAGGAGATACTTCCTTTCACACACAAACAAAACTTTCTAGATCGCTGTGCTGAGCTAAGCGGGTGCAATTGTCCCCCAGTCCTTTCTAAAAGAAAATGTCTTGAATAGAGACATCGACTCAAACACTTCTATTTCAGGCTAATTTAGTCCAAGAACTTGCACAACTAGAAAAAAGATGATGCAAACAGCTAGTTATGCTTCTGAACAAATTGCTAATATCAATTCTCCAGGGAGCTGACCTTTCCAAGAAAGATTTCAAACAATGCATAAATGAGTCTCTTGACAATCCTTTTTCTAGACAGAACATGACTGGAGTGGGAGGTATTTGGAAGTTTTTGCATTTTATAACATATACAGGAAAGCAACAAAATAAGAACACTCTCATCACATCAGGATACTCCTGTAAACTGATGYTTATTTTTTTCTGATTATACTTGCTGCTAAAAATCCTCAGAGAAAAGCTATTAATAAAATAACAGTTGTGTTTTTTTAAATAATACTCTAATGTCATAGGAGGAATTATCAATTTTATACCAGGATCTCAAGGTAATACAACCTTATTTATTTTCCTATCTGTACTAGCCTGTACAGGCCTAGATAAAGATGTAGTAGAAAAAAGAGGCATGTTTTATATCCACTATACTGCATATAGTGTTTCTCTTTGTTCCAGGTTTTTACTGTTTTCCAGTCACAGCTTGTGACAAATCACAAATTTTACTCCTAGATACCTGTTTGGCTTTCTTCAATAATAATTAATCATCCTTCTGTTGCCTTTAGGTATGTCCTCTATTCTTAGGCTATTATTATCCACATGCCTGGGAAGATGCTATGTATTCCTTCTGTTACTCATGCATCCCTGCTAGAAATGAAACCTTCTTTTGTTAGTATGTTATTATTTTCTAGAGAAGTTGCTTTATAGATCTGGTAAAATAATTGATACTCTGCAAAATGGTCAAAATCTTACTCTTTCATTAGAACTCTGACTGCCCATAAGTTTATTTTTGATGAGAGAGATATATGGGATGCAATGTTTTAAGTATGATATATAGGGGCTGCTGTTTTTGAAAGAACCTTGGTGTATCATTATTTTATTTGAATTATAGTGCAGAGGCTTCATCACCCAAGAACCATAAGAGATTGTTATTTTTCTGAAGTGCCTGTATACACAGTTAATAGGGAATTTTTACAAAAAAACCCCAAAAACCAAAAACAAAAACAAAAAACCCCCAGATTTCTTTTGGATGCTGACAATTCTTTGAAATTTTCCATGAATGTTTTTCTATGAAATTTTCTATGAATGTTTCATTTTAAAAAAATATCCTCAGAAATATCACATTTTAACATTTCCTAAAATAAGTAATATTTTTCAGTTGGAAGCATTTTACTTAGAAATTTAAATGAATGCATAGTAAGATGATAAAAAGTTACCATAATTGCTAGGGTAATTTTGTTCTTTCAACTGTTTTGTTTTCTCCCCTTCAACTATTCAAGTCACAGAAGTTGACAACATTTCAGCCTTTTATCCTGATTTGGGATGTGATTTTATTTTTAATCGCAAATCTTTTCAGGGAGTGGAAAAAACATCCCTTGCCAGCATCTACTTGTAGGTTACAACAGGCCCACCTAAGAGCACAAAGATAAACAGAGAGAGGTGATGGGCTGCCCAAGGGAATAACAGGGCTACAGTTGGAAGGATCAAGGGACAGAAGCAAACTTTCCTCTTTGGAATGGCTCGTGAGAAATAAATGAAGTCACCAAATTCCTAACAAAATTTTTCCACAGACTGCATGGTATGGAGAAGAGTCACCAATCCAGTATGTAAGAACACCATTTGCCCAGTGACTCCAGTCACAGCTAAAGGGAGACTGGAAAAGGATTGAAAGCAAGTCCTTAGTACCAGACAGTAGAGAGAGAGGCAATGACCTCATTACTAAGTGCTACACAAAGGCCTAATTAAAGCACTTACATGCTTTTACAATTTTTCTTTTCTTTTTGTCCCATCCCACAAGGAACACTTTGTAAACCCTGCCTTGTCAGCTTAACACATGGGGATAAAAATGCATCAAATGCTTGAGTAAACTGGTTTTTACGGTGTTTGCAAGATTATGACAGGATTTGTTGCTTGAGGAAAGTGGATCATCCACTTTTCTTTGTGGGTTATTTGCATTACAAACATCTCTCCTTATATTACAAAAGCAGAATTGAAATCCTGAACCAAGCAGCTGACTTCCAGCCTCTCTGGAAGTACAAGGTTTCTTCCCTGAGGTATATTTCTTCTGGTTTCATTTCTAAGACTTTCAGAGACTTAACATTCCAGTGAGTCAAATATACATCACTCTGAAACCAACTAGTCTTTTTTTTATTATTGTTTGGGTTTTAGAGTTTGCAGATGCCTTTGAGAAGTTCCTGTTATTACATGCCCTGTGGTGACACTTCACTGAATTACAATTGACATTAAGGACCAGCCCAGGGTTCGTGTAAGGAGAGCTTATCCTGGGGACTACTGCTTTCTTCCCTACGTCAAGGATAAGTGTCAGATCATGGGTCCTGGAGCAATTCCGTGGCTGACTGAGAGCAAATTCATAATGAAAGTGCAGGTAGCACCCATTGTCCATCCTGAGAGCGCCAACTGGCATTGCATACTGGGTTTTGCCATAGGAAACCCAGCCATACGTCTCCTAGTTAGGTTAGAGCTGTTTATGCTTCTGTTTTGCAAATATTTCTTTGCATAGGCTGCTTTAGTAGATACTTCCATAAAATCATTTCAGATCTGTAAAATATCCAGAGCTACACCATTTCTCATTTATTAGCAAAGACATCTTTCCTYCACCTAGGTTTTTTTCCTGTCATACCATCATAAAAACAGTTTTATGTCCTTTTTCAGCTGCAGCTGTCATTTACTGCTTACCACCTTGTTCTTAATTTATCTTTTCTGGGTCAGCCTTTTCTGGCCCACGGCAATTTTGGCCCCCTCAAACTGGGACACTCAGACTAAAGTCAGCACTTGTCAACAGTGTTTCTGTTAAATCTAAACTGCTGGGGAAAAAAATATCACTTTAATATCATTTTTGTTTGTAGGAGGACTTTTTGAGCAAAATATACAAAATTATTGTAACAGTCTTGACTTCAGTTCAGCAACATGCAGGAATACCCTTTTTCTCTCCTTTGTCCCCCACTCCCCCTTCTTTACTGATAGGGAAGAAAGGGGAAGAGACAAAAGGGAGAAACAATGTCTAATGAAAGAGAAGCATATGTGTGCAAATATGTAGGTCTATAATTAAAAAAAAAAATCTAAAAAGTCAGTAAAAAAAAACCAAACCCAAATTTTCAGTCAGCTGTAGATTTAGGACTTTTCTCAAAACACAGCATAAAAATAATTTGGTTACTGGCAACTTCTGTGTTTCTAAGCACCTCTGGGGCTGCTGGAAGGGAGTTCAGCTGTAGGCTGAATGAATTCAAGCAGCTGATGACCTTGTATATGTAAGTACATTATATAGCCTCTTTGACTGACTTTCATGTGATCTTTAGGCTTTTTGGTTTTGTTCTGTTTCATTCTTAGAACTCTGCACACATCTTTTTTCTAACAGCTATAACAGAATATGGGCTCAGATTTTCTTTGTTTGGAAAAATAACATAACACATTAACCCACCTGTTCAAAATTGGTTACAAAGCAAGGAAATGTGAGGAACTGTCTGAAGGATTTGATTTCTAGTTTTGTAGCAATATTTTCATATTAGAAAATATTATGCAATACTCCAATCCCTTTCAGTCAGTCCCATCTTCCTCCTGAAATTTTTCTAGCAGCCCTCAGATAGTTAGCTTCCATTGCCTACAAACATCTGTCTTTTAAATATTGATGTCTATGTAACAAGATTTCTTTGGAATAACCCATTTGTCCTTAAATCACTGTGTGACCACTGCCACATTTAAAGCTTCTGTCCTTGAAGGTGACCCAGGGATCTCCTTAATATATAGCATTCCCTTCTGCAACACTGCACACATGAGCGTGGGAGGGAAAAAGGCTGCAGTGGTGACTTGCCCCCGTCTCAAAATGCATTCCAATCTTCCCAGCTTATTTTTCCTTCACATTCTCACCTGTGTTCAAACCATCCCTGCCTCTACTTGCAAATATCCAAATCTGGCCTTTTCCAGTCCTTCTTATAGAAGCCATTGCTTTAAAGTTGTTCCACCTCCAGAGTAATCCCCACTGTCTGCCTTGCTCAGGAATACAGGTGGGAAGCTTTTTTCCCAGCTGTGACAATTTTCAAGATTTAGAAGCCCTACATACAAAATATGAACAAAACCAAATTTTAGGGGAGGAAAAGAGGGAAAAGAAACACTGCACTGTTGCCCAGAGTAGGACCTAAATGTGGCCCAGGCTCACAACAGGTTTTCAAAGTTCAGATGCTTGCTCTCCAATTAATTAAAAGTAAATTAATTAAATTAAATCTTTTATTGCAGAATTCTCTTTCAGGTCTACATTCTACACATCACTGTTTTGGCACTGCATTAGTTATATGTGGATCTTTGTGAAAGTACATGTTATTCTTATGTCTGCAAAATACAGCAAAGCCAGAGTTCATCTCTGCTCAGTGAATATTTTCCATTTTATTTGTTGTGTTCAACATCCAGAACAAGCCAGCTAGGGGAGCTCAAAGTATAGCAGTGTCCTTAGGAGTGATATTTTCATATGCACCAGTAGCACTGGCCTACTGCTGTTCCTATTGACTTCAGCACTAAATCAAGGTCAAATCACTTTTTAAATGCTGCTAACATGTTGTTTTCAATAGTGTAATTCATGAACATTTCATTCACCCTCCTTGAAATTGCATCTGTGTGTTACTTTGCTAACCTGTTATTTTTAGCTACC
Source organism: Phoebastria nigripes (assembly GCA_035582835.1). NCBI lineage: Eukaryota > Metazoa > Chordata > Aves > Procellariiformes > Diomedeidae > Phoebastria > Phoebastria nigripes. Next base: position 93,285 of record JAYKAV010000369.1, on the reverse strand, counting down.
CCTCAGCTACTTTCAAATCACACACTATATATGCAGCAACATTTTTTTCTTCTTCAGTCATCTTGTCTTCTTATAGCTACTGTAATTAATATTTGTTTCCCTAACTTTTACTTAGAAAAGACACAGAAAGAAAATTATCATCTAATGCATGGAACAGCTCCTCTCTGAGGAAAAATTAAATAGATAGAATACTGCAGTTTGGAAAGCAATTGAACAGGTATATGACAGAGGTACCTAAAATTATGAGCAATATGAGGAATGTGAATTGGGAACAATTATTCATTGTGTCTTGCAATACAAGAGCTATGGGGAAGCAAATGGTATTTTCGGGAATACTGTTTCATACAGTATATAGTTAAAGCAGGAAACTCCCTATCACAGGAAGTTGTTGAGACTCAATACAAAGAATTCAAGAAAAATTAACGGAAAAAAATGTTACTGAGGGCTAATAAAAACCACATGCTGGAAACAATGCTATATGAGTTTCCTAATCCACAGACTGTGGGAAGATGGAGGATGTAAAGGGAGAAGCCTAACTCTGTTCTATGTGTTCCTAAGCATTTGGCCACTGTCAGAGACAGGTAGTGAGATGGTCTTGAGTCACTATAGCCATTCTTTTTATGGGTGTTTTAAAATGTGAAGTACTTAAAACTGATTCTTTTCACTATATTACTATAAATGATGCTGTCCTATTTTGAATATGGTAAACACACTGCATTTCTGGTGTGCCAAAGAAGCATTAATTAGCATACAGGTGTGTGTCACCTAGTACGTACTATGTTTGTCACATACTATACTGGGAGGCAGGAAGAGGTAATGACAAATATGGTTGAAGACATGAGTAAAATACTGAATATAAGATTCACTAAAACTGGATAAATTGAAATTAAAAGTTCTCACTCTGACCTTAAGAGCCTTGGTTCTTTGCAAGTAGGGCAATGAATGTGATTGCAAGAGAGTGGGATTGTGAATGAAGAAACAAGAGAGGAAGAAGTCTCAAGATTCAAGTGGAATTAACATTCTCAAGGTGTTTTTAACTTAACTCTTGCGTTAAGTTCTTGTCTCCACTAGTAATTTTGGATGAAACCTTTCAAATGCAACAGTCCACTTGTGATTCTATTTTCTTGTCTGTTCTACCAACATGTCCATTGTTATCTGAGGTATGGGATGGTTAAAAAACGTCGGCAAAACATTAGGTTTCCTGATTCTATCCTTAAAGTAGAAGTTGTTCTGTGAGGGAAAACAACCACGTTCAGTTGTTCTGAATCTGGTTCTCACTGGAGTTAGAGGAAAACATGGCTATTTGAGGTCAGTTGGGAACAGGTCAGATATTGCAGTGCACACAAGTGGATGTGGTTATGTGTTGACTTCAACAAGAAGCAGAAATGTAAATGACAGTAATTTCTTTTTCCTAGATGGTCTGATACACAGTCATAGTCTAGGGCTCTAAACTCAGTTTCTGACTTTGCCACAGACTGACTATGGTCTTGGCAAGTCTGTTACTGTCTCTGGGCGTCAATTCTTCAGCCTCAGGGTCTTCAGCCTCCTTGATCTGTCCTCCTTGTTCTGTCACTAAATCACTCGGAGGAGGACCTATTGCCCTCCACAACAGTACACATAGCCCAGGGATGTTCAGCATTGTTAAACAGTGTGATTACCACGCGCATAACAGTGTCTAATCTATACCATCACTCTTTATGTGCACTGGAACACAGGTTGAATTACAATACCTGACTGATAATCTGGCAGGGAAGAAAGTCCCATCAGTTTTCTCAGAGATTTTGTCTCCAGATTACAGGGTTACATGTTTGTCTGCCAGATAATTTCTACTTTTAAGAAGTGGAGCTGCATTGCTTCATAACCCCTAAGGATATTAGGAAGAAGCTGTCTAACCTTATTCTATGCCCAATATGCAGTTGAGTGGAAATTAATGTAAGATGGGAAATCTTTTAGCACTCTGCAGGGATGATCAAATTATCTGTTTCTATCTAGATAGCAGCAGCTGCACTAATTGCCATGCTGCATTTGGTTTCTCTGTGACACTGTGACACCACTGTCACCAGAACCAAATTGCTTCATTGATCAAGATCCTGAGCAGTAATGGCAGTAGAAAAGATGCCACTGGAACAAGTCAGAACTCTATTTCAATCAGAAGAAAAATCTAAACAATTGAAAATACACTGCAAAATAAAAACTGTGACAAATTTCCAGTTGGGACTAGCAAAAATTTAATTTACACAATGTTGACCTAATTTGTTTTTAAAACGTCAAAATGTTTCACCATATTTAGTTATTAGATTTGATTTATTGCCTTGGTTAGCTTAGATTTTAATTCATATTCAAATATTAAGCAGAATCCATGAAATACAATATGTTGTGAAAATAAATGTTAGCATTACAGTCCAAATGAAATTATTTGGAATGATAACATTTAAGCGGCTTACGTTATCAAAATGACTCATGCTTCTCCTAGAATCTTCTCCTGCTGACTGAGAAGGTTGTAAATGGGCTTAATGATGCTCTGGGATTCCCAATGTCCAGGAGAATTCTCATATGTCTCTGTAAAACAACTACACAGAGTCCAATGGAGTTGCACAAGGGCACCATTTGGAAGGCTGTAACTTCTCAAAAGCATTGTAAGGCATGCATGGAGAAAGATTTTCTCTCTACTCGCCYGCTTCTTGTAAACCCCGATGATAATGGGAAAAAGATAGTTCTTTCTTTTTGCCCAATAAATGGCCATAGGTTGGCATGATTGATCTCACTGTGAGAGGTCTGTGCTGACAGAAACCAGCTAGATTCAGATTTCCTACATACACTTCAGGCAGGTCTCCTGACTTCTGCTCACTGAGATGGCTGGAGGATCCCCAGAGAAGAATGATGAAGATAATGCAAAACACACACACTTCATCAGAGAGTAGGACAAAGACAATTAATATATTTGCTTCTCTGTTACCAAGGATTCCGCTACCCTGACAAGCACAAAGACCCAAAATAAATTCCCTATATAATAATTCCAAAATTAAACATAAAAATACTGGAGAAACCTCATTCAAAAAATAACAAAAAATTTAATAACAATTCATACAGTCCAGTTAGTCTCAATGGAGGTGGGTATGATTTTTTAGTTCTTTTAGTTTACAAAATATAAACAGTGGAAGAGAGGTCCCCAGTGAGCCAGGGAGAGATCCAGCAGCAAAAAACTCATCTAGTGCTCCATCCACTGAGAGACACTGCTCCTGAACAATATCACTAACATTGGGAATGCATTGAATAATTACATATACCTTTTAATTAACAGTTAAAGATATCTATAGGAAAGTCTTGGGAAGCCATGGCTTTGCTGAAGGCTAAAGCGCAAACTGAAGAGTTTTATGTGGTCCTGCAAAAGTAGAATTTATCTGACCTAGTGCAGACCTGTACAATGCATACACCTGGTACTGCACTATCTACCTTCCTAGTCAATGGAGAGAAGTATTTCTCAATTCCTCACTTCCCAGAAAGACATCCAAAATAGGCCAGCTGAACTGCTCTTTTAAAGTGCTTTTTCACTTTTCACTAAATATTAAGCATGACTTGATAACTGCCTGAGAGACAGACATCTGCTCTGTAGCCATTTGAGATTAGGTGACAAATCTTACCGAAAGTGGTGTCAAATAGAGGTTTCTAAAGACCTGTTTGCGGGCATCACTGCAGTCAATTAAGAAAATGAAAAAAACAGGTAGAATACGATGCATGAAATATAAGATGGCTCAAGGAGGGGGTGGGAAGGATTGCATGATGTGTTGGTAGCTGCTGAGAACTAGATTATCCAAAGTGCTCAACCCCCAGAAACTGAGGTGAAGAGGAGCCCACCCCTTAATTATTCTCAGTAGAAGCTGTTCAGATCTTGCCTTTTGGTTATGAAATCTGATATCTCACATGTACCCACTATCCCTCAAACTGTCCAATTATCCTTCTGTCCACTATCCAGCTGTCCACCATCCTTCAAACTGTCCAACTGTTTGAATAAAGTGGGACAGAAAACTCGAAAAACCTGCTCCTGATCCCAAAATCTGTTAGGCTTTTCAGAAGAACATATAACTTCCACATACCACCTTGAAATATCATGAACTTCAATATTCCTCTCTTATTATAAAGTAACTTTGGGACATACTCTTAAAAAATACTCCGATGACAAGTTGTTTTAGGGTCTAGTCCTGTAGTATTCAAATAGACACAATTTCCCTGGGTGGGGGCATGAGGTTTACTTTGACAGGATTGCAGGACAGATCCTAAATATAACAGTTGTCTCTGATTCAGGGCTGTCTGGAATGTAGTGATTCATTTCAAGGGGCCTGAGCTACCTTGATGGATGGAGTGGTGCTGGCTGTTTCACCTTCCTCTGGGTTGGACTCTGGCCAATTTTGCTGCGTGGTAGGATTAAAAGAGCTTGAAACTGTTTTGTATGAATTATGGCTCACTGCTACAGTGAAGAGATCTCTAGATCACAGTTTGGAGGAAATGAAGAAACCAGTGATGGAATGACAAACTAAAGCGCCATACTGCACTGGCAAGTTCTTGGTAGGACAACTCACGTTACCTTAAGCACCTACCAGACATGAAAAACACACCCCAAAAAATTGTTATTTTTACAAATCCATAAGAGAATTCACAGAATTCACAGGATAGTGAAATCTTCCAATTTTTATCAGCTTCCGCATGTGAAAACTAATCACATTTCACCAGGAATACGAAGATGCAATTAGAAAGTTCAAGGGTGGGTTGACCTTAACGTAACAGAGTTGCATCACTTCATGGAAAAATTTGCCTCCTCTATTTTTTTGGTGCAGATTCAGTGTTGTAGGGAGAAGCCTATTGTATTATTCCATCCTTTAGCCAAATCAGGTGCACACTATCACTATCTCTTCCACAGATTCAACACTCTTATACTAAAACAACTCATGTTTAATATAAAGTGGTTGGTTTAGGGGTTTTTTTGGTGGCTGAAGCAGCTCACAGGTTCACAAGAAACACAGTAGCTTAAATCCAGAATGTGATACCATCAATAGCATTGATCCTGCTCAAAATCTGCAGCTGCCTTACTCCTGATTTTAGTGAGGATGGCTTTTGACCCAAGCCAGATAATGCACAGCACTATTCTGAAAAGGGTAATTAGAAGCTTGAATTGGGTTGATACCCTACTTGTAAGCAAGCGTGAGGCATGACAGCTAAACTACATCAGGACTGAAGGAGAGCAGTTTCATTCAGAAATATCACTCCAAACCATTATCACCTCCAAAACAATGTCCCATATCTTCACCATCCCAAGCATGTCCTCGAGCAACCGTAACAATCAAATTGTTATAACCCCAGCTTTGCCTTCTTCTAGTCTCAGCCTTGCCTTTGCTAGCATATTAAGGAGACAGCATGCTCTAAAAATCTATACCAAAACCTGAAAGGACCATAGCATGTGGAGGTAGAGAAGACAGTTGCAAAATAGCAGTCCTCCAGGTTGCTACAATCTTACAACACTACGGATTTTCTTTTTTCAAGTCTGAAATTTTCAGTTAGCAGGTAAGAAACCTGATGTTCAGCTATCACGCATCCCATTCAAAATACCTGAAGTTGTTCTTAATGGGTAACTCACCATCAGAAATTTGTAAATAATTTGTAAATTCATCTGTCAAATAACATACARGTCAAATTTCCTCATTTTGGAGTAAAATATTCAGTAGTTCTCCCCAGTGCTTGGCTATGCCAAACACAGACAACTTCAAAATGCACTCATGCAAAATGTTCTTGCAACATTCCCTTGCATCACTGTTTACAGAAAGGAAATATCTGGTTATTTTATATTTACTGTATTGTGAACATGCAAAGTAAGAAAAAATTCTCYGCTTTTTCATTGCTGTGAACACAAGACTGCCAAGCTTCCTCTCTACTGGAGGAACAAGCATGTAAAGCAAAAAGAAAAGCCCTGAAATAAGAGACTAAGCTGAAGTTCCTAGCAGTAAGACTATCCTGAGGTGCCTGCATAACTTAGGGGAAATTTGTTTCTTTAACTCATAACCACCACAGTTGCATATGATTGTGCACACATGGTTGAAGTGGCCAAAGCTGTTTGTTGAAGTCACTCCTGACTCCTGTTCCTATAGTCTGCTGCACCCTTGCTGAGACATCCAGCCTGATCACATACAGGCACTTCGACTTCTGCTTCAGAGCCAGACCCAGTGTCAGACCATGCTATAATCTGTACGTAGCAAACATTTCTACTTGTTCTACAGTCATGCAGTTACCATCAAGAGCTCTTCTTCACATATCACTTGTAGAGAGCTCCTTCACAACTAAATAATGCTGTCTTTCCCTTCTTTCCCCGTTTTTGCCTGTTTCAAAGTTGTTTTACCAATTTGATGGTTTTGCTCTAGATTGTCATTAAATGTTTGGATCTCCACTCTACCTTCTCCTATTTGCTGTCTGTGACCCTCCTGAGAAACACAGCACACAAGCCAAGAAATACCACACAGCTGTCAAGGCACTCGCTTGTCATCCATTTTATTTCTGCTTACACTCCTGTTTCTACCCTTCTTCTTGCAGAGAGCTGTCAATCTTTTCCACACCTCCAGGGGAAGGTACATACATACTTGCCATGCAGCCACTCATCATTTGCTCTCTTATTTCTCTAGGGTATCACTGGGAACATGTTCATCCTGTCAAATTATATGTGTTAGCTCCTCCTACTGGGAAATTTTAACCATCCTTTAGTTGGCTGCATTCCGCTGAAAGATGTCTCTCTCCTCTGCCATCATCCCATTTTATCATTTCCTAAACTCCTGTTTTCTCAATATTTTGCTCCCTTTCCTTCCATCTTGTAAGAGACCAACTGGCAGCTGACACCAAGGCCAACTTGTAACCCMCTGGAASAAAGAACTGTTTTCCAGCGACAGGAGACAAAGCTTGATAAGGGAGCAGGGGGTGGAGATCCCCTGAGCCTCTCTGAGGAATGTCTCAAACACTCACAAGCCTGAGGGATGSTGAACGCCAGGAAGGCTCCTCTGTGGAGAGTTAACTGGCTCTGGCCTTGGGAGAGGAAACATGATGCCACCGTAAGTCGGCCAAGTAAGGGAGTATCCAGAGAAGTGTTAAGAAACCGAGCACGGCTGATAAAACCAAAGAAACAACTACTTGAACTACGARTGAACTATCCTAATCAGCATACAGAAAAATCCACCCACCAGCAGGAAAAGCCCCCTCCCCAACAAAGCCCCTTCCCCACTGCAGATGCGCAGTAAAAAGAAAGGACACTGTGACTTTAAGGGAAGACGAGACGTCCAGGAACCAACAGAAGMGAACTAYGAAACTACCCCCGCAGCAGAGGGGCAGTCTGACGTGACCGGCGGGCGTAAAAGGGGAAGGCACGTGCCTCGGGGGAGAATATCTCTCTTTCGACTTTTGATCTGGGGACTTGGGACTCATTTCGGGAACTTTTGAAGGAGCGCTCCTGCGGACCAGAGACCCCCGTCGGCTGGACCAACGCTGGAACCTGGACCAGTCATCTCTTCCTCTCTCTTTCTTTTATTCTTTTACCTTTTCTGAGTAAGTAACGCAAGGCATAACTCCCACAGCAGTGGTGAGCAACAGGCTTTTCTGCTACCCAATCATTTCATAAACTCCCACATCAGTGGCGAGCAACAATCTTTTCTGTTATCCAATTATTTACCAATGAGCTTAGCTATAGAGTCAAAGTCTTTGCTTACGTACAGACCTGGAGCGTCGTTTCACCTTAATCCATACCGCGGGAATCTGCGAATCTGAGTCACCTCTCCCGCACTGGAGGGACGTGATACATCTGAAGGTGTCTTCAGATTAGCAGTCACTTTACCATGGAGAACAACCAATTTTTAAACTAAAACATGGATCAGAAGGATAAAAAAAAATTACTTATATTCTTCTTTATCTTTCAATCTATTAACCATACTTCTAAGAATTCCCCAGTATACCTCAGGTCATGTTACAGTGCAGTGAAACCTATATACACAAACAATTGATCATTTGGTTTTCTAGTTATTCTAAATGACTGACAGTGCTGTGCTCCAACTTCCCAACCCAAACTCCAAGCTACCAGAAGATAGAGAATACACACCTCATGTCCCCCATCCTCTCCGTCTTCTCTCTGCATTTAAACAAAAACCAGAAAAGCAGCAGCAAAAATGTAGAACTCCTTAAACAGTGGCTGGAATTGGGTCGAAAAATCAGTAAGGCTTCTATAGATTTATGGTGGTGCACAGTGAGTACTATCACAGACTTCTCCATGGCTAACTGGCTTCAAATTTCACTCATGGTTCTTCTGAAAGAACAGCTGAATGTTTGTTTGCAGAAAAGTAATACACATGCTATATGCTGTATCCTTTGCTAAAGAGGTAGGGTTAGTATTAGAGAGGAAGCTGCATTGTTCCTGGTCTTCACTACTGCATTCTGCATCAGTGTTAAATCTTCTGGACATGAGGAAGGAGCAGGAATCATTTTCTGTGAGAGCAGGTGAGGACAGGTTCTGGAAAACCTTCTGGAAAAGGGCACAGAGCAAGCAGATGGAGGGCACACAGCCTCAAGAAAGACTGCAGTTCAAATTAATACTAGAAGGCAGCCATCATTTCTATGTTGCTGTCTCCTCGTCTTTCCTGAGAAGGCTGAAAAGTATTTTTTATTGACACACTTACCCAAATTGCCTCCTACCTTCACTGTTAACAGATTAGTAAGAATCAGGTCTGAAAGATCACCCTTTGTAGTTGCCCTCTCTCCAATTTCTTCATTAAAAATGGCTCTCAGTAAGCTGCAGGAACCCGCTAGACAGTCTCTGCTGCTCAATTGCATTCCCAGCAGATCCAGATCCAGATAAACTCCATACCCAGCTAGTCTCACACTTTAAATAATATTCTACTTGCTCAAGAAAATAACCTCATTCCCCAGATCTCCCTAGCTTAATGGTCTGAAGTAAACTCCTACCTTCACAGAACCCTTTTCTTCTTCCCTTTTTTATCACTGTCCAGATGCTTTACACTTCAGGGTATATATTCTTGATACACACAGATAACTGACTGATGTATTCCAGCTTCTTTACCTTGGCCATCCTTTATAGAATCCAGTATTGGTAGTAACAGCCATGCTTGTGGTCCATTAGTGCTACTCACAGTGCAGTCCTTACATGACTGACTAACAGATATAGGCCATTTCCGTAAGGAAATTCTACTGCAAAACTCAGGCCATCACTACATACTGCAACAAAGTGAGTTAAAAGCAGTTGTCTGTTATTGCTTCATACAGGCCTGTCTGAATTTCTTTTTCTCCTCTTTCATTATAATCAACACCTGGACTTGCACACAGCCAAAAAATGAGGATGAATTAGCATAACAACATTTTCGTACTAAGAAAAAAGACATGCTCAGGTTCATGCAGAGTTAACACATACAACACATCTCAGCACTTTGAAGAGGGTTTTCTGCAAAAACATGTACGTATGTCTCAGGTATTTCAGAGATTGTTTCTATGAGCTCATAGTTATGCATTAGAAATACATACATGTGAGTAAATACTTACATACATACATACAGAAATACAGCGATGTATCAAACAAAAGTGGTCACAGCTTTAACTTGGTCTCTAGGCAAAGTTCCTGAGATGGGGAGAAAAAAAAATCTATATTTATGGCTCATTTGCAGACTTCACCAGAAAACTGAAAAGCAGATTAAGAAAGTCACACATTTATAAATATCAATTGTTGAACAAGTGATGGACAGCAGTGTCATGTTTTCCATGAGATCACTTGTATTAGATAGCATGGTTTATCTTTCCAAGGGAAAAAAAAATACAGAAAATAAACACAGTAGTTTTGGACCATCTCAGTCTCTTTAGGCTGAGATTTAAAAAAAAAAAAAAAATTGAAGGAAGTTAATGCTTAGAAAGTGCAAGTACTATGGCAACTCATGTATATTATTATTTTAAGAAAACATCCTCTCTAAGATACACAGACAAGAATGTTATGCTGATATACTCGTAAAAGATTACCTACATTTCTTTATTTGGGCAAACAGATCTGTTTTGAAGATAGGGTTGGAAATTAAATGAAAGGCCCTACATCTTAAATCACAGTTTGAATTAAGTCACTCCTGGTAATGAACAAAACTGTTTCTGCTAATGGGTATTGCATGGCCTTTGTGGAATAATGGTAGTATCTTTGTTTTTCCTTCCTATAAAGAAATGACTTATACTAGTAACTAGCATAAATAATACCACCTGGCAACAGTGTCAATGTTGTCTGAATGGGAAGTGAAAGGAAGCAGAGTCCAAGAGTGGTATTTGCAAATTGGTTGTTGAGCACTTGGCCACAGGAATGGCACCAGCACTGTTCCTGCTTGTGCTGTGTCAGTTCTTGAGCTCTGCACTTTGAATTTGCACTGGTGCACTGCTTCATACCAATGGATGCTTTTCTCTTGCCCTCTTCTCTCCTGGTTGCATGTAACATACTAAGATTTTGCCAAATATGCAGCATATCTATGGAAATGGGGGAGGCACTGCATTATACAAGTCACACACTTCCTCCCACACTCTGGACAGAGTTTAAAAAACTTGCAAAATTCCATTTCCCCTACCAAAGGTCAAGCACAGCTAATGTGTCTCAACATCGTAAATGAGAGCAAATTTAGGAAGAAGGCTCAAGGGCTTCAGCCACCCCTTGATACAGTCTGTTGCAGCATGTTCTCCCACTCACACTACAAGGCTGCACAGCCGCTAGTTCCCTTTTCCCTTCCCCATCCACAGCTGCATCTAGCCCTTCGTATCACAGCCAAATTCTCAGCAAAAACTCTGTTAGATCTACCCCTATTTCTATCAGCCTCCAGTAGCTTATGACATACTGATTTCCGAGAGATTTAAAAAAATATGCAATGTGGCAACTTACTGACTTATGCAATTAACTCCATCTTTCACCTATGCATGTAGCTGAGATGGCTTCTCAGACACTGACTGCTGATTTGGAAACACAGCCAAGTGGTTAGCGCTCATGAAATATTTTGCAGTTGAGAAGTGCCTTCGTAAGAGCAACATATTTTTGTTGTGATTGTTATGGAAGTACTTTTGTATGCTGGTCTTCATACAGCTAGAGGCCATTTTGGTATCTGCAGAGCTCTAATGACAGCTTGTGCTCTTATCTCCTGCCTCCCATGTTATTAAAATAAACAAACAAGCAAAAGTTTCTGTAGACAGAAGGGCTCTCAATTATTAGAAATTTCACTATGCTATCCAGAAAACAGCTCTGTTTGCAGACTATCCAAATTGTTTCATGATAACTTGGCAGATCTCTAATTCAGAAGAGAGGAAAAACTCTGTAAAATTTACAGCAGGAACTTGCAAAGCTGTATTTCTTAACAACAGAGCTGACTCAGATTTATTTATTACTTACTCCTTATGGTGGGTTGTTACTGGAATTCAGTCCCAGATGGCAGGTTAAGCCGCAGAGAAGTGCTCTATATTTACAATGCTGATGAGACATGCAAAAGTGAAATGGTTTATTAGGAAGGCAGGCTATTCCTCAGACCTGCAAACTCAAAAGTGTAACTTTCAACATCTCCCTTCGCAGACGAGTGCCTCCTGCCACATCTTTGGCTGAAGACACCTTGTTTATTCAACTTTTGGAGTAATACAAATAAAGGGGACAAAGGAAAGGGAAAAAAAAAAGACAGCAAAAGATTTAGATTTTTTTTTTTTTTTTTTTAAACAGACTACCTAACTGAATGTGACAAAGAAAGGACAGTATAGCCAGATAATTCATTTGGCCCTCAATCCACAAAATCAATTAAACACTGCTTTACATTTGACCTGTTCTTTGCTGTGCAAGGGCTTTGTCGTTTAAAAGAGGTGCAGAATTAAAAAGTCTTCCATGCCAAAGTTTCCGATGGGAAATAGGTCCCAGAATCCAAACCGTATGCCAGATACCATCCTTGTTGCTCAAAATGCCCAGAAACTTCCTTCCCCAGAGCCTAGGACACTCTTTGGCAGAGAGTGTTGCATGTGCTTATATGATTCTGAGGGAGAAACTGTCATAGCCATGACGTTGCTCCAACAGGAGCCAAAATCCCTACAGGCCTTACCATCATATGTAATACCTGACTGCAGGTTATCTCCTTTGACACAGCAATAGACGCTTGCTTACAGACACAGCACCAGCTACACAGGGAGCACAACAGATAACAACAGAAAACAACAGGCCACCAACACACATACACCATGCGGAAACTCTCAACCCATGGCCGAGCAATCTGTTGCTATAACTACAGCCCAGTTCTCCACTGCTCCAAGCCTCTCCGTCCCCAGCTACATGTCAATCTTGCTGCTGGCTCACTAAGTCTCTTTCCCCCTGCCACCACAAAACTGGAGTCAGCTTGTGCTGGAACACATTGTCTCAGCTTATTAAACCATGTCCAAGAAAGCTGCAGTGCTGAGAAGCTGGTCCTTCCTCTACCCATGCATACCAAGCAGCCCAGGGTGAAAGAGTGGGAGAAAGATGTTAAAAAAAATGATTAAGCTTGAATCCTTTCAGGAGAACAAGTGAAGAGAAGAATTAAGGAAACCTACCAGGACAGAGCAGTACAAGAAGTTACTAAGACAACTTCTCCCAGTCATAGAAGTCCTTTCTTCTCCACTAGGAGCATGGCCTCTATGATCTGGGAACTGAGTTATCTCAGAGTGGTATTAAGACAGGCAGCCTGAGCGTTGCTCTGTGCTTGTGGCTGTCAGTTTGCATTGTGTTGCAAATTTTCAGGACAAAGGTGATAGATATATTTCAAGCTGTCTTACTCCCCAGAGAGCACTGCTCAGGAGTCTCAGAAACAGATCAGTATCCTGATTCAGATTTGGGAGACATTAACACATGTGAAAACTGATCGGTTTATGTCTACTAACATAAGCACAGGGCATCACACAAAATACATTTCATGCATTTATTGAACCAGGATGAAGAATATGACATCTCTTAAGTGTATTATTAGAGCTCTCTGAGGTGGCTACAGACTCAAAAAGACTCCCCACTTCCGGAAGTAACCAAAGACACTAAGGAAAACACATTAACAGAAATTAGGACTTCAAGCACAGGGAACAGCTCACAGTTCTGTGCAACATTAACTTTTTTTTTTTTTTTGGTGTCACTTCAGGAACACTCACTTATTGTCATGCTTTAGTTATAAAAGCAGTACTTTGGGTACTTACATGTTAACCAAGTTTAGAGCAAAATTAAACATAATTAGAAGGTCCATGGTCTTAGACCATGGAAATTCAGGCTATTCCATCTGTGCAAAGCTTCATCCTAAATAGGTCTTTATTTCAATCAAATATCTTCTGTTGATTAGCTTCATGAACTCTATCTGCCAAATTGAGAGCGGACTGTCTCTGTGCATTTCCAGTACTCTGAACAATAGACTATAAGTAACTATTCAAATGATGCATCTTTTGTAGCACAAAACCCTGAAATACTAATGCATGGCAGAAGTAATTAATATTTCATACACAATAACTTAAAAAACAAGAAAAGTATTAGTTTATGTATTTACTGAACACATGCAGGCAGGGTCCTGATTACTATTAATTAAAGTTTTCATCAGACTAGGTACAATTTTCAAATGCATTAGTATCATAGTTTAAGTCTTTTTTTTTTTTCTGAAATGATATAGACTTTGAATAACCAAAATGATAGACCTTTTAGAAGATTCTGGCTCCTGCTTTTAAAGAAGTGGTCTTATAATTAATGGTCTTTTTAGTCCTAAATTCAGTAGCTCCTTCAGCCATGGCTGCAGCACCATGCTTCATGCTGACAAAGCACAGTGAGTCAGTGCAGACATGCAGGCCACCTCAGAGGCTTGCTCAGTAATATCCACACAGTGCCACGCTAAGTATACATGGAAATAATAGGGCAAATTTGCTCAGGCAGAGCTTCTGGCTCTAGTAACAAGTATCTGTATACTCTAGAAAGGAACTGCCGGCACCTGGCCAGACACGCAGGTGAAAAGCTGAGGAAGGGGTGAGAGCTCAAGCACTCCACCAGCAGGGCTGGTGAGCGTATCTGACATGCAGAAATAAACCCTTCCTCTGCCCTACTTCCTTTTGCTGGTGGTCTTTGCATACAGGGTAAAATAATGTTTTTCAACAAAGTAGTCTTATGGTTTTGTCCTATAAATATTTACTCAGAGGTTCACCCATCAAGACGGTCCATTTGTGTGTTTCAACTTAAGCACATGGTGGAAATGTTCAAAGGTGCATATTTGTTATGACTCCTAGATTACCAAGTTACCTATTCCTTATTGCCCTATGTTTCTGCCTATAAAGTTGCCTTAATTTTAACTATAGTTCAACTGAAAACAATAAAACATGCAGAAAAAATAAAACCATTTTCATCCCATTCCATTTCTATATGCTATGGTATACGCATGATAAAACTCTCATGCAATTTGGGGATGGCAGAGATAAATCAACATCACACTCCCTGGAAAATCCTGTCCTTCACAATTTTCAGTGTTTTCTGCAACAATTCAGCATAATTTTGAGAATTCAGAAAAAAGAATTTYGCTTTCTAAATGTGGAATTACCATCCAATATAGTGTCATTTCACACAATGCTATCATGGGGAAACATATTTTGAGCAAAGCAGTACAAGAAATTTGGCCAGATCCCGCCACTTGTAGATCTTAGTAACAACTCTCAAAATATCAGTTTATATATACAAAAACTTAATGAACCATACAGTGATCACTTACAGAGACTGGAACTGGAGTTGGCAAAATGGAGAGGAGGAAAATATGATTGTTGCTCAGCCGTAACTGATGAGGAGTTAACACAGAGGAACTGCAGAGACAATGCTGCATTCCCCCTGGTGGACTAGCTATTTGTTCAGAATAAAGGTTACTGCCATTTATTTGAACAAAATGAGCATTCTGTGTATCTTAACTGTCAGGCAAGATGCAGCTGAATGGTGCTTTAGTTGAGCATGATAAAAGGCATGAGAAATTTAGGAATAAGGAGGTCTGTTTGGTACAAACTAGGTAACCTCCTCGGATATCTCATTTTCGCGGGACAGTATCAACTTGCTGTTAGAATAACCCTGGTATTTTGCCCTCAGAAATCCTGCCATGCAGACAATCACAAACATTTAGTACCTTCCAACTGAAAAAGTGCTTGCCTGGGCTGCCGTGCACTTGCTCCAGACAATTTACTACCCTGACTAAACAAAAAAAATTCCAACATGTTTATGGGGACATTGATGAAGGTGTACTTCATAGAGACTGATTTACTGAATACATCTTATTTGGGGGTCTGATTTGTTCTTGCTCTTGATGCTTCCCTGGGGCAATACACCTATGCTCTGATTCTTAAAGTATGAAAACATGCTATGCTGCATGAAAACAGCACAGTCTTGCCCTAAATATGCAGTTCCTCTAGCAAAAAAAAGACAGCTGCTGCTTTATGATCCAGTCCTTTCACATTGACTTTACACAAAAAGAAAGAACAATTTTAGAAGATGAAAATTCAACCAAGTTTAATGATGCGATGACTCTGGGGTCTGATCACAGCAATTTAGCTGCCTACAGAGTCTTAGTATTTCACTTGCCAGGACAGACTGCTTTTTTCACCTTTGCACAGAAGTGTTTTTTTGAAAGTCCTAAATTTTTTTAAGTTACTGTGGCCAAGTAACTTCACAATTGGAAAATTACAAAATAAAGTAGTCCAGGCAATTTTGCTTCAGGTCCCTCATGCATCTCTAATTACGTGATTTTTATTGTGTGTTCTTTTATACCATGATAACTACATGAAGAAATGTCATGGGAATAATTCCATGAAAATATAATATTGCAAACTGTTTTTCCTAAACTACATGTTCACAGTGACAAGCCTGCAAACTTGCTTGCATGCTTTTTAACGTGAGCATTATAATTAAATTTGTCTCAACCATATTCCCAGTAATCAAAGCATCCAACCCTTCGGCAGATACCCAGTAAGGGAAATTTCAGACCACAGAGTTAAACTTTTTCCAGGTTTAAGTGAGTGAAAGCTGGGTCTCAAAATGAAAAATGTCARGCAAGTTTAGCAAAGGGCAGTGCTGTAGATAAAGTCTCTAACAAGAAGCTTTCTAACACTTTCTATGCATTTGCAAACAAATTATCTGGAGTTTGAACTGATACCTAGCTGAATATTTCAGTTGTTTCTTAGCAAAGTGCACTGGGAAAGATGGCAAACCAGAATTTCTTGGCAAACTGGAAAATCTCAAGGAAGAATGACATTTTTACCATTCTGAGAATTCTTCACCACCACTTAGTGTTTAAAAAACAAGAAAGGATGAATTAAAAGCCGAAGTTTTATGTTACACTGCAGACTGGGGCTCCAGTCTCAAAAGCCCTCTTTTATTCTACACAATAGGAACAAGTATTTATCACAATACATGCCAGGATTGCTGTTCCCTCTGAAAAAGATGATGGAACAGGGTTCTCTGTTGGTAAATAAGCAGAGCTTATTTAAATTATTTGGATTAGCAGTAAATACAAGTGCTTTCATTCACCTGCTTGTCCCTCAGGCTGGGCAGGGAAAATTAGAAAAGCTCTACATTGCCTGTTTCAAAAGTGAGGCAAAATCATCGTGCTGTGCTTACCCTCATCTTCCCTATAGATCCCAGACTGGAAGTAGCAGTACTGATCTGAATCCAGGACAAGAAATCCCTCAAAATCACTTTCAAAAATCACAATGGCCCATGACCCTAAAACCATCATGTCATCAATGAACTTTGCTTCCTATTCTTGTTAAAGACATCTTTCAGTCTATAAATGAACCTTTCCTCCAGTCCCACAGCAATGTTGTTCCTTTAATAAGCTTTGGCATGGAAACCTGTCAAAGGCTTTTTGAAAACCCAAATACATTTTGTCCACATGCTCACTAACATCCTCATTGCAACTCTTCCTGTATGCTGTAAATAAGTCCCATGAAATAAAAAGGCATGCCAGGACATTTGAATCTGCCCAGGAATGGAGGTTTTTCAATTATATTAGGAGATAGGCGTGGAAGTCCTGAGACAAAGCAGCATGCTACAGAACTGCTTTTACTTTCAGAACATTGCCAGTTGTAAAATTTACACTCTTCCAGCAGCAATGACGTAAAAAAGCACAAAATTTTTATAATTACTAATAATTAAATTAAACTTTTAGAACAAAAGGAGGACTCTGCTGGGACAAAGCAGAGCTGTCACTGTCAGCAGACACCACATTGCTAGGGACAGCATATAAGGAACATGGGAAGTATATARTGATGCTTCACCTGTGTACATCCTCCCAATAGCCAACTAAGTGCATGCTATACATTTCCAGAGGCTGCATCTTAGGTGGTTTCAAAATAATTTTTAATGCCATTCATGATTATTTTTCCCACTATTACATAAAATCACATTTTTATTACATTTGGGATAAAATGGATAAAAAATTCCCAACCCAAACCATTCTATGATTCTGCGATCTATCTGATGTATAATCAACYCTTTATTTCATATCTTTTTAGTAACCATTAATCCAGAATAAGACACCTGTTCTCTAAGAATACTTAGTCTTTAACAATATTTAGTGAGGGACATTCATTTCAGATGCTTGGAAACCTAAGTACATAACACCAATGGCCCTGCCCCAGTGTTTACTGATTCCTTTCAAGAAAAGCCCCTCAGATTTGGGAGGCATCATTCCCTCTGAAAAGGCCACACTGATTCTCCAGCTGCTAAATATATTGATATGATTTTCTATTCTCTCACTTATCCTCTTTTAATCATATCTGCCACCAATGATGGAAGTCAGATTTGGTCCATAGTGCTCTAAATCTGTTTGGATCCCTTCTTTAAAACTTCATTGCATTTTCTGCTTTCTATTTTCCTGGACATAAGCTGATTAGAACAGTAGGTTTCATATCACTATTAATGCTTTGGCAAATTCTCCTTCCAGTTTTCAGTAAACACCACCTGAATCTGGCAGTTGGTTACTACCTGTTTTAGCAAATTTTTCTAATGGCTCTTACATTGACACTTCAATTTGAGGCAATRTCTCTGACTCGGGCCTTTCTCAAGGCAATGTCTCAGGCCCTTATAAAAAGGCTGGTGTAGAATCCTTCCTAACAAACACTGACAAAAATAATTTCTGCTTTAACGTGGCTTTATCTTTTTTTTAGTCCTCCCTTTGCTCATCAGTCACTTATCTAATCTACAAACAGAGTACTGATATGTTTCCTGGGATGAACATGTTAAAAAAAAATATATCTACTAGAAATTTTAATGTGTTTCACAAGCTACTTCCCAAGCTATTTTATGCCACCTGCTAGGACCTGCTTGCATTTAACTTGACAAACTTAATGATCTTTTCCAATTAATTTAAACTAAAGTTCAGTGCAGAAGCTGTCTTATCTGCATCTTCTTTGCCCTAGTTTTCTTTTATCTACATTTTCTGTGTTTAAAAACTTCCTTTGTTAGTCTGATTTCACTGCTTAGGAGAACAGTGTTACAATACGCTGCTTTTTATTTTGTACTTTCATTTCCTTTGGTTACTCATTTACACAAGCCTTCCTACCTCCGTCCAGAATAAGAATAAATGTTATTCTTCATGATTTCAGTGGTTAGAGATTTCAACATATCAATTACTGCTTTTTATTTATCCTTAAGATCAATGGAATAATCAAAAGAGCAGTAGTGTTACTTACATGAAAAAAGCCAAAGCCACAAGATTTGAAAGCAAAGTTAGCTCTGGTTTCTAGGGGAGGAATAGCTAGGCAAAGTCACTCACATCTAGCATTTTGAGAGAGATCTTAAAGACCTAATTACTAATTCTCACTGAAAGTTAGAAATAACTGAATGAAGGATTTACCAACGCGTCTGTGGAAATCTTGCCATCTGTCCCCAATCTTTGTGACTACTACTGCACTACTACTAAAGTATGCACACTTCACACATATGACTGAAGCCTCTTGATATCATTACGGTGCTTTTTCAGTGATAAGAGAACTGGAGTGGTCCCTTAAAACATAAAGCTGTCAAACAAGATTGAAATATCTTAATAAGCTTGAATGTAATGTTTAAACAGAGAATGAACTGAAGATGGTGACCAGAACCCTGGATATTTGCTTAACATTACAAGCACCAGAACAAAAATAAATCTCTCTGGAAGAGTTTTGATGTGACATTAAACGTGACCTTTTAAGTAACTGATTGAAATGGGATTCTTTAAAAAAAGAAACAGACATATACAAAATGTCGAGTTAAATACTGCATCCATTAATATTAGTCTCATTCAGTTTAAAAATCTCTCTGCTTTCCACAACATATGGAAAAAAGGCACTGTGTCTAAAGCAATAGTCAGATATTAATTCTCTCCTGTCAGTATTACATAGGCTACTTGGCAGCAAATAAGTAGTTTTTAAAGGCATGCCAATGCAAAATCACCTAATAAACTGAACATTTCAGATGGAAGTGGAAGCAAATGAAATCATGATTAGCCAGGGATTTCCTAGGGAAAAAGCAAGAGGAACTAAAGAAATGTCAGGTCTCCTATTTTCGCACCTAGCACCTGGCATTCCCACACTATGAATCCTTATGTTTCCCCAGCACCATCCCTATCAGATCAGCATTCTGTACATCCCTGCTGAGCAGTGTTTGTTAGAAGTATCCCCCTCATAATCAGTTCTCTACAAAACAATAGATTTGAAGGGCTAGAGCCCCCTAGGTTAAAGATTACATTTTCAAAGAGCACCTCTGAGATTTAGAGGTCTGAATTTTATCACTTGTAAACTGCATCCCAGAATTTGAACTTTCAAAAGCTGTCCAACAAAAATACAGGGTAAAATTACACTGAAGGTCTCAGTTCTCCTTTAAAATACCTCACTTTATGTGCAGTGCATCTCAATCCACCGAATTTGACAGTAAGTGTCAGAAGCAATGCTTTTTTTTTCTTTTTTCTTTTTTCTCACATCCCATTAATGGTCATGGTTTGGTAGCATTTCCACAAAATCAAAACTGAGGATGCAAGTGCCTACCCTGAGCGGTACCCAAACTCTGTGACCCTCTGTCAATGACGGCAGCCTGATGCAAGAAAAGTCCATCTACATGGACTTCTACATTTCAGAAATTTAGAAACCAATCCCAAGTGAGCTGGTGCATCTACAACACACACTGCATGTGGTATAGTTACTTCCATGTGCCAGGACTAATTAATTTTGTGTCACAGCTCCACAGACAGCTGCCCAGTATCTACTAAGCTGGTATGTGACATTCTCAGCATCCCATCTAGAAAAAGAGGCACCATGACCTTCCATTGTCCTGCAATATGAAAGTCCTCTGCAATTCAAAGAAAAGTACCTACAGCAATCACTTCTTTGTACAGAGCCCAAACCAGTAGCTGTGCATTAGAAAAGATGACAGGATCAAGTCCCTCAGACAAAACAGACAGACAGAATAGACGTCTAGTTTCTGAATCTCAACAGCATATGTCAAGAGACAGCTGCTAACCTACTCAGCCCCTGCAACAAACAAGATGCATCTGCTGATGTGCTAAAGCATGTATTTCCATATCTACAGGAAATTCAGCCCTGAAAGTTGGACTTCAGGTACCTCTATGTTTAACTGGTAGTTGAGCAGGAATTCTCTTTTAGGGACTCAGAATACAAAACCCCAGTTGGCTTCACAAGTTCAAGACACCAAGGTGACTGCAAATTTTACCTGGCACTGAATCTCAGGGGAAACTCTTGAAGACAGGAGCCATACTAAACACTTTCCATGCATGAGAAGCACAGATGCATTTTGCAGTAAGCAGGCTTCTGGCTCCTCTTCCATAACTAGTTCATAGACTAGTGATTTGAAGATCATCATCCCTGAAGTGCTGGAGCTGGAAATGATGACACTCAGGTACATAGGTGAAAGCTATTCCAGGTCCACTGAACAATTAGAACTTGTTCTTAAAAACAAATTGCTTGGCTTCCAAAAAAATGAATATATATAGGTTTGTGTCATTATTTATTTATGTCACACCAAACACAATGAGAGCATAAACTTGTGTCGTGGTTTAACCCCAGCCAGCAACTAAGCACCACACAGCTGCTCGCTCACTCCCCCCAGGTGGGGTGGGGGAAAGAATCAGAAAAGTAAAAGTGAGAAAACTCATGGGTTGAGATAAAGATAGTTTAATAGGTAAAGCAAAAGCCGCGCACGCAAGCAAAGCAAAACAAGGAATTCCTTCACTACTTCCCGTCGGCAGGCAGGTGTTCAGCCATCGCCAGGAAAGCAGGGCTCCATCACGCGTAATGGTTACTTGGGAAGACAAACGCCATCACTCCAAATGTCCCCCCTTCCTTCTTCTTCCCCCAGCTTTATATACTGAGCATGACATCACATGGTATGGAATACCCCATTGGCCAGTTCGGTTAGCTGTCCTGGCTATGCTCCCTCCCAGCTTCTTATGCACCTGGCAGAGCATGGGAAGCTGAAAAGTCCTTGACTAGTAGACTACTTAGCAACAACTAAAAACATCAGTGTGTTATCAACATTATTCTCATACTAAATCCAAAACATATATATATATGCACTATACCAACTACTAGGAAAAAAATTAACTCTATCCCAGCTGAAACCAGGACAACTTGGCTGGGATTTCTTATGCTATCTCCCTAACAATGAAGCACTATTTTCTGGATTTAATACAGTTTTTGACCCAAGTCAGAAAATTATACCAATAAGATCTATTATACAGGTAAGGAAAAAGTAAGGAGAAGGTTGGGAGCATGTGTTCATGGTCTAAAAATACTTAGAAATTAATTCAGATTGCACTGTTTCATTCTCTGCATTGGTCGTTGCAGAAAGGGCAAACTTATTTGGCAGAATAACTGAGTGAATAAAGAGAAAAAAATATTACCTATAATTTCCTACCCTGAATTTTTAACTTACTTTAATTCAGAGGAATCAACTCTTACCCATTCCTAGAAGTAATCGCAGAGGCAATCTGCTCCGGTGCAGCCACGTCCTGGATCACGGCATACAGGGGGGTTTCCTGAGCCGGGGGACCCACAGGGGAGCGCAGAGACCAGCCAGTAGCCCGCAGCTCTCACGAGCGTGGCTGACGAGGCGTGGGCAGGGAGTAATGGCTGCCACCCCCACTCCTACTAAAGGCAACCCCAGGGAGCGCTAGCGACCAGGAGCACTGCAAACAGGACGGGCAAATAGGGCATGGCATGTCAGCTAGGGCGTGGCACAGCAGTTTGCGCAGGAGGGCATGCAGGGAGGACGCCTCTTCGAAGGAGTGGCACGGGCCGAGTGGGGGACTCGGCGTACCATAACCCAGCAACTGGGCACTGTTCTGTGACCATCTGTACAGGTCAAGGGCGCTCATCCTACCTGGACTTCAGGAGAGCAGACTTTGGCCTCTTCAGGGATCTGCTTGGTAGAGTGCCATGGGACAAAGCCCCGGAGGGAAGAGGGCCCCAAGAAAGCTGGTTAATATTCAAGGATCACCTCCTCCAAGCTCAGGAGCGATGCATCCCAACAGAGGGGAATCAGGCAAAGAGGAAATCGGGCAGAAACGCCAGGAGGCCTGCATGGATGAACAAGGAGCTCCTGGACATGCTCAAACACAAAGAAGAAGCCGACAGAGGGTGGAAGCAAGGACAGGTAGCCTGGGAGGAATACAGAGAAATTGTCCGAGCAGCCAGGGATCAGGTTATGAAAGCTAAAGCCCTGATGATAGAATTAAATCTGGCCAGGGACATCAAGGACAACAAGAAAAGCTTCTACAGGTATGTCRGGGATAAAAGGAAGACTAGGGAAAATGTGGGCCCTCTCTGGAACAAAACGGGAGACCTGGTTACCTGGGATATGGAGAAGGCAGAGGTACTCAGTGACTTTTTTGCCTTGGTCTTCACTGGCAAGTGCTCAAGCCTCATCGCCCTAGCCGCAGAAGGCAAAGGCAGGGACTGGGAGAATGAAGAGCCGCCCACTGTAGGAGAAGATCAGGTTTGAGACCATCTAAGGAGCCTGAAGGTGCACAAGTCCATGGGACCCAATGAGCTCCATCCGCGGGTCCTGAAGGAACTGGCGGATGAAGTTGCTAAGCCACTATCCATTGTATTTGAGAAGTCGTGGCAGTCTGGTGAAGTTCCCACTGACTGGAAAAGGGGAAACATAACCCCCATTTTCAAAAAGGGGAAAAAAGAAGACCCGGGGARGTACAGGCCAGTCAGTCTCACCCCTGTGCCTAGGAAGATCATGGAACAGATCCTCCTGGAAGCTATGCTAAGGCACATGGAGGACAGGGAGGTGATTCGAGACAGCCAGCATGGCTTCACCAAGGGCAAGTCCTGCCTGACCAACCTAGTGGCTTTCTACAATGGAGTGACTACATCAGTGGACATGGGAAGAGCTACAGATGTCATCTATCTGGACCTCTGTAAGGCCTTTGACACGGTCCCCTGCAACATCCTTTTCTCTAAACTGGAGAGGTATGGATTTGATGGGTGGACTGTCCAGTGGGTGAGGAATTGGCTGGATGGTCACATCCAGAGGGTAGTGGTCAACGGCTCGATGTCCAGATGGAGATCAGTGACGAGTGGCGTCCCGCAGGGGTCCGTATTGGGACCAGTACTGTTTAATATCTTCATCAATGACATCATAGACGGTGGGATCGAGTGCACCCTCAGCAAGTTTGCAGATGACACCAAGCTGAGTGGTGCGGTTGACACACCTGAGGGTGATGCCATTCAGAGGGACCTAGACAAGCTCAAGAAGTGGGCCCATGTGAACTTCATGAGGTTCAACAAGGCCAAGTGCAAGGTCCTGCACCTGGGTCGGGGCAACCCCTAGTATCAATACAGGCTGGGGGATGAAGGTATTGAGAGCAGCCCTGCCAAGAAGGACTTGGGGGTACTGGTGGATGAAAAGCTGGACATGAGCCAGCAATGTGCGCTTGCAGCCCAAAGGCCAACTGTACCCTGGGCTGCATCAAAAGAAGCATGGCCAGCAGGTTGAGGGGGGTGATTCTGCCCCTCTACTCTGCTCTGGTGAGATCCCACCTGGAGTACTGCGTCCAGCTCTGGAACCCTCAGCACAAGAAAGACATGGACCTGTTGGAGTGGGTCCAGAGGAGGGCCACAAAAATGATCGGGGGATGGAACACCTCTCCTGTGAAGAAAGGCTGAGAGTTGGGGTTGTTCAGCCTGGAGAAGAGAAGGCTTTGGGGAGACCTTATTGTAGCATTTCAGTACTTAAAGGGGGCTTATTAAAAAGATGGCGGCAAACTTTTTAGCAGGGCCTGTAGCGATAGGACAAGGGGGAATGGTTTTAAACTAAAAGAAGGTAGATTTAGACTAGATGTAAGGAAGAAATTTTTTATGCTGAGGGTGGTGAAACACTGGCACAGGTTGCCCAGAGAGGTGGTAGATGCCCCATCCCTGGAACATTCAAGGTCAGGTTGGATGGGGCTCTGAGCAACCTGATCTAGTTGAAGATGTCCCTGCCCACAGCAGGGGGGTTGGACTAGATGACCTTTAAAAGGTCCCTTCCAACCCAAACTGTTCTATGATTGTATGATTCTATGATGTTTCATAAAAAAATATTTGAATATCAAGTAAATTATTAATTTTCTGAAGTCATATAACTTTGTTTCAACTACATGAGAGAAAGCTGACATTGTATGACCAGGTGATAAATTTGTTCAGCTGTAAAACCAGGAACAGAGGACAAGAGCACTTTGAGGCTACCAAGCAGGAAAAAATGCTTAGAATAAGATTTGAAAGGAAAGAAATATTCAGTGAGTGGTTTACAATCACAGCTTGTACTTCAGCAAGTATTATGGCATGCATTAAGTTGTAGGATGCTCTAGACAACCCTAACAAAGCCAAAAGTTAATACAAATTTGATACAACAAAGTTAATACAAATGGCCTTCACATTTGGAGATTTAATCTAACCTATCTAATGTTCCAGAATAAAAGTATTTCTAAATGTTTCTTATTTTGTTACAGAGAAAGAACTATGATATGTTTTTTAACTGTCCTTAAATAGGGATGTGAGATGGCATTGGAAGAAAGCTTTTCCAAGGGCTTTTGGGACTGCAGTCTAAAAAGTGGTAGCCTATTGACTGACTAAGCTAGATCCTTATTGAAAACAAGTCAAATTTTGAACTATGCAGTCACTATTTGACCTTTATAAATCAAAGAACAAACTGTAGTGGAAGGCTCCAAAGCATATTCACACTTTAAAATACCACTCAGCAGTTTCTGCTGCAGTCCCATGGCAGTGCTTCAGCAACTCCATGCAATGAAATCAGATCCAGCAGATCCCTTGACCATAAAAAGAGACGGAATAATGAATCACAGCATGTAAATAACCTTCTGTAGCTTCCTACAGACATGGAACCAATCAGGTAATGTGCATCTTCACACAGGTATYATGGACATTTTAGGTGCTTTAAAATACAATATGATTCCGTAAGGAAGAGGAAGATAAACAGACTGGTTTCCGTTCTCTTTACAAGGAAATCTCTTTACACAACATACAATGGAAAATATAATGGAGGGTTTTAGGTGTGTCAGATGAAATGACTCAATATGCTGAAATTTTCACAAACGGTAAGAAAAGTTCAGCTTCTCTAAGTACAGCTGCTAGAAAGTTTTTGTTAGATAGCAAAAGGAAATCTGGTCTGTAATCTGTCAGGAAGGAAAAGCCTGGGAGAAACAGCTGTTCTCACTGAGTATGGTCTAACTGAGTAGAGCAAGCTGTTATCTCTTGAGTATGTGTGACGTCCTCCTCTACCCCAGGTAGTGAAGCACGACAGAAACATATGAACCACAGATATAAAACTGCTGAAATCCTCAAGCATAGGCTTAGGTAAAGCACCAACTAACATACATACATAGCACATGTACTGTTTACAAAGCTCTCCAAAGTTTGAAGTTCTCTGAAGAGCTGTATATGCAACAGATAGCAGTTCTTATTTCCATTCACACTGAAGAAAAGGTATTACACATTTCCTTCCTTTCAGAGAAACATATGTAATTAAACTCCATGTCATATGAAAAGTATATTCTTCTGGCCCTTAACTTCCTTCCATTCATGTTTTGAATTGATTCATGGTGGTGTGTGTGTTTGTTGTTTGTTTTTTTTTCAGAAATCTGAAAACAGCTCCCAAGTTTCAAAACATGGTCTGATTGCAGTTGTTATGAAATGGTCTTCTCTTATTTAAATTTCCTCTCATATTCATTTTCAAGATGCAGCCAAAGTAACAGGAAAAAGGGACTAAACTGGCAGCACAGGAGTGAGGTAATGTAATTCTGGGAGAACAAATGAGCTTGGTAGAAGAGCAAATGGTCTGTGTTCCAAACTGGGAATGTTTTTACTCAGTTTGGAACTGAATACTCTGCCAAAACATACTACACATTTTTCTCCAAGTGACCCCAGCAAGTGTACTTCATGGCTTTTATTGTTTATAAATAAAATTGAGACTGTGGGTCTCAGGCCTTTCTAAAGATAACAAAAAAGATATTAAACTAAATCAGATGGTCCCAAAATGCATTTGATCCTGAACTGGCCAATATTTTGGTTCCTGGTTTGAGAATATGTAGGAGGTGCTGGAGGAGATTAAGGAAATGGGTAGTACAAAATTGAAGTACTCCTACTTTGGAAAAGGGTAGTGAGATATGGAAAGAGAGAGGAAAGGAGGACATGAGTTAAGAGCTAACTATTCCTGGTGCTATTGGCCATTCTCAAGTAATCTACAGCTGGAAACCTTTCACCCAGACAGATCCAAGAGATGAGGAATGTAAGAGAAGGGAAAGAAAAACGTATTTTCTTTGCTTTGTTTTAAATAGATCCAGAATAAAAGTCAGGTCTTCTGGTTAATTTCTCCCCTGAATTATATCATTTGGTAATAAAGGCACCTCTACCCAAGAACCTTTTGGTTTTCTTCTTCCATTGTAGTTGCTTGAAAAATCACCTCTATGTAGAAGGTATGATTTCAAGAAATGCAAATAAAATCTCTATGAGCACAAACCTAAAATATATTACCACATCACAAAGAGCTGCATCCAGAGGGAAAGCTGCAAGCATAAATAAATGCCAACACTTGCTTGAATAGCTTCAGCTTTTCAGTATTATCAGCTGCGTGTTCACCAGGGAATCATCTGGCTACTGGGATTTTACACATCTTTCAGCAAAATTGGAGTTCCAAATGCAAACTTAACAGCTCAGGAAGGTTACATACGCTTCTCCCAGTGGGGCTAAAGGTCACAAACCAATGCACAGATTAAAATGAAGCACACATAGCAAGATTTCAAGGTGTGATAAAGACAATTTGTTAAGTACTGTTTCATGCTTCATATCATTCATTTTCTTCAGATCAGTACTCTGGTATTTCATAAGAAGAGAAGCTCTATTCAACATTAATATGTAAAGAATTCCACAAGGCAATTAATTTAAAAGGCAAAGCTGCTAAGGAGACATAAATTAAGGATCTATTCTGTTAAACTATAGCGTCAAAGAGTATCACAGAACAGAGAGGAGGCTTCTCATCTAGAAGCACACTATTAATTACCACTGCTTCATGACAATGCAGTTGACTCTGTCAATTCATAGATGTGAGCCATTTCTAGAGGTATGTACAAACTGATTTTACCAGACAGCTCTTTGCTTTGGGCTTCACTCACACTCAAAGCTCAAAGGTCAGAAGTAGCAACAAGAGGAGACATGTCCTCATAAGACATTGGACTTGGAACAGGGAGATTAATTCTCTGAATCTGACCTGAATTGTGAGTTTCAGTAAGATTTTCTACCCTTCTGAGGCTCAGCTTTCCCAGTAGCCATCAATTCTGGTTTTGTTGACAAGGTTGGAAATGCCAAGAGGCATGGAAAATCTTCTCAACCATGTTGCCTTTCCAGAGATGATTTAGTTGTATCAACCTCAGTCCCAACTCAGCATGCAATCTCCAGAATTGCCTCTTTCCTTACATTTAAACAAACCTGAACCTTGACTCTGAAAAAATGTATTTTTTGTGTTGAAAATCTAGAGCTAAAACTCGGCTGTTCTTTTGTGGACCTCACTTTCATACAGTTTAAATTACTCAAACCTTATTTATTCATTTAATTTGTACAGTGGTTAAAACAAATAAAGAATTTAAAATCCAGAAACTAACAGAACAACTGTTGTGAGCCAATGAAATATCAAAAATGTGATTAGGTCACTGATTAAAATGTTCCCTTCAGCAAACAGTAAATAAATGACAGCATGAACTCCCATTTGGCTCAGGAACTGAAGTCAGCACAGCTCACTTCAGTAGCTGCCAAAGAATCATTGTTACGAGGGATCAAACTCTTTGCTAGCTCACTAATATCAAAGCAGAGAGATTAATCATGGACTGCAATCCAGAGAAAACTGTCACAGGACCTATCACTGCTTTTGATCTATAAAGGCTAGATTTACCTTTGGCAGCTCCCAATCATGAGGCTGGCAGAACAGCTTGGACTCAGATGAGTATGTCCACTGTAGTTTTACTAAAACCCCTCTAAGAATCTTACTAATTCCATAAAACTTTGTAAAGCCTTTTTAGGAATACAAAGTACTTTTTAATCTTTATTTATCCTAATTCAGTTGTTATGAGAGGCAGTCAATTCTCTGAAGTACAATCGGATCAGGCCTGTAATTATAGATTAGGCACAGGGCTACTGGAATGACTTGAAAATAGTATTATATTGCATGCTGTAAAACAAAATAAAAAGAAGCAACTGATGATTATCATCTCCTATTACACTGTCATGTTGAGCTGACTTTCCAAATCTTTGCTACAGCAACATGACAAAGGTGTAACTAGGATTTCCAAAGGATTATTCATTTTAATCAGGGGCATCACATCCCTTAATTACTTATTCACAGTAAACTTCTTCAAAATAAGTTAGCTGAAGGGCTTACTGATGAAATTTTAGTTTAGGCATCTCATGCAAAGATTTTCAAGTGGGGAAGAGAGTTAAGGCCCTCAGCAATACATAACTGACTCTGTCTCCGAGGTCCCCAATCCATAAAATTACAGCCAACAGACATTGGGCTAACGACTTCAGGTCTCCTTAGAAAAAAAATATTTTAACTCCTAACATATTTTGCATGCTGAGTTTGAGGCCTATTATTTTTATTTCTATGAGACATCATATGACATTATTTTCAAACATAGAACAGCACTGTATTCCTGGGAAGTGAAGAGTTATCCTTTCCTGTACCTTGTATCCTACTCTGGGCACCAAGCTCCATTTTTTACCTGACAAACTCAAGACTTCTCTCACATCAGCAACTTGCATTGTTAGGCTTTGTTATTATACTTTCCTACTGGAATGAGAAATAGCTTTCTTGAAAATATTCACTCTCTTTGGCAAGAAATAAAAGATACAGCACAGCTAGTGCTGCTAGTAGCGTGAGCTTGTGAGTTCTCTGACATTCCTTCTCATACACCACCTTCTTCAAAAGAGCAGCAAAATTTTGACAGCTCAAGTCTATCATGTTTTTCACCAAAAAACCCTGATTATATTTTTTCTCACAGAGAAGAGCAAATATTGCTTGCAGTCATACCTCATTTCCTGTCCATTTTTCTAAGTCCGCATGATTTTTTTTCAAAACTAAAACTCTTTAAAGCCCACAGTAACCTCACTGCATTTGGAATCTTGTACATGATTCTCTTCTATATAAGAAAATCTCTTACATAAAAAGAACAAGAATGAATAAGCTGTTCTTACTAATTTAGTTTTCTGTGCTGAAGCCCTTCAAAGTCCTGAAACCTTCCCAAGAGAGAAAAAAAAGGAAAAGAAAATGCTCTACATCTTCAGAAATCATCTTCAGAAACTTACGGCATACTAATTTAGCTGTATTCTCAGGAAGGATGAAGCTACTCACTTCATTAAAAGAGTTTGGGCACCAAAGAAACCCAAGAAGTCAAAAGCCACTTTTTTGAAAAAGTATCATAACATTAATTTTAGTTTTATTTAAATTTCCCCCGCTGTACGTTTCAGGAGATATTGTCTGACTAACCCAAGTACACCTTGTGAAAAAAACATAATAGTGTTTTACTTGGAAAAGAATTTGCTATAGGTAACAATATAGTCAACTAAGTGAAAGTAGGGCAAGAGATTCTGTATCTTCTTTTACCAAAAATGGACCAAAACCTTAAACATGAAGTCAGTATTAAACTTTTGTTTTCAATTGGAATGGCATATTTTTATAAGAAGTAATTTACAGTAAATATTGTCATATAGACATTGAGCATACAAGAATATAATGCTTTTTTTTCCTTTTCTTTTTAAGATCAACTCAACCAGCCTCTGCAATGAAACTAAAAATGAAGATTTACCAAGGTCATACTCTTATACCCTTGACAACTTTCCAGAACTCCATCCAAATTCCCTTCTGCCTTTCAGTGACAAGCCTTCAGAACACCCTGGGGAAATTATTCTAGTTGGTGTTTCTATACAAAGTAGAGAATACAGCTCCTCGACAGCAGATTGACTCTGATTGCACATCTCATATTAGAGAATCCTAACTCTCAGCAGGATTTTCAGAGAGAAACTATTGACTTACTGTCCCTGTGTCTCAAACCAACAACCTGTAAATCATATGACAAAGTATATGGGGAGTTTATTTCTGAGGCCAGACAGGGAGATAAAGAATAAAGATGCCCCTAAAAAAGATTGAAACTCAAATCATTGATTTCCTCAGGCAAAATTAATAGAGGTTTTTTCTCATCCTCTACAGTTAAACCTCAGACTTCTCTCCTGGTGGAAAGTTTTCTGTTGGCTAAAAATCAAACATAATACCAAGTAATCCTTAAGGTATTTTCTTCTGTTAAACTCATTAAACCCAAATCTAACTCTTTGTGGCAGTTTCATTTTGTTTTTTTGCTGTTTGTCCATAGTGAAAACTCTCAGATCAAAACAAATCTCAGACTAATGTAAGGATATGAAATCCATACACTGAAGAAAAAAAAAAAAGAAAAAAGATGACACGTATTTAGTATGCCAAACATTAAATGTATTTTATTGCTAAGAATTGTTTCATGAAACAAAATTAAAATTATGTTTAGCAGAAATTCTACTTCAAAGGGCTAAAGTTCTCAACACTTCTTTATTCTAGAAGAAATTAAAATACTTCTAAAATATAGTATCATAAGCCTTGTTCCAGTGTTGGCTGCCTTGAGCTCTACCCTATAATTTATGATCAGGTTATATATTTTCCTCCTGACAGATTGATAACTTTGGTCCTGCTGCTTACGAGATCCAAATATGAATCAAACTGGGAGGGGGCAGAAAGAAAACTTTGTGGTAATTAATTCTAATATGGTCCAGTTATATCTTGTAATGTTATAAAAGTGCCTGTTCTCAGCACTAGTGCATGCAAACATGTTTAGATTGAAAAAAATACCAGGAAGATGAAAGGAAGGTGAGAAATGGCAGACCATTCATCCCACACCTGCTGTGTAAACAGTATGAGACAGAGGATCAGCTGCTCAGAATGCCTCAGTGCTGGCCTCATTCTGCTTACAGCTGATAGCACTGTAATTTCTACCTTCCACTCAAAAGAAAAGTACATTTAGCCAATGGCAGGTTGAAAATCCTACCCTAAAATGCTCAGTGAAATATTCACAATAATCTGGCTTGATCTGGTTATCTGCTGTTGCTTCACAACAWTAAAAAAGCCTTAATAATTAAATATTCTAAAGTCTTACAGTATTGATCCCTAAGGGATTACTACCAATTTCCATGTTTTCACAGAAGGTTATTCTTTTGCAGCAAGACCTAACCTTTGCAAGCTTTTTCTAGAAAATTTAAGTTGAAGTGAGGCCAATTTTGAATTGGTGGAAGAGGTGAAGAGGGATTCTGTCTTGAAGTCATAAGACTTGTGCATCCTTAACACTCATGAGAGACATGATAAAAGAAGAAAAAATCTTTCTAAGTGTGAGACAAAATAATTATTGAACTGATGTGTAGTCTAGAAGCCTTCTCAAGTTCCAAAAAATAAGCCATGTTTGATTGAATTCAGTTGGCTGTTACTGAGTTACTGCAGTTGTTCTAAATGAAATGCATGGAAAAAGTATGACATATTTGTCCAAAGCACTATTTAAAAATGTGTGGGTAGAATCTAACAAGATTTTTTAAAGCAAGTTATCTTGAGGTAAAATATTTTAGCCCATGTATTTTAAAGAAAGGTCATGATCACTTCAAACTTTCTAAAAATGCTGAAAAATGAGGTTTTGTCCTCTTTCTCCCCCACATCCTGAAGCAAAAATTTCTTATGAGAGAATTAAAACAGAAGGCTCATGGAGAACTAAAAACTTAAAGTGAAACTTTTTTATTTATAATGGTAATGTTAAATGTCAATCCTAAATGGAAAAATTTGTTATGAAATGAAACTTCAGAATAAGATATTTTAAAATCCATCATTCTATGGTGTTGATGAATTACAGAAATCTCCCATTTCCAATATAAAAATGTTACACTTCAAAATATCTAGATTTTTCTATGTTTCAATTTGGGACCGAGACAGAATTTTTCAATTTTTCCACTGAAGGCGTTTTTATTTTCCAAAGAACTAAAAAGAAATAATATTTTAAAAAACCATATTTCAATCTCAATGCACTGATTATTACTTCTACTAATGCACCGACAGAACTCTGCAGTTTCTTTTAAATTAATATTTTTTGTGGTTTAATTATCATTAAAGCTGACTGAGTATACACCAAAAATCCATTGAATAATTTGACAATTGACTGAAGAATTTGCTGATTAATATGTTTACTGAAGGACACTACACATGTTCTGTTATATAGATTAATAGAGAAGTATAAATGATTTACAACACAAGCTGCAATGAAATGGACCTTAGGGCTGCCTCTCGTTCATACCGTAAACAGCGACACTGACACCATTCACAAAGAGGAGTACAAAAGGTATGACTCAGCCTTGCTGCTATCAAGCACACAGATGGTTTTAGAAACCCGTGCACAATTAGGCCATCCTATTGAGTGGTTTTCATTCACTCTGGCACTGGAAGGCCTCCAAAGAACAGTGTCTTCTTGGGGATGGGGTAGCTGGGCACACTATGAAGAATGACCATTTCAAAGCAGTTTTTTCAAAGCAGTATCTCAGTAGAACACAAACCAGCTCTTCACCTTAGAGGAAAGCAGTTGTGAGGGCATTTCTGATCCATCACTGTGGATATAATGACTATTATTCACTGATTCCATTTCCCTTTTCTGATAGCAACCCTGCTAATTAGAAACTTCTTAGAGATCAGAAACCATCCAGCACCTCATCAGGCAATGAATTAGCAACACATTGACTTAACAATGTGCTGCTGACTGTACTGCAGTGTGTAGGATTAGGAGTAAAACTAGTTTATATGGGTTTTTTTCTTTTATAATTGTGTAGTGCTGTGATTGACTGTCACATGACATCATCCAGACTAGTCCAAAACATTAAGAATTATTTCCTATCAGACAACGGAAGAAAAATTTTGAACTTCTTAATCTGCTTGTCCACTGTCCTGAGGATAATTTCTAAGGGCACAGGACACTTGAGGAGGATCTACGGCCAAAATGCCTGCTATACGTGGCGAGGTTTAAGGCAAAGGCAATTATGATTCTGAGGACCAGACAAGAGCTGTTGGCTATAAACAAACCTCAGTATTGCCATTGACTATACCATGGAAGATGCTCCACTACTGAGGAAAAGGCAGCAGGATAAATACTAAAACCGACATTAAAAACATGATATATATCTTTCCTTTAGCTGAATATTTTGTATCCAACTCCCTTTGCCAAAGTTAGACACTTTTAAAAAGTCAACAGCAAGAACAATATGTTGACACTGTGATCTCCATTCCACACAGCACTAGTTGATGGCTATGCAGATATTTGCAGTGTTGGTCAAAAAAACCCCCGATTTTAATATTTAATAAAAGACCTGTTGTGTCCCTATTTTTAATACAAATTAATAAAAAATCATAATCTACCTGGCAAATTCAAAGGTAATCTGCTAATTGGGTCAGACAGACCTGTACATCAAATCCTTCTATCATCAAATTTCCCTTTCATTTGGGAGAACAAAGCATGCAATAATACAGAAAGTAACCAAATGCAGGCTTGCCAGTATGTAACACTTCAGAAGAAAATCCTTGCCTACACAAATTAATCAAGTTTTCTTTTTTCTGTGGCACCATGAGTCTTTTCAGGGTATTGAAATCTGGACAGGGTCAAAACCTATTGCTACCTCTTCACAAGAGCTTTTAATATTGATTGTGAAAGTGCTGCCTTGGACTAAACAGTGTTTGTAGCAAGTACTATGCCTTACTCTACATGAGGAAAAGTACCTACACGACATTGAATACCTTGGCAATATCATAAATATCAAGTGCAACTAAAATTAGCTGCGCTTTTTTTTTTGAGGCACTAAACAATTTTTTCACTTCAGTGATATTAACATCCACATGGAAAAAGGAGACAGCAAGTAACATTATCTGTGTTGAAGTATTCAGAGCACTGCCCCATGCACGCTTCCCTTGACACTTGCAAACCTCCCAGAATCCTTCTACGAACACAAAAAGGCTGCCAAGCCCTGGAGAGAAGCATGAAGTTGCCTGCATGATGTTCAGACTTTGGTGAGTCATTATAGCAAGGACCTATTCTAACAGGATCACCCTTCCAAGGAAAAGGCCACTCTTTGTCTTCTGTTTTAAGCAAAAATAGTTACAGACATTTTGGTAATTAATTTTGTTTGTTGGGAAGAAATGCATAACATAAGCAATAACTGCACAGAAACAGCAATATCAAAGGCTTGTATTAATCATAGTGCACATTTACCCCTTTTTTCCATCTTCCGAACATGGTATATCAGGCTTCTCTGAAAAAACAACAAGAGTTGATTCAGGCTTTTTTGGCACCAGACAATACCCTCAAGAACCTACTGTGGTCAATTCTCACCCTTTTTATCATGAATCTCATGAAATTTGGTATTTTACTTAAAGCTTCATTTCCTCATGGTAATTGATTACAGTGACAACCCAACATCCATCACTAAAAAACAAGTTTCTGTCCCCAAGTCAGCAGATTTTTTCTAAAGCGTAACAAAAGTAGACTGTAAGAACTTAGAAGTCATACTGCAAATGCTTATAGTGATTTTTAACGTCTTCTTTTCCTCCCAAATATTTACTGAAAAATAGAATCACTTTCCAATGATTTTTCACATGGCTCTTAACAAGATTTAAGGGCAAAACTTTTTTGAAAGAGTTATCTGATATTTACAAATACAATGGACAAAGATGCTACTTCATTCCTATTTTTGTCTTATTGTTTTTGAAGCATTTTTTCCACCAGAGTACCTATTTAATAAGACATTAGAAGACAGTGTGAAAAAGGATTGAATTCACCTTGCCTAACTTCATTCATGCATCTTGTAGACCCTGACATTTGTGCTAGTGAGTTAAGCTCTCTTTGGACCTAGGGGAAACAAAAAATTACTTTGCCTCATGTTTATTCTCCTCCCAATGTCGATAAATTTCACATACAATAAATACAAAATTGTATCTGTAGATGCAAGGGGTTGTAGGTGTGTTCAACTGGAATATCACATGCRTCAAGATGACAGCATATCCTTGTGAGAACTCCTCAGGTTGCATTCTGTTAAACCCCTAAAAACTATTTCTGCATTTAAATAACTAATGAAGAAAGTAAACTACTAGATTGCATGCTTAGTCAAAGCACTCCAATGCATGCTTTTCCAACAGTAACAGACTTGTTTCTTAATCTGAGGAATTTGTTTGTATTATAAAACTGCAATTCTTAAATCAGGTTGTGGCAGACTAGCATGACTACATGCTCCACAGTCATGATTCCCGTGATTGGAGAATTTGGATCAGATCATATCAGGTCTGATTTATGAATGTATTTGGAGACATAAAAAGGGCATATTTATGCACCCTGACTTTTTTCCCTGCATCACCTTAGGTCTGATTGACTAAAACACATTCTGAGATTGATTCTCTCTTCATATCTCCTTCCCACACTCTGTTTTTTATTCACCTTTTATCTCTTGCTTATCTCTCTCATCTGTTGCTTCCTGTTCTTGTTCTGTTGTTGTTTTTTTTTAATCTTCTAGTATTTATATCTCTCTCTTTTTACTGTAAATTATCTACACTGTTTTTTTCAGTGTCCTCCTCTCAGTTCTGCTGTAGTTTCCATTATTTTGTCCTCTATTTTAAAAGTACAGAAAAAGACCTTTCCTCAAAAGCCCTGAGGTTCTCTTTGTTACAGGCAAGTAGAAGGTGTCACAACATGTGGACAGGTAACCTGGACTAGAGAAATTTTTCAAGGCTTTACTCGTTAATTTAGACATTCTGTATTAAATCAGGTAATCATGTACTTAAGTTTTCAAAAATCAACAGCATATAAGGACATTCAGAAGTCTTTTGTTAAAACAGAATCATTCTAGACTTATGCAGCATTTTTCAATATTATCACTTAGCTTTAGCTTATCATTGCTGGTGGATGAAAAATTGGACATGAGCTGTCAATGTGCGCTTGCAGCCCAGAAAGCAAATTCATCCCTTCCCTCAAGCATATCAACTGTGCAACTCTGCTTGTCATCCACAAACTTGCTGAGGGTGCAATCAATCTATGTCATTGATGAAGACATTCAACAGTACCAGTCCCAGTGTGGACCCTTGAGGGACACCACTTGTTACTGGACATTGAGCCACTGACTCTAACTCTCTGGATGTGGCCATCCAGCCAATTCCCTAACCATCGATAGTCCATCCATCAAATCCATATCTCTCCAATTTGGAGGTAAGAATGCTGTTGGGGACCGTATCAAAGGTTTTACCAGGTAGATGACATCAATAGCTTTTCCCTTGTCGACTGGTGCAGTCACTCCATCATAGAAGGCCACCAGATTAGTCAGGCATGATTTGTCCTTGGTGAGGCCAAGTTGGCTGTCTCTAATCACTTCCCTGTCTTCCATACACTTCAACATAACTTCCTGGAGGATCTGTTCCATGATTGTACTGGGCACAGAGCTGAGGCTGACTGGTCAGTAGTTCCCAGGGTCCTCCTTATCACCCTTTTTAAAAATGGGTGTGATGTATCAGCTTCACTTTAAAGACAGGGTGCATAGATGCAAAGCAACGTAGTGAAGGTCATCCCAGAGGGCAGGCTAAGCCACCCTTACACAAATCATAGGTCTGGTTTTGAACTGCTGAGTCATGACATCAATTAGAAGACCAATCAGTTTACAAATTAAAAAATTACAGCCTTAGGAAATGCCAGAATTAAGAGCAACTGTGTAACCTCAATTGACAAAAAGGGACGGGACAACCATTTTAGCTGTAACATGGGGCAGTTCACCAGCCGACTTTGAGTCCAGTATAAATCCTTATGATTACTTTTGAGAGACAGAAACATGCCTTTTATACATAGAGAGGGCCTAGGCTGTCTGCAAGCCTGAATAGCAGCTATGACTAGAAGGCTTTCTCCATCTGGAGGGAAAAGCCAGAGCAATAGACAGACAGGGATTTTGCCAGAAATGGGTTTGTTTAGATGCACAGAAGATAGCAATTTCAAGGTGACTGTTTATGTGCCTTGGGAGGCACTTAACATTAAGCTTTCAGGACAAGACCTCAATATCCTGGTGAAAGCAACCCTGATCAGTCTCTGAGATATTTTCAGAGGGATGTTCTTATGTGAATGTAAAGCCACCATCATTTGCCAGATAAAACAGAAGAATACTGCTTCACACACCATTAAAAAAGGACTAGTTTGATCTCCCCAAAGTGAAACTAAAGTAATGTAAACTCCTTCTAGTCCCTATGGTTTATGTGTGCTTGCTTGCGTCAAATTTAAAATATCACAAAAGAGATTTTTTATACTTTTTTTTTTTTTTGTGGGTTTGGAGGTTTTTTTGTTTGTTTTTTCTTTTTTTTTCAAATGAATCCTGAGCACAGGTTGTTCAAATGTTTGGTCCTCTCCATTTGTTGAAATGCACTGATCAAAGCTAGGAGCTTTATTTTCATTCAAGCCTTTAACTTTTTCTCAATTTGTTTGCATCATTTTCATTCAGAATAGTCTGGCTGAAGATGTTCTGACTCATTGCATTCTTGTCATCGTATTTTTTATTTCTTAAAAAAGGTTTATTACACAGCCCTGGGAGATGTATTTGAAAATCTGAAAAGCAGTATGAACACCATATATTTGAAAAGAGAAATGTAACCAATTCAGATCTTCAGCCAAACTCCTCCACTGGGTCCATAGTACTGATCTCAGATTAGCACTTGACCTGAATTTTAGTCTCATTTATTTATATATTTATTTATTTTGGCTGTTGTGCAGAACTGTGGCTTAGTGATACTGTTCAAAAGCATAAATATTGGCATAACTCTTTTGATCCAGTGCCCAGTGCACTGTTTTATGAATTCCTTTACTCACTTTTGTTATTTTATTTTTTTAATGCAAGCAGGATGCTAAAACAAGAATTATTATTTTTAAGAGATTATTTTGAATTTAGAATGGCCATGTTCTCAAAGATTGCATTACTTTACAGGTTCTCCAAGGGGCAGTGTGGGAATATTTTCAGTGAACTTAAATGTCATCTTTGTTGTTTTCAGGAGCCCTTGATTATTTCAGTTATATCAGGTCAGGATTTTATACTTCCCATTGGCCACAGCTTTGTTTTAAAGTCAATAATGCACCCAGCTACATCAAAAAGCCCTACTTGCAGTGCTCTAATAAGAGTCCTTAAGATGAATTGCAGCACCATTATTATTTGTATTTTGGGTTGTCCTTGGCACAGCTGCATCGTCCTTGTTATTACAAGCAAAAGGCAGCCCAAGTCATGAAAGTCCACTGCCCAGATTAGGAGAGAGAGGATGTTTCCAGGCTGCAGAATGAGTCTTTTGATCTTTGACCTCACATCTGATTCAATCCCACAGTAAAAACGGCTGTCATTTAAAAAGCACTTAAATGCTTTTCACATTACCCAGTGAAGGATACAATCCACAACATATCAGACACTTGCCAAAATTGAAATTAGTGCCTTAGACATGAGAGCTGCGAGTAGCCACCACTAAATGCTGTCATTTCAGGCACTTGTACAGAAACAGCATCCTAAGTTTAGCTTACCTTAGAGCCAATGCCTAAAAAAGATCATTCTGCAGTGATGAGAGAATTCAAGCTTTGGTGTAAATATACCTGAAGACTGTCCACACAATGTCATTACATGTCAGGAAACTGCCCCAGAGTAGGGTGGAAGAGACAGGCAGAGAAGATTCGGATATTTTGCCTTAAAAATGGGGATGAGTAAGAATGAACATCATAAACATAAATGAAAATACAGATATTCAAAAGACAGTACATCTGAACATCTCAAAAAAGACCAAAAGAACTTGCAATGAAAGCCAAATCTGACAAATGCAGACAACAAAGGAGAATTTTTTTCTGACAGCATGTCGGTAGAAGATGAAATTTTGCCATAGGGTATCTATGAAGCCACGAACTTAGCAGAGCGGGATGTTTCTATGGATAGCAAAACCATCCAGATTTACTATTATAGTTACAATTTTTAGGAAGGGTATAGCACCTCAGCAATTTGAGGGTAACAGCCCTAACAACTAGAGGCAGGTGAGACCTACTGTGGGAAAAGCATAGAGTAGAGCCCCAGGGTGACCCTATCTCCAGGGCTTTACCATTCCCCAAGGCATCTGGAGCAGGCCACTGACAGGCAGAGGACAGTGAAAAAGATGGATCTCGGGTCTGATCCAATCTGGCAATTTCAGTATCTCCAAATTTTACATTACTTACAATAATTGTTCACACTAAGCATGGCCCTAGCAAATGTTTTCTGGTCCTAACATTAATGGCCAGTAATACTCACAAGTCTTTTGAAGAAAAATACTAAACATATAAATAAATACAAACTAAATTACTCCCCAGTTTGCGGGGGTGTAGAACATCAGCAATAGAAAAATCCTGTTACTTCTGCTGGAGTTGCCATCCACTGTGAAAGTACCTAGGAATTACAGGAAATGGAGAGAAACTGAGATTTTTTTAATCAAAGAGCAACTTCTTAGACTAAAGCAGTAAAAGTTTAGAAAAGGGTCAAATATGGTCCAAAACTGGAGCAAATCAGCACTGTTACTAACAGTAATCAGCACTAACTGTTAATGACTTCCATATCAGAGGGAGTGCTTAGTGTAGCGTTATTGGTTTAGGATTATAGTCTCCTTTTTGAGGACAGAAAGCGCATCTTTTTGGCTTTGAATTTTTCCGCTCAGCCTTTGTAGCTTTCCAAGCACTTTCCTCTCCTTTCAGGTCAGACAGTTCAGGCCTCGGTACACAGCACACCTATCATCTCTTGCTTAAAAACATCTTCACTTTTTTCTTGCATTGGTTATTTTGACAAACTGAGGATTTGCCCCAGTCTGTAACTAAGACAAAAATAAAAGTTTGTGATTTTTCTTCTTTTCATCAGTAGGTTCATTTCAACCAACAGAACAATTCTTTGTCTCCGTCAGGCAGAAGTCTGTCTGGAACTGGAGTCACCTGACATAAAGCAACAGGACTTTCCCAAAATAACAGAAAGGCAAAAGGGGAGGGAGGAACAGAGACTCTACAAATAATTGCTATTTGGAGTAATGAAATCTGGCCTCCTAAAAATCTGTATACCTTCTTCCACAGTCTTCACTCATCTTCCCAGGAGCTCCCCATGCCTGTCTCCCCGTCTACTCCACTCTCATGAGACCCCACCAGGAGTACTGCATCCAGCTTTGGGGTTACCAGCACAAGACAGACATGGACCTGTTAGAGCAGGTCCAGATGGGGGCCACAAAAATGGTCAGAGGGCTGGAACACCTCTCCTGTGAAGAAAGGCTGAGAGAGTTGGGGTTGTTCAGCCTGGAGAAGAAAAGGCACTGGGAAGACCTTACTGCGGAATGATGGAGAGAGTTTTACCCAGGGCCTGTAGTGACAGGACAAGGGGCAATAGATATAAACTGAAAGAGGGTAGATTTAGATTGGATATAAGGAAGAAATTTTTTACGATGAGGGTGGTGAGACACTGGAGCAGGTTGCCCAGAGAAGTTGTAGATGCCCCATCATTGGAAGTGTTCAAGGTCAGGCTGGATGGGGCTTTGAGCAACCTGATCTAGTGACAGATGTCCCTGCCCATGGCAGGGTGTTTGGAGTAGGTGGTCTTTAAAGGTCCCTTCCAACGCAAACCATTCTGTGATTCTATTCCCTTGTCTGAAAATGTCCAGTTCTCCCCTGCCTAAACATACACACATGCACAGAGCTTAAGCTCTCCCATATTCTCTAATACTTCCTCTCCAGTTGCACTGACTGGCTGTCCAAATGATGCCAGCAAAAGTGGTAAGAGTCAAATTCTCGTTGCTGTTCCCACAGGGAGG
This sequence comes from Phoebastria nigripes, assembly GCA_035582835.1. Lineage (NCBI taxonomy): Eukaryota > Metazoa > Chordata > Aves > Procellariiformes > Diomedeidae > Phoebastria > Phoebastria nigripes. Next base: position 51,791 of record JAYKAV010000369.1, on the reverse strand, counting down.
GCATTTGGCACCTACTTGCCACTTTTCACAAAACTTGTAAAAGAGTAATATTTGAGACCGATTTGACTGAAATTGGATAATGAGTTTAAGAGCACTTTAAGAGGAAGATGGTGATGGACAGATATCTGGAACATGGAATTAGTACCTTCTAGAAAAAAGCAGACGTAGAAGGTCATAGCATTGGATTGGCATGTTGTAACAACGCAAGTTGAAACAAGCTCAACAGTTTCCCACAGATAAATATTTCAGAAGGGAAAYAGGACCAATCAGTGCCACATGCCAGGCTGGAGTGATATTGCTTGTAATATTATGTTATTTATTATTTAATAGTGGCATGGGTAACATGGGTAAGAATGGAAGCAAAATTCATTATTCTTTGCTATGATAGCAAAGGAACTGTTGTATCTTTGCAACAGTGCATGAAGAAATTATCACAAACAAGTGTGACTTGTTACTTTCCAGTCCCTTTCCAGCCTCATGTTGCCCCCACACACATCTCTTCTCCTTCCAGATGAACAGATTTCAAGAACAGAAACAGCTATATTATACAGTGTCATGCATACAAAGGGTCTAGGTACTTTGTAATGGAAAGAGATATATGTGTTTTCTTTGTAATTATTATATTATAGTAATTATTGTCTGTTCCAAGAGAAAAATCTGGAAAGATGCATGTGCAAATCAGGTTGCAAAAAAAGAGAGATGATAATCGGAACCCTTTATTCTGCACTCATTTATTCTTTCTGTTGCTCTCATTTGGGGAAAATAGAGGTAACACTACCTGCAAATAAAGTTGCCTGATATCTCTGCAGTTCAATTGTTCATTTTAACTGTGTGGCTGCAGTCTTCAATAAATGGAGATGTACATAAGGATAGTCTTCAAAGCTTTACCCATATTTTAAGAACAAATCTAGATTTCTTAGAACACTGCTCAATGAAGAAGTGCCCGTCTCCTCCAAACTATTCAGTGAGAAGGCCAACATTTATTTACTGAACGCTGATTAAACCCTGCTCTGAAGGCAAAATTATTAATGTCCTCTAGGTTTCTTCTCTGCTGTAATCACTGTAACATCTGACAGCTTTGTAAATATTAACTATTTTTTGCTTCATGAAACTTCTATGAAGTTTGCAAGTGGTTTTTGCTATCTTACCAAGACATAAGGCAGAGAGAGTTTAAGTCAAAAGTATTTAAAATTAGCAGATTCCTAAATTACTGCCTGATTTTTCATGATGTTTAATATTATACAGTATTTCACACACACAAAGCATATCTCCTAGTAGCTTTAACAGCAGTGGTAACTGTTCAGAATCTCTGCAAAACAGATCTCATGCTTTCAAGCTGGAAACATGAAAAAATGAAGAATGCACGGTTCCTAGTCACGAAAGATTTAAGCGACTTGCTCAATAACAAAAAAAGTCAGGCCAGGTCTTCTGAAGCGAACAACCAGGYATGCTCCAGCCCCCTCAATCAAGTGCACCTGTGCAATGGATGAGTCAGAGGCCTGTGGGAAAAAAAATATATATATGCCCTTCTTCTAAGTTTCAGATTATAGTGTTTCATAATACATACATGACAAGAAGGCAAGTGAGGCTGTACAAAGAACCTGAATCATAACACATCCTAAGCCTCTGTCATTTTTATGTTTAATAAACTTATTATTATGCATTCATATACACATACGAAACCAACAACTGCCTCTCTCATTTATGCAGACTGAGGAACGAGGATGGAACGGTGTCCTTAACCCCAGGATGAGTTTGACACAGGCATCATAGCTCTCCTGAGGTGGATTTGCAGTTGCTGTACAAAGCTCCATTTCTCATCCCCTATTTGAAATGAGGTGACATCTCTAGCCTTTATCAGAAGAGGACCTGAGCAGCTGTGATCTGTCATGCATTTCTCTTCTCACTGGAACTGCAGGGAGGAGAAGATCCATGATCTCTGACTGGAAAACTGAAGCTCAATCTGGCTTCATCAGCTCACCAGACATCATCTTGGGAAACTGGAACCCAGTTAGTACATGCACAGGAGGCTGGTACTCTACCCGTATGGCTCTCCTTCAGGCTAGAGAGCCTTTCAGCTGCTCTCCACAGTGGTTTCTTTCTGCTCACCTGCTTGACTGCTTCACGCTTGGCAGGGAAGTACTCTGACTGTTACAGTTCCACAACACCCACAGAAACATCTCATTTTCACAAAGACAAGCTGGATTTTCATTGCATAATATAAAATCAAATTTCAATAAACCAAGGAGTGAGAAAACTGCATTTTGCGCCATCTTTCATACCACCATGTTCCCTTTTCAAATGGGAAAGTGTCCTGGTTTCGGCTGGGATAGAGTTAATTTTCTTCCTAGTAGCTGGTATAGTGCTGTGTTTTGGATTTAGTATGAGAATAATGTTGACAACACACAGATGTTTTAGTTGTTGCTAAGTAGTGCTTACACTAGTCAAGGACTTTTCAGTTTCTCATGCCCTGCCAGCAGGAAGCTGGGAGGGGGCACAGCCAGGACAGCTGACCCAAACTGGCCAAAGGGATATTCCATACCATAAGATGTCATGCTCAGTATATAAACTGGGGTGAGTTGGCCCGGGGGGAACCACTGCTCGGGAACTAGCAGGGCATCGTTTGGTGGGTGGTGAGTAATTGCATTGTGCATCACTTATTTTGTATATTCTTTTATCATTATTATTATTACTACTATTATTTTCCCTTCCTTTTCTGTCCTATTAAACTGTCTTTATCTCAACCCACGAATTTTACTTTTTTTTTGATTCTCTCCCCCATCCCACTGGGCAGGGGGAGTGAACGAACAGCTCTGTGGTGTTTAGCTGCCTGCTGGGTTAAACCACAACAGTCCTTTTTGGCGCCCAGTGTGGGGCACGAAAGGTTGAGATAATGACAGATCTGACCAGAGCATGTTAAAACAAATTTGTTATAAGCATTCATTATATTAGTTTAGTAGTTGCTGGTCACAATGTTGATTTGTTTGCTCTCAAAGTTCTTGTATCTGTTCTCAGAATTGTGTTATGTAACACCTTACTTGCCGTATATACTGTTTATCAGTATTTATGTGCTGTTTATCACCTCTGGGAGGTGGATTAAGGTTATCGCTTTGCCGTACTGTGTAAAATTGGCTTATGGTATGATAAAATTATTGTCATGAGATCAATCTCGTCTTTGTACTCAGAATTGCCGTCACCTCTGTACTTCAGGATCCATCTATTGGAAATTATTAATAATTACACTTTCTATTTTTTCTCCTTGGAGAGCCAATCTATGGGGGCGACACCTTCCTCCATCTTCCCCTTCTCCTCCAGGCTAATTACAATAGCTCCTGAGAATTTTAAATATCCTTGGGATGTTCAAACCAGCATGTTCCTATTGCTAAGTCTCCTGAATGTGGTTCAGGTCTTGTTTAGGGTTAAACAACTATTTAAGAATACCATCCAGAGATCTACCCCTGCGATAGGCACTGCAGCTACTCAAACCCTGGCGACAGGCACTGCGGCTACTCCMAACCCCACAACAGGCACTATGGCTACTCAAACCTCGGTGACAGGTACTGCAGCTATTCCAACCCCTGTGACAGGCACTGCGGCTGCTCAAACCGCAGTGACAGGCACTGCGGCTGAACCAGAGAACCAACCTGTGCCAGTATCAGTCGACCCTATACACAAGAAGAAAGACACAAGAAAATCAGCTCGCTTAGTAAGGGATGAAGATGAACCAGGGCCATCACGAGAACAGGAGGAGGAAGAGGCAGAACCTGTAAATGAAATGGTAACCACCCAACCCCTATCCCTGAGTRAGCTGCAAGATATGCAAAAAGATTTCAGCCCTCGTCCAGGTGAGCACATTGTCACCTGGCTGCTCCGGTGCTGGGATAATGGGGCCAGTGGCCTGGAATTCGAGGGTAGGGAAGCCAAGCAGCTGGGATCCCTTTCTARGGAAGGGGGCATTGACAAAGAGATTGGGCAAGGGGCACGGGTCCTCAGCCTCTGGAGGCGACTCCTGTCAGGCATGAAGGAAAGGTATCCCTTCAAGGAAGATGTTATATGTCACCCAGGCAAGTGGACCACCATGGAGAGAGGTATCCAGTACCTGAGGGAATTAGGCGTGCTGGAGGTGATTTATGATGACCTGAACAATGAGCAGGTACCCAAAGATCCAGACGAAGTCAAGTGCACCTGACCCATGTGGGGGAAGTTTGTACGGAGCGCAATAGCATCACATGCCAACTCATTGGCAGTAATGACCTGGAAAGATGGAGAGGAACAAACGGTGGATGAATTGGCTGGCCAACTCCAGCAATATGAAGAAAGTCTCTCTTCCTCCCTCTGGGCCTGCATCTCTGCTGTGGAGAAACTGTCCGAAAAACTGTCTCGGGAGTTCCAGCAACTCCAAGAGGATATGTCCTACTCCCCACCTGCACGGGCCAGTATCTCAGCCATTAGGAGTAAGCGTCCCTCTGCTCAAGAGAGAAGATATTGTGGATACACACCCCGGGGCAACCTGTGGTTTTACCTGCGTGACCACGGAGAAGACATGAGGAAGTGGGATGGGAAAYCTACCTCRACCCTAGAGGCACGGGTACGTGAATTGCAAGGAAAAACAATCACAAAAGGGGGTTCTTCCAGGAAAACTGCTGCTCCAGTCTCCAGTGAGCAGTTCCCCAGACAGCGCAGAAGGGCTGATTCCACTTCTGATCTTAATAAAGGGACTCCAGATTCACATTTGCAAGAAGTGAGTAATGAGTACTATGACCAGGACTAGAGGGGCCCTGCCTCCGGCCAGGTGGAGGAAAGGGACAACCGGGTTTACTGGACTGTGTGGATTCGATGACCTGGCACATCAGACCCACAGAAGTATAAGGCTCTCGTAGACACCGGTGCACACTGTACCCTGATGCCATCAAGCTATAAAGGGGCAGAACCCATTTGTATTTCTGGAGTGACAGGGGGATCCCAAGAGCTGACTGTGTTGGAGGCCAAAGTGAGCCTAACTGGGAAGGAGTGGCAAAAGCCCCCCATTGTGACTGGCCCAGAGGCTCCGTGCATCCTTGGCACAGACTACCTCAGGAGAGGGTATTTCAAGGACCCAAAAGGGTACCGGTGGGCTTTTGGTGTAGCTGCCTTGGAGACGGAGGAAATTAAACAACTGTCTCCCTTGCCTGGTCTCTCAAAGGACCCTTCTGTTGTGGGGTTGCTGAGGGTCAAAGAACAACAGGTGCCGATTGCCACCACAACGGTGCAGCGGCGGCAATATCACACCAACCGAGACTCCCTGATTCCCATCCATAAGCTGATTCGTCAATTGGAGAGCCAAGGAGTGATCAACAAGACTCGCTCACCCTTTAACAGTCCCATATGGCCAGTGCGAAAGTCTAATGGAGAGCGGAGACTAACAGTAGACTACCGTGGCCTGAACGAAGTCACACCGCCATTGAGTGCTGCCGTGCCAGACCTGCTCGAACTTCAATACGAACTGGAGTCAAAGGCAGCCAAGTGGTATGCCACCATTGATATCTCTAATGTGTTTTTCTCAATCCCTTTGGCRGCAGAGTGCAGGCCACAGTTTGCTTTCACGCGGAGGGGTGTCCAGTACACCTGGAATCAGCTGCCCCAGGGGTGGAAACACAGCCCTACCATTTGCCATGGACTGATCCAGACTGCACTGGAATAGGGTGAAGCTCCGGAACACCTGCAATACATTGATGACATCATCATGTGGGGCAATACAGCAGCAGAAGCTTTTGAGAAAGGGAAGAAAATAGTCCAAATCCTGCTGAAGCTTTCGTGTTGACTAGTCTCCCTCACAAAACAAAGCTAGCCTTCTTTGTAACATAAGCAGACCCAGAGAATCTGTCAAGGTTTCTGCCACTTCTAGTTAGAAAAAAAGCAATGTTGTTTGAGCCTTGCATTTATAAAATATGCTCACTGAGCACCTGCAGGACTGAGGTTTTTTCTTTTGCCAATAGATAAGGAGTACCTGAGTGATGCAACAAATCAAGTGAGGGTTACATTTTCCAGAAGAGAATCTCATGGCTGAAATAATTTAAAAAAATCCAAAAAACCAACTAACCGACCCTCAACTTTTCTTCCATCAGCGTATTTCACTTGGACCTATTGATAAGAAAAGAGTAGGCATTAATTATCCTTTCCCACATGTTTATATACTGCATCAAGACAAACCTTAATTTAGTATTATAATAAACTTAATGGAGCATGCACAATGAGCTGTTTTTTTTTTTCTTTACCAGTTACTGTACCACTTCTCTATTGCAATAAGGGGACCAATATGCAATGAAACCTTACCAAAAAAAAAAAAAAAAAAAAAAAGAAAGAAAAGACTTTGTTTTTTTAAGACCATGCTGTTCATAACAGCATTAACAATTGCTGGGTCAGGCACTGGGAAATGGTATCTTCAGATTAACATGATATGCTCAAGAAACACTTTAAAATTCAAACAGCTTCTCAGGCAATTTAGTGATGAAAACAGCAGTTCACCAGAAGCTGGTTTCCTCTGCTCAAAAAGATGTCCCTGTGCACCTGGAAATTAACTGTCCATCTGTAGCACTAAGAAGCAACAAGCAACTTCCCCCTCCCCCGCTTTGTTTCATCTCTTGCATATATTGCCACTGCTACGATTTTTTCCCCCAAGTACATCAGTACAGATGTAAAATAAATCTATTGAGTTCAGTGAGGCTTATTGAGTTCAGTGAGGCTCAGTGACAAGAACATAATTTATAAGAACCTTACACAGAAGCAGAATCTGGTATCTGGACTTATTGGACAAATGAAATTAAACTAAACTATTCAAGTAATATCATATCATGTGAAAACACATCTAGCAATCTTTTTTGTTCAGTATTTAATAATGCTACAATGCAGCAAAATACCACATGCAATAAATACAATTCTGTATTAAGATCTCATGTATATGTCCATGACAAATACTTTGCCCAAACAGTGCTCTTCTGCAGTTCTAGTTTCTCCTCATATTCAGGATCTGACTTGCCAATTTAAAAGGTTAACTGTCATTTTTCTCAATGTTGACTGTACTGTTTTTCATGTTCTGTGGGACTGCAACATCCCTGGAGATGGTGGGCTGCTTCCTTCATCACAGACATTTCTGAAAGATGACACGCTCCTTCATTTCACATAGAAATCCATGCTCAGTACACATCAAACTGTTCAGGATTCAGTAGCTATGAATTTTATGGGCTATCTACCATCCTGGCAAACCCTAGCTGGGCAAACAGAGATCTCCAAGCCAACAAGCCCACAACTGAAGAGCCAGCCCATCAAAGATCTGTAACAGAGCTGTCACATCCCTAGGGCAACAAGCACAAGGAGGACAATCAGCACACACTGATGAAGGAATTGCATGCATTTCACTGCCTGCATGAGAAAGACCACACAACTTTTACTTTCTTAAGTACCTCATCTCCTTGCCCAGCCCAGATTCCTGCTACAATGCTGAACCCAGTCTAAACTCCATTATGGTCCTTGGGAAACTTCTTGGATGGGTGCTGGTTTAAGGACAAAATGATACCAATTTCCAAACTGGTAGATGAAAGGAAGCATGATTTTATTTCCTGTGGTTTTATTTCCTGTGAGGGAACAGCATTTTACACATTCCTCTACTCCCCATCAATAGCCAAGCATGGTGAAAGGAAGGCTGGTGAAGCTTTGCACTTCTTGTCATCTACCTAAGTTTACAAATCGGAATGAATACAATGAGATCCTGAATTAAAAACCTTAAGTCCAAGAACTCTTCCAACCCCAAATTCCTTTATCTAGTCTTTTTTTTTTTTATTACGCCCTTTATATGTGAGATGATTTGTGCAAAATTCCTTGCCAGATGGGAACATGCAAATTTGCTTGTCTTACTGCAGCATCTGAGGTGGAAAGGTCTAAGTATAAGCCAGTTAGGCTTATTTGACAGTTACATCAGCTGTGGCTTTTTGCATTAGGCTGAACACACAGTCACTGCTTTGGAATAATCAGAAAGCAGCTCTGATCTGTCAGACCCTGATAGGGACCTGCAGTATGGGGACATGTGGGAAATATCMCTGATAAGCTGCTGTGTTTATTATCTAGAAAAATCAATTATCTGCTCTGAGGTAACAACAGTCTCCTGGAAAGATGAGAGAGAAATAGCAGCAAAAAAGGATTAATGGAGCAGTTAGTGTGGTATCGATTAGGCCTCTGGCTTGTGGGGCTCAGTCTGGATTTGGCTAAAAAGAAGCAAAACTCAACCCTACCCAAATAACGACTGAATAGATTTTTTTGGTGATAAGAGGAGCAGACCCTGCATGCAAAAAAAMCCCAACAGTTGAGTGGAGTGGCTGTAATGTCTCATGTAGCTCACAGTCTCCCAGAATATTAGTTTTATGCAGAATAAGTCATGCAACTGCATAAAATTCTCATGCCATTATCCCTGCCTCCTTCTACCATTAACATGAACCACATTGGAGGTGAAAACCTTGTTCATTAGGCATATGTTGAGAGCAGAAACTATCAGAACAATAATTCTGAATAAAAGGTATATGACAACATTTCCCCAGACAGAGGGAACACCTGAGTATCTGGTATTCTGCTTTCAGAGAAAGCTTCAGGTTGTTTGTGCTTTTGCAGAGCACAAAGGAAATCCACCCTCTAGCACTGTCTTCTTCGCTGGTTCACAAACTCTAGGAATCGAGATGATTTCATGCTTTCCAACAGAGTGGGTAGTCATGAAGTGACAAAAATAAGCTGTGGCAGTGAACATTTTCTCTTTCTCATCTCAAAAGATGAAGGCCTTTCCATGTTTTGCACTAGGTCTGATGTTACTTAATATAGTCACTTAAGAGCTGGAAATGGCATAAGCAATGAGCTGGAGGAACATAAAGGTAATGCAAAACTAAGGGAGTTAGTTAAAAGTCATTAAAATAAGGAAGAATGTCAAGGGGCTGAACATGCCATCTGATGACAGGTAAAAGTAAGAGGTAACAAATAAAAAATATATATTTTATATATATTTGATGCACCTAAGGGCACCAAAATCCACAGATTCCAAGAATTTATCTTGACATCAACCAAATTCCTCTCTGTTTTGGTTCTTACACAAGTAGATTTGTTCTACCCAGGGTAATGATGCATAAGCAAACATCTTATTGTTAACTGGTACATAACATGATACAATGCAGAACAGTATACAACTCCTGGCTGCCCAGAACACTGCATCCACTCACCTCAGAAAAACAGACACACTCAAGGAAAAAGGACATGTAAGCAGCACAATTTACGTGCCTGCATATCCATTGTAATGTCCCAAAGAATGTGCCCAGATGTAAATTACAGAAGATCATAATCCTTTAACACTGTTCCTTGTCAAAAAGAACAGTTTATAGAAACTTCTCCCTCGTGGAGAAGAAAAAAGACAATCTTTTCCCYTAACATATTTTTTGCCTCTCTATCATCCTCACCCCCGCCCCCACCTGAATGTCACCCATCTGTCACTTTCTTTATTATATTTGTCTCTAAATTCAAGGCTACATCCTCTAGAGATTTTAATTTTTGAAAGCATATATTGTTGAAGGCAACTTCAACAGGAGCAGACTAGGTGAAAAAACTACTCTCCAAAATTTTAGAAAATATAATAAAATTAATGTTCCATGTGATTTTTTTTTTTCAGATTTTGCAACGGAGTAGCTAAAACTGGAAGCTCCTAAAAACAACAGTCATTCAATAGCAACTTAAGTTTTCAGAGATAATACTGGTGTCAGTGACTGAAGATACAGTTCTACAGTCACATACCCCAGAGTAAAGAGCAGGCTGCTATCAGAAAGGACTGCCCAGATCTCCCTTCTGACCTCATTCATACTTGCATTCATTAGCCCACAACATAAACCGTGACAAATGAGTTTCCAATCAGATCTGTCCTTGAGGCCACTACAGAGATGCACAAACCTGATAAGGATACATGGGTAAATAATGTGTGAGAGAGCTTCATTCTGCGCGTCTCAAAGATGCATTTTGCCCAGAAGTGATCCAGAGTGTGACTGGCTCCATGCAGTAACAGCATGATAAAGAAAACAGGTCTTAGTAAAAATGCTGCTTGCTTCTTTAAGCATTGTACAACTATAACAATTGCTTCTTCAGCAACTGTAAATAATTAAGTGACTTTTATGTTGCTTATTAGAGACAAATTTCTAATTCTGCTGGGTAACAGAAATGAGAGCAATGGGTGGTTTCTAGCATTTAATTTCACATGGATCTAAGGAAATGGAGACTCTTTAATGTTTGTTAAACTCTTCCACTTGCTAGTACACACAATAAGAGCAAGCAGCTATACCAGAATAGCATGCAATAAACTGCAGCAGAGGACCAAGCAGTATGGCCAGTATACAGCCATATACCAGTATACAGCCAGCACCAGTGAGCCCACAAATCACACAGATAACAAAAGTTTCAAAGCAGCAGCAACTGACCTGCATCTGAAAAGCTAAAACTCCAGCTGAAATGCAGCAATTACTACAAAAGCCCTTGCAGAGGGATATATGCCTCATCCTGTGCACACGGCCAAGAACAGCAAAGTTTTCCAGACAGCCTTGCAGGAGTCGGACACTTTCTCATTCCAGGTCTCAAACCTGCAGTCCACTCCAATCCTAGTTAGCACCAGTCCCCAACTCGCACATTGCATCTCAGTGATGGCTGACACTTCTATACTGTTTCTGGAAGAATTGTTCCCAGGAAAAGGTAACACACAAGATGATAGATAGGAGCTAGCTTTGGAGCACTGGCTGCCAGTGAGACAATACTACTTAAATCACTAAGTCACCTCCCCAAAGATGCAATGCAGTTCAGCGGCAGTCATTGGAACACAAGTTTACTGAGTCTGCTTTACCTTGCTCCATCAGTCTATCAACAAAAATTCAACAATTATCTSTCAATATTTGTTAGTTATGTATGGATATGTCAATGACACTCTTGAGCAAGCTGCATATAGGAGAAAATAATTCAGAAAAAAAAATCTGGAAAGTCAGAATACAATCTTTCTGAAAGTAATTAAGTGCAAATCCCACAAAACACAAAATTATTTCTTAGCCTCAATTTCGCTTTTACACAACACAATTATAATTAAAAAACTAAGCAGAGTAAGAATATGAAACAAGATAACAGCAGTGCTGAAAACTTCAGGCCAGGAAACTACGTAGAAATATATTCAATTGCAGCACTTAAATGGACATATTGCAACAAATTAGATACAGAAATGTCTGAATAAAGCGTAAAAGTATGTATTTTGCTATATCCAGGAGAAAACAATCAGAAACAAGAGCATATACCGAACTAATTTTGTTCAAAGTTAATAATAAAAATCCAAACAATTCCCTGAAATTGCCAAGCTATAGTATTCAAAACAGTACTACATGCTACACTTTTCTAAAATACTGAAATTAATTTGGAGATCACATGTAAGAGACTAATTTCTTTAGCCCTATCCACTGTCTATTCGTAGCAATGACACTTAAAGCATTTAAATATATTATTCATCAGAGTCTAAAAGCAGAAACTCAGAAGTGACTCCTTTATACACTCCATGGAAGAATTCAGTAGTGGAGGCCTGGGAACAACGCTCAAACCATGTCTTTCGTGCTGTGTGTTGTTTTATTTAAGTGAAGCACTGTCCCAGCCATTCATAAATTACTGATGCCTTGTATCCTCCAGTCCATCTGTTCCTGCAGGGCTGAGAGAGGGAAGGTGTTTATTGATTCATAGGCCTTTCAGCTTTTCCAGAACACACCTTGTATATTTATCTGCCGCCTTCACCACATAGACCAACTGTTCCTGAGGAGGAAAATGTGGATGTGGATTTGAAAAGGGAGCACAGGTCTTTGGTTTGGCCTCTGTAAATCTTTCAGCATAATATTACTATGGAATCCATATCCTAACTATAATCAGTGAGAGGCCCAAATACTACAACAGGATTTGTTACTCTTGTTTTGAGCGTCCAAGCAAATCCCCAGGGTCCTGGTAAGACATACCACAGAGCCAAGAACATGTTGGTGATGATCACAGGGGTGTGAAGAAGGAGGTGAGAAGAACACTTTATTCCAAACATCCCTATTAACTTTCCTTCTACAGAAGAAATGCAAAGAGGTGGAGCTGGATATAAGCAAGCACTGGTTATGTGAAACAAAGAAGATTTCACAAGTCTTTTGAATTGCCAGGGGAAATTTCCATTGTACAGAAAGAAACTAATTCCTCTGCAATGCAGATGGAATTAAGTTTTGCCGGGCCTAAACTGAGGGGCCAGCTGTGTTCCTCTTAGGAATAGGGGACAGGAGAGACAACTGCTGGTTACCAAAGGAGGCAAGATCCTGTACATAACACCACACTACGCTGAACTCCTCTCTCCGCAGCAATCCACCCAGGGCTCTGGCACAGACAGGCTGCAGCCCTCTCACTACCCGTAAGTCTGTAAACAGCAAGTGTTGGGAGGACACAGAATAGCTGAAGTGCAAGACAGCWGAGCTTGGACATTTGAACAAAGCAACCAGACCTTCAGGAGTTCATCCCTCACAAAGTAACATGCATATCAAAAAGAAAACAACACCTTGTCTCAGATTCATGCTTCAATCTCATGAGGCATACAGGTTTCAGCTTCAGCTGGAGCCAAATCCACAGCAACTGACTCAAGATACTACACAGTTAAACTTCCTTAATGCCTCCAAAATGATGAGAATCACCAATGAACAACATTTAAGGAGTCTGCTGAAGCCTCAGAAGAGCACAGAGATATGGTTATAAAGACAACTGATGCATGCTAACTGTGCTGGGCATCTAACCAGAGGTTTTTATTTCTCCCACCAGCAATTTCAAAGTGGTAAGAGAGTGGAATTGTTAAGAACATGCTTTCTTAATTACATTAGTATGTCCCAGGCTGGCTGTCCCAATCCCAATCCCAATCCAAACATGCCAAAGGAAATAAAAGATTTGTTTAGAGTCTGGGGTGTTAACCTGATAATTTGCAACTCCTTATTCCCATTGCAAGCCAAGGAATCCTGTTAAATGCAGGGAGTCAAGAACACAAAGATTTTGCCTGCCTTTGTGACATTCTTTCAAAACATTGGCTAAATTCTGCAGTATCTTTTGCAAAAACTTACCTCCTTAGGCTTTATGGCTGACCTAGATTATAGGTCTGTTTGGAGTAAAAAATATTTTCACTGAGTTATGGTTATAAAAATTTAGTTGAAGCATGTTCAGGTTCACTGCTGAAGCATCATGGAATGGAAACAGGTACATATTAATTATTTGCAGCCTGATGTTACAGGCACAAAATATAGCCAATCCCAAGAACAGTAAACTCACTTGACTATTCACCCTTGGTCTTCAAGAATTTTAGAGCTTTTCAAGACATCCTGAAATTATCGCACCAAAGACACATCACCAAATAAAGTTTCAGTTCAAACTCAAAGCTGACTAGTAAGCCAGTCTGCTTTGTTTTCTGATGCAACATCCCTCTTGCTGCCCACATTGGGGTTGGGGAGCAGGGGGAGACACTGTCAACATAGTCATAGTTACACTTCCTAACAGTTTTCTCAAACAGCTTTCTTGAAAAAAGCTGCTGCCTTCATAAAAGATTTTACACACCTGGCATGCTCTACTGAAGCAGATCAGATCAAACCCATCTTTCTATTTTCCTCCTGTGCAGTAACTGTTTCCCATCTCAAAGCTTTCAAGGTTTCCAAATGTTCCCATTCTGAAGATGCCAAATTCAATACACATTTCCCTCATACCCACAACAGAGAGAAAGACACAGAACAGCTACTGGGAGGTGGGACAATGACAATACCACTACCCAAACAGTTTAACACCAATTAAGGTCAGGTCTCTACTTATTCTATGCTAGATATGTTTGGTAGCTACTTTCAGGCATACCACTATCTCACAATGAATAAAAAGCAATTTACCTCTAATGACAGACTTCCCATTAGTGTGGTTACTACAGAGTAGTTAAACTGTTCTAAAGCCAGTGGTAGTTTGCTTCTTTGTAATGTTACAGAAATAAGACCATACCCTGAAATCCAAGTTCTGGATTCAATCTGGAGCAGAGAGAGAGGAAAAAAACCTATCTAAGTAGGAGTTTCTCAAAATCCAGTGAAGTGGTTAAACTACCAAACCCCTGTTTCCCCCCCAACCTCCAACCAGAAATCCTACCCTGGAGTCAAGAATCAAGGAGAGGATTATCACTTCTGGCATATTTATCAGAGTTATACTTTTACCTAAATATTTTAATTCCTGATGATTTTTTTTTGAGAAAACACGAGCCAGCTTTTCTGTATATGAATTTGGCAACGTGTCTACACAGCACTTTGAAGCCAAATGAGAGCTTGTTCTTACTGAACCTCAAGCTGGCCAAAGACTTGCTAATTCCAGTCAGAAGCCATGCAGACAGCTAGTGCAAGCACCATGTTCCACCTAGTAAACCGGCCAAATAACTTTTCTGAAAGCAGGTTACACCGCTTCTAGATTCAGACCCAAAATATGGGTGGAAAAAATAATATGCCTGCCTGCCTGTAAAAAGATGCAGTCACTGGAATAGTCACCTCGATAGAAAGCCAAATTCTTACCAATATACAAAAAAACAGCTCCTATGATTTCAACACTAAGCCTCTATTTTCTATAATACTCTGAGTAACACATTGTCTTAATTGACACATTTGAGCTTATACTAACGTATAAAAGAAAAAAACCAGTCCAGATGAAAGTCTAAAAAATTAGTCCAGGTTTTTAATCTTTTTTTTTTTTTAAAGAAGAATGGAAAATCCAATCTCTGTCTGATAAAACTACAGCTCATATTACTTCTAGAGAAAAGTCTGCCTTGTAGAGCAGCATTCAATTCACTGTGGAGCTGCAAATTCATAAAGCAAACAGGCTTACCCCATGTTCCAGTCCCCCAACACAATAGCTTTAGTCCCCACAAGTTTCTGGGGCAATCCAGTATGAAGCTTTAAGGAGTGTTTGGAGCCTAGTGAGACAAGGCATGAGCTGAAGGATGAAGGAATCTCCCAGGTGATGGCTAGAATTTAGCATAAGCAGACAGCCTGCAAGTAGGAAATAAAATGTTTTTGCTTCCCAAAACTTATTGCAGGGAATTCCCATGCTTAAGTAGGGAATAATATAAGCTTCAGAGAGCTGCTTTGTAGTTACTAGAAGTAATTGGATCAGAAGACAAGGACAATACATGATGGGGAGGTGAACAGAATTCTTCTTGTGAGGTTTTGGATAAGCACATTGTATGGAAGCAAAACCCTTCACTAGTGACCTAGAACAAGCCAAGCCAGTGACACAAGACAATGCACTGTCCCCTGCACAAAGAAACACATCTCAGAAAGGTTCAATAGAAGTGGGTGAAGCACAACCAAAACTGTCTTCATATCTCTCCCTTCTTTATGAAGCAGATTGCTGAGAACCTTGGGCCCATGTGCATAACTAATGAACAGAATAAAACCTACACTGCTAAAAGAAATAATATTCCACCAAATTCTAAAATATTTTCTATGACAGAGCTTCCAGATAGAAGTATGTCACAGTATTAGAGTTCAATAAAGGTTACAAATTACTGTCTGCTTCTCAAGAAAACAGGATGCACAAAGTGGCTTTTTCTAGACATCAAAAGCACTAAATTATACTTTCATGACACTTTAAAGGGCAAGAACAAGTACTGCCTGTGTTGCACCTCCAAGAGCTCAATATTTGGGGAAACTGACGAGAACAATAGCAAAAGAAAGCAATATTTAGTGGACAGGGTGATTTATTTTTTAATCAGAAGATTCCAAAAAGCACGTAGGAGTGCTTTTAGAATTTCTTAATCTTGAGCAATCGACCTAACAGCCCAGTGAAGGTCCTCTGACAGGCAGAGATCAACTGCAAAGGACCACTGTAGCCATACCAGGATGTGAGCAGTACAACCATGATTTTAGAATGAGATGCTGTATACACAGAATTAAACTATACTTCTGCGTGCACTAACAGAAGCGTAGGCTTCCCCTCCATTAACTAATTTGTGCAAAATTGGGACTTGCCTTGTCTCTGCTAGCATAGCAGCAGGCATTGGATAGAAGGATTAACTGTGTGCTTCAGAAACATCCTTTATCCAAGCCATCTGCAAATCCTACAGAAAAGGAGTACTCTAGGAAGTGAGAGTTTTATCATCACTATAAAGTTATTCCACTGGTGAATTTCAGCTCCTTCTCAAGGCTTTTATATCTTTATACAGATTCCAGTTTAAAAAGTGCTAATTCTCCACTTACGTTAAACTAGTACACCTCTACCAGTTTCAGTACAGTTGTATGCACACTTAGAGTCTTACTGGTCCATGCATCAATACCATCAAACATAGAGTAATCTGTACCTTAGATGCTTTCTTTCTGCTGCCCTTGCTAAGCAGCTGATCTGAAAGGACCAAATTAATGAAAAATTAAACCTGAATCCTAAACTTCACAGACCTCCTTAAATTCAGCACAAGCACTTGCCACATTTGGAGCCTTTTTATTAACTACAAGATTTTTCTGTTCTCTTCTTTAGGTAGCTTCTTGAGATCACAGAACAGCACTATTCATAGCAGAAAAAAGGATCTAAAATAAGGCCATACATTTAATATTTGCAGGTAAGCTCTGATGAAAGCTCAAACTATCAGAAAGCAATTTGAAACAAACTGATTCAATGTTAAAGTAACCTGCTTTGACGAATTCTTTTGTTTGTATGTTTGTTTTGCCTTCTAAATTTCAAATGAGGCTCAATTCATAGGAGATCTAAAAATCAAACAAGAAAGGGACCAAAATATGTTTCCTTTTTTTTAAAAAATTTATTCCTTCGAACACTCTTCATTATCTTTTCATAATTAGAAGAAAACTCCTTAAAGCCAATGTAACAGCGGCAACAGAGGAAAAGGTAGAATTCAAAATCAGGTACATGATCTGTGTCTCATTCAAATAGCAGCAGCAGAGTAAGAAATAAGAAAAAAAGCCTGTACCAAGAGATGAAAATACTGTAACAGAGGGATATATTCATAAATCAGTAAGTTACAGTAGCATATTCTAGCTCTAGTGTAGAATAGGCTGTTTGCATTAAAAAGATGTAGATTCAAAATGCAATAAAAAACAGCAAAAAAAAAAAAATCAATAATGATACAATTCAAACTGTCATCACAGCAGTGCCACAGCAATCAGACATATTTACCCAGGCCCTGTATATAATAATCACCCTGATCCCTAAATAATTGCCAGCTTCACCTTTTGAATTATCAAAGCTCTCATAGCTTATTGCATCATACTTTCTTAATAAGCCCCTGCAATCAATAATCTTGCCACTGAGTAAGCAGCAACCAGCCAGCCAAACACAGGGTGTAAATGTGTCAGAAGTGATCATTACAGGGATATGAATGACAAGATGACTGTGCTAATGGGATAGGCATGTAGTAAAGATATAATTTGGAAAATCTGCTTACTGGAACGTGTAGATGCTTTGCCATGGCAAAATGGTGTTTCTACAGAGGGGAATATTTACCCTTGAAAATGAAACCTCAAATCCTCCTGAGGGGTGTTTTTTCCGAGATGGCAATCACCATCACCAGACTTTTATATCTCACCATCAGCACAAAACATTCAGCATGTCTGCAGCCTACTTATTTCATCTGGAAATGCAGCTGCTCACTGCTTCACACAAACTCTGTAATGATTGATAACATGGATTTACATGCAAATTTGAGAATTAGTGTCAATTTGCTGACAATGGTTTAAATACTAATGTCTATAACAAGGCCCCCCAATCTTTTCTACTGCTACTCACTCATTAAATACCAACACAGAAAACATCCACCTATGTTTGAGAATTATTTCTTAAGTTTGACAAACAAAACAAAGAAAAACTGGTCCAGTTTCCCACAAATTAAATAGAGCTTTGAACAGAGCCAAATTTTCCAAAGTGTTCAATACTCACATTGGACACAACTCCAAAGGTGCTCAAGTCTTACCTAGCCAAAAAAATGAAGGTGACACGTTTTCAAAATGTCCCGCTGCAATAAGTGGTCATTTTCTTTCATTCTCCATAGGGGCTGCAGGCACTGGGCTCTTAAAAATCCATCTGCCTGTTTAGGCACATGGATTAATTCCACCAGGAAATACTCAGCACTTTTGAAAATGTACCTGCTTATTTAAATGTCTAAATGGATGGTAGGCCTTTTTTGTTTGTTTTGTTATCCAGTCTGAAGAGTCCTTAGGAAAGTGTGTGAATTGTGATGAGTCACAGTGGCAAAATGCTTTCCATTTGGATGCAACATCAGAAGTAATGTAATGGTCTCATTAAACCTGGTCATTCTCACCATATACTTAAATCCGTTGTTCTTTGGAGATTCCAGTGCATAGGAAGATGAAAATCCTGTCAATTATTAAAATACACAAGAGATGTCAAGAAAAATTATGTTTATCCACATTTATAATGCTATTTTTGAACTCACAAAAGCCCTGTGGTAAAGCCAGAGTTTGATCAACAGGAATACATGACAGAAACTGATTTGGAAAGTACTACTAAAATAGAAACAGAGTTTTACCTTTATTATGTTAACTATCAGTTAACATTTGTCTTTGTTGGCAGGTGTTTTATTTAAACATTTTATACTGATAAATTTTTTTATGTGTTATTGATTTTTCATCTTGGCTTCTGAGATATTTGAAATAAAAACATACGGCATACTTATTTCACAATGAAAACTAAACTCAACTATATGCAAGAAGAAAATGTAAGAAAATAAACATCCACAGTGACCTGTTCTTCAATAAACCCATCAGTGCCGAGGCTCCAAATGATCACTTATGTCCTGTCAATCCTATTTGCAGATAAATCAGGGTTCAGTGCCTATTTATTTTGTTTCTTTTTTTTCTCTCTCTCTGAGGCTTCATTCCCCAAAGACTTTCTATTTTTTTATTGAGTTTTGCCATGTTTTTCTCTAAGCAGTGAATGGCTAGTGAGCTCTCCCTATGAAGGACGTGCTGAAAGTGAATATCCAAAAGTCCTGCAATGTACTGAGCCTTCTAAATTAGCTACAAAAATTCATTGCTGGGCTTTTGACATGCACATCACCACAATACCCAATATAAAGAGCTTTCAGCAAGACTGTTGGTGAGCCATGAGATGATGATGATAGGAAGCTGATGATTAAACAGCATACTCTTAAGGGACCACTTCTGCCACTTTTAATTATTTTGTGTGCCCGTCTTAGAGCTCTATACTATTACCCATCACAGCAGCACCGTCATCTAAGCACTACAGTCCCTCAGTAGTCCCAGCAAAGTCTTCAGTGCATTGCCTGGCCTATCTGGCACTTCTCTTTTTTTAAGGGAGAAAACTGCATTAGAGATGATTTTGCACATTATTTCCCATTGATTTGCTTCTGCTGGTAGGACAATGAGGTACAGAAGAGTAAAAAGTTTACTAAAATAATTTCATATACTTGAGTGAATTGCTTGGGGATTGAAGTGTCACATAGTATGTGAAGAGGGGCATTAGGGTATGGCCTGCAAATAGGTTCTGTTAGCAATATAAAAGAGTTGGTTCATGCCTTTAAGAGTGCTTCTGAAGGAGGGGGTTGTGTGTTTGTAGCTAGTGCAGGAGTAGCCTCCAGGCCCACTGCTTTTCAGGCATACCATTCATCTCCCCCTTCTGACATTTGCATTATTCATGGCCAACTGCACTAAAAAGCCTTACCTTTTGGAAAACAATAGCATGAACATTCACTATCTATTGTATTAAAGTACTATTGGATTTCCAGTCCTCCCCTTGCTTTTCACCATCCAAGCAGCTATTGACAGAGAAACTACTAAATTACTCTGGCCTTTTTATTCACTGCTCCTAAGTGATGTCAGCAAACCTTGTCATGTTCCTCACTCCCTCACTGATTTCCCTGCTTCAGAAAACTGGGAGCATCCTGCAGCTTCACAGGACTTCAAATCTGCCATTGTGCTTCAGGCAGGGACTACCAAGAACCCTGTCAAGAAAGGTCAAAGACATGGCGCTGTTCTGGAGACTCTCAGGGCTTGATCCAAAGCTTACAAGTATTTCAGGGAGTCTTTTTACTTCCTTTGAGAGAGTTTAGATATTTCTCATGCCACACATGAATGGGAGAGCTTCTGCTGATGACAACAGGCCACAACAGAACGAACAACCATGGGCTGGCTGAAAATTAATCTCAAAGCAGTTAAAAACATAAGCTCTCCCTTACCATCCTTATAAGTACAGTCTTGGACTCTTGGACTCAAAATTGGATCCTCTAAGACTTCTGCTACAAACTGTGTGAGCAATTCAGCCATATGATCCATCAAAAGGGTGACAAGTGCCTCAGGTTAGCAGCAATATCCAGTGTAACTGTATACACAACTTTTTCACTGCTTGAGTATCTTCATATAACCGCAACAGTTGGCTTTTTTGAGGTAAGCATGCAAACAGATAGCACAGGTGCTCCATCGCTTGCAATAGGGAATTTAAATAAATTTGAACAGAAAGATTGAAAATAAATACTAAAAATGCTATTTGGTTAGCAATCCATAGCCACCAATTCATCAATTAATAAGAAAGAAATTAATTGCTAACTTTTAAGTTACCTCAGCTATTTTCCAAAGAAACTGACAGCTTCACAGCTGATGTATTAAAATAAGAGTGATTACTTATTGTAAATAAATTTCAGTTTACCTACCCCCACAGCTCTTTAATTTCAAGAAGGATGGTGCATCTTTTTGTGTGTCTGCTGGAAAACCTTCAGCTCTGCATTAGCTAATTAATTCAAAGGAGGGAGAATGTCTTTTTCACAGAATCATCAGTATAAATAATATTATTTATATCCACCCATAAATAATACAGGGAAAAGATCTTTGAGTTCCTAGGGATGTTTGCTCTCACTTTAACCCTATATTAATCCTTAGAGGATGAAGAAAGCAATGATAATAGGTGGCAGCATTGGTAACAAGAGCACCTGTGTAGCGTAGGCATGCAGGTAATAAAACATGGTTTCAGAAACAGAAGCAGAGAAAGCACATGCATTCAAGATAGGGGAAGGAAAGACTGTGCAAATCCACATAAGGAGGACATGGGACAAAGATAGATAGCTTTAATATAAAATAAGGGGGCTGAAATGCTGTGTTGTCAAGGAATAGAAAAAGTATTGATGAAGATTTGAAATAAGAGGAAGAAGTGATATAGGTAAATAAAACCACTGAAAGGGCAACACTTGTTGATTTATGGAAGGACACATTTTCTTCGGTCTGTAGCGACCACTTTTCTTACTTTGGAAGAGCTCTTCATAAACTTGAAAGATTACTTCAACACGTCTTTTCTGAAAGCATGCCACAGGGCTTTGCAAGAAACCATGCAAAACCAAGACAGAAAGGTTGAACAGCAGAAAGAAGAATGAGGAGAAAGAGAGCAGCCTAGAGCTGAAAGCTACCCTCTGCTCGCACAGAGATGTTACCTCTCTGCATTGTTAAGAATAGCTTAAATAGCAGACAATGTGATTCCTGAGGAAGTCAGAATGCTGCAATGAAAAGCACAATGCAGTGATTCAGTGAAAAGCAGGACTGATGCTAAATTGAAGTTAACATTTCAAACATTACAAAGCTTTAAATGCCTACCTCTAACCTTCCAAATATGCACTTGCACAAGTTACTGAACTATATGTCTGGAATACTATGACATGAAGCACACTATATCCCAACAAATGGACATGACTGAGTTTTATACAGATAAAATGTTAGTGTACAGCAGGGCCTGCAAACATTTTCCTCTTTCAAAAGTTCTAGCTATGAGTGCATAGTTTTATTATTTCTTTCATTTAAGGCAGCTAAGAAGGGGGTTTTCAAATTATTGCAACATTTTCACAATGAAAATGTTCATTGCCTCATCTTTTTTGAACATTAAACCCCCTCCATTCAGGTCAGATGGAATTGCATACAATGCTCTTCATTTCTTTCTAAACTTCTAGTTCTTGTGGGCCCCCTTTCTACACTGGATGTGGAAGAGGAGACAGATGGGGGAAAAAAAGAGATAGAAGCACAACAGAAGAACTACTCCTCCAATGTATCAACTCAGTATAAAGCTGCATTTTCCATTTTTATTCCATTTCATTAAGGAAAATATGAAATGAAAAATTTCCATTCAAATAAAAAAAATTCCTGTCTTTATCCAGCTCCAACACTTCCATAACAGAACATGATTTGGAGTTTGCAAAAGAAAGAAATCCCATTTCCTGTCGTCTTCTCACAAATACTTTCCACTCAATCAAGGAGCAGAAAGTTATTGTACAGCACAAATGGACCAACCCATCTAATTTGCATAAAGACTTAAATTTCAAAGCTCGCTTAGAGATATAGACACCCAATTCCCATTCAATTAATAAGATTTAAGCATCTATTTCACTTAAGCAGGTTTGAAAGCACAGCTGAAAATTCTGAATCATACGTACTGTTTGTGTGTTTCATTTTAAACATTAATTAAATTTCACCTCCATCATTCCAGGGAATCCTCTATATTTTTTCATATCTCAGAGAGTTTAATGTTTTCTGTATATCTGATACCTGCTTAAAATATTTGAATACTTAAATGCATTATGAGTAAGCTAGAATATGCCATGGTAAAATCTTCATCTGTTGACTCTTCATGTGTGGATTTCCACCATACAGTAAGTAGAATGTTCTTCTCTAWGAAAATCATGCTGGAAAACACATGCAAAAAGCATCACTGTAAAAGCAACCCAGAATTTTCCTCCCACCCCCACAGAATGATTATTGCATATCAGTTACAATCTTCACAGATGCATCTGCAGGAATCTACCTGAAATAGGTTCTAAGAATATAAAAGATCAAAATAATGGTCATTGAGCTGCAGTACTGTTGAGAGTTTCTCTTGTCTTTCAGCGTGTGTTTTTAAATAACATTTTAAAATGTGTTTGGTATTTTTTCAGTTGGAAACACTACACTTTATAAACTCATCTCAGTTTCTACAGTACAGATGTAAAGGAAGCTCATTTACAAGATCATCAGCATAGGCTTCCAAACACATTCCAGTAAGGGTTTCTTTCACCTTGGTGAAGCACTGCTCCCCTCAGGTGGACTCACCTGATTTCTATGGGGATACTAATCAAGGGAGGTGCTGCTCATATTGAATACAGACATTACAGGCATTGTGATCTCAGTCTTCAAAAAACAAAGAAAGAAAACAAAAAAAACCCAACCAACCAACCAAAAACCCTCTAAATGTATGGTGTTCCAGTCCTGAGTCAGCTCACACTTTCATGGGTGGCTGAAGAGCAACATTTAAAGCAGCTGTTTAACTTAAAATGTAATTTCTCTTCGCCACATTCCTTTATTAATCTCATGCATTATTCCAAACTCACTCACACCTGCTTATGCCACTGAAGTCAGCACAGACAGACCAGGACAGTGTCTCTGTTAGGGCATAGTTAGATCCTTTATTTCCACTCTACTTTTTCTAGTCCTGCTGAAAAAGTAGTGCGGTGATCTACTCCATTCCACACTATTACAGTGCCAACGCTGATGTCTTACAACATGACAACTGGCAGCAGTTTGGTCATTTCTATTATTCTTTCTCAAATCTCCAGCTCCTAAAGTCCTGCAATTGTGCGTGGATTAAGCGCAAAACTATGAGCCCTTAGCTGCACAAAAGTTAGAGAACTGACGAAATAATTACAAGATCCCGTAAAAGCCAGCCTCATTGCCTAAAATTTAACTGTCTTTATTGGGTTCATGTGGTAAGATTTTGGTAGCAGGAGGGGGCTGCAGGGGTGGCTTCTGTGAGAAGACACCAGAAGCTGCCCCCATATTAGACAGAGGCAATTCCAGCTGCTTCCAAGGCGGACCCACCGCTGGCCAAGGCTGAGCCAATCAGTGGCGTTGGTAGCGCCTCTGTGATAACATATTTAAGAAAGGGTAAAAAATGCTGTGCAACAGCAGCTGGGAGAGAGGAGTGAAAAAATGTGAGAGAAAAAGCCCTGCAGAAAGCAAGGTCAAAGAAGGAGGGGGAGGAGGTGCTTCAGGTGCCAGAGACACTCCCCTGCAGCCCATGGTGAAGACCATGGGTAAGCAGGTTGTACCCCTGGATCCCATGGAGGTCCACAGTGGAGCAGATATCCACCTGCACCCCATGGAGGACACCACACCAGAGCAGGTGGATATTCCCTGAAGGAAGTTGCAGTCTGTGGATACCCCACACTGGAGCAGGCTCCTGGCAGGAGCTGTGGCCCATGGGGAAGAGGCCA
Source organism: Phoebastria nigripes (assembly GCA_035582835.1). Lineage (NCBI taxonomy): Eukaryota > Metazoa > Chordata > Aves > Procellariiformes > Diomedeidae > Phoebastria > Phoebastria nigripes. Next base: position 27,484 of record JAYKAV010000369.1, on the reverse strand, counting down.
TGCCAGAGCAAGTTTTCTGGCAGGACTTTTGGCCCATGGGTGACCCACCCTGGAGCAGTCAGTTCCTGATGGACTCTACCCCGTGGAAAGGACTCATGCTGTAGCAGTTCTTGAAGAACTGCAGCCCATGGGAAAGACCCATGTTGGAGAAGTTCGTGAAGGGCTGCATCCCATAGGAAGGACCCTACGTTGCACCAAGGGAAGAGTGCGAGGAGGAAGAAGCAGCAGAGATGAAGCATTAGGAACTGACAACTCCCATTCCCCGTCCCCCTGTGCTACCTAGGGGGAGGAGGTAGAAAAGTTGGGAAGTTAAGCCTTTGAGAAAGGAGGGGCAGAAGGAAGGTGGTTTTAGTTTTCTCTTTGTTTCTCACTATCCTACTCTGTTATTCATTGGCAATAAATTAAATTAATTTTCCACAAGTCAAGTCTGTTTTGCCCATGATGGTAAATGGTAAGTGATCTCCCTGTCCTTATCATCTCAACCAACAAGTTTTTTCGTCTTATTTTCACCCTCTATTCTGTTTATGAGGGGGAGTGAGAGAGCAACTTAGTGGTTGTCCAGCAACCAGCCTAGCTTAACTCACCACATAGTGCTTACCTGACTGTTTATTTCGCAGGTTTGACCTTTTTGTCTATCGAGGGAAACCCAGAAAAGTCTGTAGGAGCAGCTGATCCTATAAACTGCAGAATATGGCACTAAATGTTTCCATCTCCCTGTTCATTTGTTAGTCAACAAATATGCCTAAATATCCTCTGATTAGCTATGAAGAAATCAAGCTTTAAGGGCTAGACCCATCCACTAGTGCAAAGAAAGCATTTTAGAGAAATTCTTTAAATGCTGGCAGTGCCTACATAACACCTAAGCATGTTTTATATGTCCCCACCTACGTCTTACTGATGAGGACATAAATCTATCTCACCACCAAACTGGAGTATCTTGTGATTTCAGAGCAAGAACTAGCACCTCCTGGTTTTGGTACCAGAAGCTCCCACCTATGTGGCCAGATGGTTCAGCTGTGCTGAAGCCCATCACATGCACACACAACCATAAGAACCTTAAATTGGATTTGCATCTGAGTCTATCAACACCTAGAAACCTTGTCAAGAGTTGCAGTGCTAATTCCATAGGAAAACAGATAAAGGGAAATAGGCATGTATTTGTCCATACCTGAAAAGACAAGCAGAATGTCTTTAATAGCAGAGAAAGATGAAGCGCAACAGGTTGTGCTATGGAGCATTAGGACAGGAGCAACTGTGAGAGAGACATGGACATACTGAAGAGAGTCCACAAAAATGATTAAGGGACTGGAGTATCTCTCCTGTGAGGAAAGGCTGAGAGAACTGGGACTGTTCAGCATGGAAAAGGGAACACTGGGGGGGGGGGTGTTTCTTATTAATGTATATAAATACCTGAAAGCAGGGTGTAAAGATGACGTAGCCAGTGGTGGTCTTTTCAGTGGTGCCCAGTGACAGGATCAGAAGCAATGAACACAAACTGAAACCCATGTGGTTCCTCCTGAACATCAGGAAACACTTTTTCACTGTGAAGGTGACCAAGTGCTGGCACAGGTTGTCCAGAGAAGTTGTGGAGTCTCCATCCTTGGAGATATTTAAAAGCTGTCTGGACACAGTCCTGAGCAACCAGCTCTATGTGACCCTGTTTGACCAGATGACCTCCAGAGGCCCCTTCCATCCTCAATCATTCTATGATTCCATGATCTGTTATGGTTTTGCCTCAGAACGAGATGGAAATTGAAATGGGAAGTCTCTTGCTGCTCAAATAGCCCCAAATCATATAGGAATAGAAAATGTACCTACTCCCTGAGACTATCAACCAAAGAGGAGAAGGTTACAACTGCACAGGGCCTGACAGCGTTTGCACATAGAACTTGTCAGCTACCATTGTGTGCCACAGGTTAATATGATGCAAGACCTGAACTCTGGAACCCTGCTTTCTCATTTTTCCCACTGAACAGCAGTGACTACTTGTGTAGGTGCAAAATTCAGCTAAATCACCACTGCTCTGCAAGCAACTGGACTTCCTTGTCAGAAAGAGAATGCAGCTGTACATTCCCACTAGTGGTTTTGAGGTTTGGAACATTTTTTTTTGCTGTACATCTAATCTGCTGCAGCAGAGGAGATGCGAAAGCAGATGGTCATCATGGCAGATCAACGTGTGAGGGCAAATAATGTCCTAACAATGCTAGCCTGGATTCTACAGCTGCCTAAGCAAAGCCCGATCACAACTGCAGTCACTGCAAGTGAGCATTTGTATTGAACTGAGGCAGCAGAACAGCCAGAAAGCAGCAGTTTACAGTGTTTCATAACTTATTTTCTAATGTGGAAGGAGCAGCACTCTAAAGTCCTGAGATATTCAATTGATAAATCAAGGCAGAGGTTGCTCAGCAATTCCCCTCCCCTCCCAATCCCATCCCCAAACCCCAATTCTCAAGTAAATACATATTAAAATCTGGCCTGTGATACTTGACAGGTTAATGTGCAGCATGACTGTTACATTAGAGATGGAGGACTGCAAGGCAATTAGTTATCAAGTATTGATAATTGACACAAATGTAGCATAAACTAGAGGAAATTAGTCCTGAAGAGAGAGAAAAGGCATCTCTGGTTTTCTGATCCTTTCTTCACCCTTCACATGTTGGGTAAGAAAAGAGGAAGAAGGGAAAAACACAACAGGCGATTAGAAGCCAGAAACTGACAAGAGCCAAAACTGTACTGCAGAAATCACAAGCCTCTCTCCCAACAGCTCGAGTTCGGAGTCAAAGATGCTTTCCACTCTGTCACAAGATTTTGCAGATTTAACTTTTTCCATTAACCTTACATTGACTTGCATAATAAATGTGATAGCAGTTCAAAAGCCTTGTATTTTGGTCATAACTTGAACTGCAGTCAGCTAGCGGCAACATGTTTACCTGTGATTAAATTGAAAAGTTCTGACCCTTGTCCTCATCATCCTTCAGATTTACAATGGTCAAATGGAGTATTTCCTCTGTCACTGGGATGCTCTGAGGATAAGCATATGAAAGTTCATTAAATACTCAGATTCTGCCATAATAAAGATCATGCAAATAGATTTGCAGACATCATATTCTTTCTTCTGTTGTATGGGTTTTGGCTGGGATAGAGTTAATTTTCTTCATAGTAGCTAGTATGGGGCTATGTTTTGGATTTGTGATGAAAACAGTGTTGATAACATTGGGATGTTTTAGTTATTGCTGAGCAGTGCTTACACAGAGTCAAGGCCTTTTCTGTTTCTCACACTGTCCTGCTAGCGAGTAAGCTGGGGATGCATGGTTGGGAGGGGACACAGCTAGGACAGCTGGCCCCAAATGACCAGGGTAGGAAGGAGGAAGGGGGGACGTTCGGAGTTATGGTGTTTGTCTTCCCAAGTAACCGTTATGTGTGATGGAGCCCTGCTTTCCTGGAGATGGCTGAACACCTACCTGCCGATGGGAAGTAGTGAATGAATTCCTTGTTTTGCTTTGCTTGAGCACACAGCTTTTGCTTTCCCTGTTAAACTGTCTTTATCTCAACCCATGAGTTTTCACACTTTTACCCTTCCTCCCACTGGGGGTGGGGGGTAGAGTGAGCGAGCGGCTGTGTGGGGCTAATCTGCCTACTGGGGTTAAACCATGACCAAAAGCAATTGTGTAATCTTTTTCAATTAGCTATTGATGTAATTCCAATAAATAAAAAACTGCTCTTGACCATGGATTGTAATTTTCCTGATTTCATGTGGCTTGCTTAATTAAATTAGCAACATCATTTGCATTTGTTGGATACAGTGGGTTCCAAGCTCCTGCCAAAAGGAAAAATAATAGCAAGTTGAACCTCTCACAGTAGGGACAGCAAAGATTTCTTATTTTGATTTCACCTTGACCCAGTGTGAGAAGTATTCCCTAGCAAGCCTGCCAATACAGCCAAGATTTAGAGGTGAGAAAACACTAGCAGTTGCATATTCTGTCAGAAAGGCACTTAGCACTTTCTGTGCAATGCTGGCCACCTTCTTCTTTTACTTGCACCCTGCAATAACATTCCCTGAAATCAATGGAAAGGCTTCTTCCTGTCCTGAAATCTATTCTTCCAGTCACCTGAAAACTATTCATAGAAGATATATTACCTTTTGTGAGTTTCCCTAAAAGTCACTGCAACTGTGGGAACCTCTTTGCCCTAGAACTTTTAAAATTGTCTGTTGCATAACAAGAAAACCAAAACCGTAAGTGTTTCCATATCATTACAGTATCTCAACATCTAATCATCTTCTGACATTTTCTCCTGGAAATAAAGACTTCAGGGAACCCATACTATGTCCCCCAGCTAGGCCAACACAGCCAAGGATCCGCCCCAACCCCACAAAGCATAAGATTAATTTACCATAAAGACCCATATTGCAGCTTCAAGGCACTAATAGGAAATAGTTGTGTGTGTTAGCATAGTCCAGGGGAGCTTACCTATGGACAGCTTCTCTGCTGCGGTGGAATTGTGATGGTTTTGATGGCAGGCAAGTGTCAGTATCTTCTCTAACAGCCAGTACAAAGCCAGTTCAAAACCAGCAAACCCTGATTTTGTGCTAAATTTATCTTACTGTTAATTGTACACTCAAACTGAGTGTAGGGTGAGAAGTGAATTTCAAAGCCTCTGACTAGCACATTCCTGTCTCTGCTTCAGACTTGCCTATTTGCTGTGAAAATTATTCTCTTTCCCAGTATTTTTACAGCTCTCTTGGCCAATGTATCCGAACACTCTGTAACCTGTAATGTATTTACCCTCACAGCACCCCTGAGGGCAGTAGAATGCAATTATCCCCATTTTACTGATGGGAAACTGCAGTATAAAATAGATTAAGCTGTCCACACAAGGATTAAGAGCTCTTTGTTCTACTTATTGTGAGCAGGTCATCTTGCTGCTAATTTTCCATTTGGTTTGAATACCAACTGGCAGGTGATGACCACATCTAGCTGACAACTCTGCTCCAAGAAATCACCAAGAAACCCCAAACCTTAATAAAATTTTGGTCAACTAATCATTCAGTTCTGTTTCTGGTTACGCAGGTGTGAGCACACTGTATCTCCATGATACCTGCTGCCATAGGTAAGATCAGCATAACTCCCCGTCTGTAAGCCCATATAACACTCTTAGCAACATGGCAGAATTTTACACCACTTTCGATGCAATACTTGCAAGATTTGCCATGCATTTCATGGCTAAATCTCCCCTCCCCACCTTTCCAGAAGGCCAAAGTATACAGATACTGTAGCATTTAATGAGACTTTAGTTTAGAATACTTAAGGTTCTTTTCTCCGGAATTTCTGTCTGTTGTTGCTGGGGATGGTGATTTAAAAGGTTTCCTGGGGTGTTGTTCAAGTTTCAAAGGGTATGATTTTCACTAGATGTTGGTTTAGCATTCGCTATGATGTCCACAGTTTTACTACACCACTAGAACAGTACTCATTCTGACAAAGTAATAATTTTATTTTATTTACCTCAATTCATTTTATTGATGGATGTAAAAAGGACACAGGAGGTAAACACTCAGGAAGCAGAGGGAGGGACAGGAAGGGAAGAGTGAGGAAGGACAATAGGCCAAAATCCAGTTTGGTGTAGCTTCATGGAGTACCTATCACCGGAATAGTATTGGGGGAGATTAATTATATGGTTTTACCTACTTCAGCTGACAGTGTGGCAACAATGATCTAGATGAGACATAATGGGGAACTGATCAACTGCTCTACAACATACGCTGTAGCCCAAGAAGAATGTTGGACTGGCACATGATAAGATCTTGCTTCACATCTTGCACTTAGTTGTGTTGGTAATTTTCACCCTGCACACCCCTTCTCACACAACTACAATAGCATCCATTCTGAGCCACACACGGGCAACCAACAGATCTGAAGACATGCATGTCGTGAAGCCACATGCTCTTGTATATTCAAGCAGCTTCAGGGCACTGGTAACTTACAAATACTGATAATCACACTAAGAAATTATACATGTTTTTTCCAGTGATCTGCCAGCTATTCAGTAACAACAAAAGTGGTCATCCTATCTGCCAAATGACATGATCATTAAGGTCATGTCATTAACTTGTGAGATTTACTTCACTGCAAGGAAATCCAGGCTTTCGCAATGGTGGCTTATGTATTTGGGTTTTCAAAACACTCTCGGATCTGTGGGTTGGTGTCTGCATCCTTCCTCTTCCTCATTTCTCCTCAGGAGCTAGACCTGTAAAATTCTGTATGTCGAACTGCTACAACACACAAAGCAGACTAGGTGTCATGCTCTGAGCTATGTGTATAATTTCATATTCTTTATAGACATCCTGATATCACAAGAACATTACTAAAATCTAAATAGGAAGCTCACATAAAAAAAACAAAACAAAAACCAACAAAAAACCCACCCACACACAAAAATCCCCACAAAGAATCCCCACAGAAAAGCAAATACAGAGAGCCTGGAATATTGCCCCGGGATCGGAATAAGAGATTTGGAGCCAGTACCACATGCCTTTCTAGGGGTTTTAACCACGTGAAATTCAGAATACATGCACTTGTGCTTGTTTCAAAATCGGCACCAGGACATACGCCTAAATACTGCCAACTAGAAAACAAAACATCAATTCCTCCTGCAAGGCAAATTTCAGAAAGTTTTCTCCCGAGTTCCAGACTTCTCCCCCAAAAAAACCTCAACTATCTTTAAATTCAAGGAGAGTGAAGCCTCATATCCAGATCTGAACACCATAGCTCAGTTCAGGGGAGAAACAAGGCACTTTCCCCTCTTATTTTACAAAAGTATGAACCAAAATGAGGTTCACACTACTTCTAGATGTTGAGATACACACCATATATGTTGAGAGACACACCATATATTTCACTTTGAATAATCAATTCTTTTTATGGAAGAAGTTGCAGATAAGTCACTAATTCTTGGGTTCAGTTAAAAAACCCCAAACAATAAAATCTTAACCTTTAATCCTACATTTCAAGGAGTGACAGCCATAAAAATCCACTCATTCTAGAAACAGGCTAGTAAAGGAAATGGCTGAAGTAGACATACCACATACGAAGGGAAACTAGAACTCCATAGAAGGGTCTGAAGGCATAAGCAAAAGGCTTCTCTTGGTAGCTCTTCTAGCCCATGAATACCACAGGAGATGGTGCAAATTGCAACTCAACCTCCCAGACAGCCTACTCCCTCCCTCCCTCCTGCTTTTACAGGGCAGGATCTAACAGGCAGAGCTAGAAGACAGGTGACCTGATTTCAGTCTCCCCGAAAAAAATATTTTCTTGCTCTCTGAACTCCTCCTTTCAGCCATTGTTTTCCTATTTACACAGCCTGTTTTGAAACAGGAATCATCGCTTCCTAGGTGTGTTGACCTGGGGCTTCCATCTGAGTTTAGGCATATAGTCTCTATTAAAATCTAAGTAACAGCAGGACCGCATTCAGAGTAAAGGACAAGTCCTACCACTAAAATCTTCACAGTTGTACAGCAGCATACAGGCCAGGCAAACAATAACTCACGTCTTAAAAAACCCCATCAAAACCCAAAAAGCAAAAAAAAAAAAACAGCCTCACCAAATCAAAGGTTATATAGTTTTTTGTCTGGCAGGTCTGCCTTTCTCAAGAACATTCTGTTAAGCTGATGATGGTAATCTATTTCAGGTTGAGCTGTTAAGATTTTTAGACATAGCATCTCCCTGAATTCATTATAACCCTGGGGGAGCATGGGAGAAAGAAAAATTTACTTTAAATGAATACAGATAAAAGAGCAGCCTTTGCATATTATTCAAACATATGCCTTATGCCTGCAAACCCAATAGTTTGAGCAACATTATTTAAAGAAAGAAGCTGGTTTGAACTTACTTGATTTGTGTTAACATTTCCCTTTCTAAAACAGGAGATCCTTACACTTCAAAGCGTCTGTGGGCACAATGTCACCCTTAGCCAGAACTGATGGAGGACATGAGGGTAGAAGACAGACAGATTCCATGTGGTCTTTTTTTCTCCATTTGTCAGAAAGCTAAATATTCTCATCCAGTGTCTGTTTAGCTAATTTCAGTAGAAGCAGCTTTCAGCTAAGCTCTTCTTTTCAGATGGTGGGTTGAAAGCAGATAACTGAAATGAAGCTATTAAGATAGTGTTTAGAACTGTCATGGTTTAACCCTAGCCAGCAACTAAACACCACGCAGCCGCTCGCTCACCCCGCCTCCTCTGGCAGGATGGGGGAGAGAATCGGGAGGGCACGAATAGGAAAATTCGCGGGTTGAGATAAAAACAGTTTAATAATTGAAATAAAACAAAATAGAACAGTAATAATAACAATGATAACAACAACAATAATAAAATATACAAGGCAGGTGATGCACAATGCAACTGCTCACCATGCACTGACTGACACCCAGGCCGCCACGAAATGCGAGAGCCCCCCCAGCCCCGCACCTTCCTGGACCATGCCTCCTAAATATATGCTGAGCATGACATCACATGGTATGGAATACCCCATTGGCCAGCTGGGTCAGCCGCCCCGGCTATGCTCCCCCCACCATCTTCTCATGCACCTGGCAGAGCGCGGGAAGCTGAAAAGTAGCCAGTGCAAGTGCTGCTTGCCACTCAGCAACAACAGAAACATCAATGGGCCATCAACATTCCTCTCATACCAAACCCAAAACACAGCACACACACCCCCAGCTACTGGGAAGAAAGTTAATTCTGTTCCAGCTGGAACCAGGACAAGAACATACAATATAAAAGACATAAATAGCTCTGAGCTAAGTAAAGGAAGCAAATTCTGCATCATCTTCACTATGAACATCTACAGTTCACAGAAGGCCACTGGATCACAGTAGAGACTTCTAGAAGGATTTGCTTTAAATCTGTACAATGTAAATAGGGAGTCAGAAGATGTAATAAAATGTGAACTAAAGCAGGACTTTCCTTGATACATTCTTTCATGTCACCTTGTGCTAGCTGTGTTCCCCTGATGCTTGCCTGTCTTTCCCATCAGATGAAAACCCATTTGAGCGACTTTTGAAATCTTTATGGAAGTAGGTCCATTTTCTCTGAATCATGGTGTTCAAAGGCATATTTTGCAAATCAATTGCCATGTAGCAGTCACTCGAGAACAGATTCTTCTATCTTTAGTGACAAGTAAGTGAAATCTGAGCCCTAATAAAGCAAAAGGGGAATCCTCCGGTGTATAAGGTTTGCTTCACAACAGAAGGAGGAAATTATGGTAAATGTAGTATGTGAAAGAGCAAAGCCTCATGCTGCCATCCACACCAGATCTCTTAAACACCTTCAACAGTAACAGAAAGTGGCAGCCTAAGTTAAATATCTCCTATTTGTCCCTAGAAAAGGTACAGCACAGATAGCAAGATGAAGTCAAGTTCCCAACTGAGACCACAGCAAGGGCTCAGAGCATAACCATGTCCTTACACCGCTGGTCACCTGTCTCCAAGAGGGCGCATTTCTGATGCTAGTTATGGAATTGACTTGTTTCAAGTGGAGAACAGCACTACTGAGAATGAACAGCAGCATCCTGATCATCACACACATAAAGATGATCGAAGCAGGAAACACCATATAGCTGCTCTCTAGTCTGTCTGTCAGAGCTACCCAGTTTGTATATTTGGAAGATATATTAAATCTTATGTTGGAAGGCTAAAGCTCATCACACATATTAACAACCAGGATTCAATGTGATATGAGGTACACATTCTACTCCGAAGTTCTAATATCTCCCTCTAAAGCATTTGGTATGGGCCTTTGGTAGAGTTTGCTTTTCTAGAGAGTTTGGTGCTGAGCCGCTTTGACAGTTTTGGAATTTATTCTGCTTACTACTAACATTTTGATCCTAACTCTGTATAAGAGCACCAGTAAGAACCTCATGGACCAGCAACCTAGAATACTCCTGAAAGCACTTACCTCAAAATTTTTGCAAACTCATCTATTTTATCTCTAGATCAATTAGGTTTTACCACCTGTTGCTCCCATTGGAAGACTGCTCTAGGATTATCTGTTTGAAATTTCCTTCTAATATCCTGCCTAAATAATTTTTCCATTTCCACTTTTTCCTAGTAACAACAGTATTCTTTAGATTAAATGTTTTCTTCCATTTCCACTGTTTTAAGAGGACTATCACCTCAGAGGGAATATTTGTGGTGGGGGCGGGGGGGGGAATCAGGATTTTTTTGTAATTGTGATCATAAAAATGGTCTCAGTAAAGTCAGGGAAATGTCAATCACAGTTTTTAGAAAAGACCTACTGACTAGTTCTCACTTGTTATTTCTTGCATTGCATTTAGAAAAAAAGCCACCAGGACTCTAAAAGACTGCCAGCTCTTTCAAAAGTTGATGGAATCGATCCCCTCAAAATAACTTTATGAAAACTCCACCTAAGAAAAAGTGTCATAAAACAGCTTTGAAGAAACCCTTAAAAGGGAATAGCAGATTTTGCGCCAAGGAGAAAAGCCTATCAGTGTTATTCTCCAATGAAAACACAGTACCATCTACCACTTCAAACAACACAAGGTCATGCAACACACACTAGAGATTTCAGACACCACCAATTCATTAGCTAGACACAGTAAAAACTGGGATGTCCCAAAAAAAGGCATTATTATGCTCACTAGCATGACCTACTACTAGAGCCTGCATAAACATAAACAGCTGTAACATTTCTGTCAAAAAAGGTACCAATCTTGACTCAAAGTCTCCAAGCAATAAAGAGGCTGCTCTTTTCCTTGTTTCAAAGTTAAATTTACACCCTCTATAAAACAACACATCTACAATATATGGGTAAGACTTTGCCAGGCTTGCAACAGCTCTAGAAACACAGGCTAATGTTGTCCAATGCTTTCAGGCATGTTGTTCCTCTTATGCATTGATCTCTCCCCAAGGTACCTTATTTCTCCTACAGACGGTGAAATCTCAGCAGTTTCATCACTGAAAATCTTTATAGGAAAAATAGTTTTGTCTTTTCCCTTTGGTTTTTATTATGCAATAGATATAATTGCTATTACTTTGTAGTATGTAGAACAAACAGCTTTGGAAATTAATAGGCAAATTGAATTTAAGACATTAAATCAGTCTTAGAACCTATAAAACAATAGAAATTGTCCCATAAATATAGAAAGTGTTGTAGTTAGTGAATGTAGGTTACAAAGTTCAGAGTGTACAAAAAAAAGCCCTCCTGTCCAGAGTAAGTTCATAACACACTAGCTGTAGAATATATGTATTAGCAGCCCTGGTAAAGTTGCACCCACATTGACATACAGGAAAAATAGGAAAAAACCACATTAAACTCCAAAGGGAAAATAGATTGGAAAGGTGTAATTATTAATCAGTTGGGGAACTCGATGCTGGACAAATGCTGGTGCATGATATGGCATGCAGAGAATTCAATGGAATATATCAGCAGGAAACATATCTTTATTATTTTTTTAAGATATTGTATATACAGCAGCTCATTAGACTACCATGGGAATGTACATGGACATGAGGAAATTTTCACCAMGTATTTGTTGAAATATGTCACCTTTTATTCAGATCAAATAATGGTGTGCAACACCCTCTAATTTGAGGCTCTGAAAATGTGTCTGGAGGAATATAAATTTTACAGTTAAAAATATTATTGCCATTGTAAATACAAAGAACTTGTCAGAGAAGGGTTGTGGTTTGTGTTCTTTTTTTTTTTTTTTTTTTTTTTTTTGCATTTAGTTTTTTTTTTTAAATAGTGATTCGACTTCAGTTGTAGGATTAAATTGAAAAGATTTTGAACCAATACAAAATTGAATCTATTAATGTATAAGAAATTTCATTTAGAAGACTTGATTCATCACTAATGTATGCAATAAACCCAGGTGATGATTTGCACAAAGCCAATGCAGTTGTTATTTCCTTGTCTGATTTTAGATTCTTAAGCAAGTATCTGTTTCTGTTGGGGGAAAAAAAGTACCAGAGGCAAAGAACCTCAAGCATGATTTTTATCTCTTACTGTATCAGCCATGACCCTACACCTGAAACCCAGGAGGACCTACCAGCATATTTTACTTCATGAAGGAACTGCTGTCGTTATTTTACTACAATTATTAAAATAAAGTAACAGTAACCAGGAGTACATCCACATCACTAGAATGACTAATAGTGAAATTCCTGTTACTGATAAAATACCAGTGATCCTGAGTTCAAAATTCATGTGGTGAATACCAAGAAGTGTCAAGATTGTTCCAAATAAATATTACATAAATTATATATGATCTATACCAATACACCACCTTCATTCGCCTTTTGGCTTTTTGAGCCATTCAGATTCATTCAGGTGATATTTCCAAGTTTCTCTCTACCTATATGAGGGTTAGGAATAACAGACCATAAGAAGCCTCTGAGGATCACCGAATCTAAAACCCTACAATTGCTATCTATCTCATCACTTTCCTAAAATTACAATGTTGCATCTTCCAAGAAGTAGTTTTATGACCTTGCCTTCCCACAGGGAGGCTGTTTTAAACCCATAGATTTTGTTTTAAAGCAAAGCAATTATTCTCTAATTATTACCTCTGACAATTACCTGGCTCTAGGAACTTGGTCTTCAAGCAAGAAATCAAATATTGTGAGCCTCTTACTAGCATTCCTTAGCATTCAGTGAGAGTGCTGTAGCATTCATAAACTATGCAGTATGCAAGTTTAGGTCACAGCCACACGGGCCAAGTACTACAACAGTTAAGTTAATAAAATTTAAATATATGTAAGTACATCTATATGTATGAACATATATACATCATTAAGAAATTTTCAGAGGATATGTATGAGAACTTTCAGGTTTCTGTGACTGATATGAAGCTAAATTTAGAATTCTGGAAAATCCCACCCCACCTGAGGACCACAAGAGGGATGTTAAGGCAGGTGAACTAGCTCTTTGGGCTAATACTGTTCTCTGAGTGTGAATAGAAGACCCAGTGACAAGAGTTTCAGGAATGTAAACATCTGTTTCTCTCAACTTCAAAGAAGATCATGGATATTTGCTGTCTCTCCACATCGATGACTGGTAAACAGAAGTTTATTGTCTGCCCTTTAAAAATAAAGCTTTCCCTACTAGGGTTTCTCATAAGATAGTGGCTAAACAGTAACTAGTCCAGGAGCAGGCCATATGCTTATTAATCTTATTTATTTATCAATACCATGGACAGAAGGATAAAAGATTCATGTAAACCTAAGAAATAAGTTTACTTTTATTATTGCTGCCTTTCTTTTTTTTCCTCTCTCTTTTTTTCTCTTTTAATATAGTGCTGCTTAGCACAAAGGCATGAATCTGTGAATGATTTTTGTTGCTGGTCTAAATCAGCAAAGAAAGGTCAGTTTAGATGTGTTAGTACAATCTTCATCTCAATCTGTTTCAGTCCATAATTATAATAGGGGTTGTGACACTGTTTATATCACAAAGATTAAATTTTGCTTTCACATTCCAGACATTTCACATTGTAAATCTTTTCACAACTTGCTTAGTATACTGGTCTCAGTCACTCAAGATATGCCATAGTGGATTAGACCATGGTATTACTGTGTGACAAATGCTGGTAAATGGGTTTGTTACTAGCACTCCCTCTACAGAAAAAAAAAGCAGGCTTTTACTCTTCCAAAACATGTGTGCTAATCTAGTATAAAGGACTGGAATTCTTTTTATGACTGAAAACATCTGTAGCCCACAACCTTATTCTCATTCCTCTTCCTCCCTTTGTTCACTCTTATCACTTCCCCTCTTTCTTGACAACAACTTCATGTCTTGAAGTAGTAAACTATTTACAAAGCCTGTTACAGACATGAAATACTTGTGGTCTTGCTGGGGTGAGATTCCCTTGGAAGTCATAAAATATTTTCCACCTTTTCCAGAAAGGACAGTTTTGTACTCAAGTTTAAAAATTAAGTTTGTGCTTAAGTGCTTTCCTCAATAAGATAGATTTATGAAGTACTCAAATGTTTTCCTGGTTCAAGGTCTTAGACAGCAGGAGACACCTGCATATCCACTATAAAAACTACTCAGAAAAGAGTTTTCTTGTGAAATTCACCTCTTTCTTTTGGCTAGCATCAAATTCTTGCACCTGACAAAAAGCTGATTCTTTTTCCTTTGGGAATTGCATGTATCAATATTTGCTGTATGAGTTTCTTGGCATCAAGCTAGCAGCAAGTGTTCTGGTTAACTGTACCCAAGCACAATTAGATTTCAGACACACTCTAATATTATTCTTTTTTCAGGTCAGTGATCAAATGTGGTAAAATGAATTGAAAGGCAGCACATCCAAGTCTTCAAACAATCCTCTTATTCTATAACTAAAGATTGACATTTCTGTCCTTGCCCTGCTGTGAACTTCCGTACAGCAATTTTTCTTGGTAGCCATTAATACAGCTACAATTGCTACTTCAGTAGTCATAGTAATGGCCTTTCCCTCATTCTCCCATTCAACTAAAAACCTGCTTTTCTGCAAGGAGGAATCCTTCACTTCTTTACGTGTGACAGTGACAGCTCCTGTTGCTCTTTCCATTCTAATCACAGTGAGGAACAGTATAATGCATGTACTCATCTCCCAGCATGACACACTTGTTTGCTTCATAAGAGGCATATACGTGATTAGTTAGGACCTTGCCCAAGGCTTTCATGTTTTGTATCAGTGAGAGAAAGGGGAAATATGTGTGTGAGTGCATACATGTATCCAAGTGGAGAGTTGTCCCCCCCTTTTTAACCTCCAATACCACAGAACCAACTAATTTGAAACTAAATTCTGACCTTCGGTGCATCTGTCCTTAAACACATGAACCCTTACTGCTATTTTGTGTCAACAGATACTCATTTTCTCTTAAATGTTTATGCACTGTAAATTTAGAACTGCATTTGTAATCATTAGACTTGATGCTAATTTAAGTCTCAGTTTCTGTAACAGTCCAAGGTGGTGTAGGAGGAACAGATAAATGAGTGAAGTCATAAGCAAATGGGCAAACCCAGAAAATTTGAAATAAAATACAATACTGAAAATGAATATACACACTATCAGCTTTTAAGCCATAAACTGAACAAGGAAACATGACTGCAAACCACAATGTACAAGTGTAATAAGGGTGACATTGTTCATGCCTTCAGATATGCAATTCGTTTCCTCCACATCTCAGATCTGTAAGATATACCAGATTTGTCTAGTAGGCCCTCAGCTATGTTTCAGTCGTTTATAAACACAAAATGGATTTCAAACAAAATGCATTGTTTTTAAAAGTTTGCAAAACTCAACCATTCAAAATAATTAACTTTGGAAACGGGCCTATGCACGAAGAGAAACAATTTGATATTACAAAAGAAAAAATTCAAGATAGTCATTTCAGAGTGGAAAATACATTATAATCCCAGTAATTATACCAACTGATATGTCACTTAAATGGCCTTCTCATACTTCTGAAAGTCTAGTCAATTCCAAGCTTCTGTTGAATTCTTAAGAGCTAGTGCTTGAACTATTTTTATTCTGCTTAGGAAGATACAAATAAAGAGGGCAAACAAAACCAAAATAAACAAAGTCTAAGTATTTTTTATTAAAACTGTTTTAAAAAAAATAAACCCATCCAAAGTTAAAGGTGGATGTATGTCAATCCACAGCTTAAATCTGCTGCATTTATTTATAGAGAAACTCAACCAATTAAATCTCCTTATACATACTAAGGAAAAGACCACTTAACCAGAAAAGACCCAAACCAAACATACAGACAGCAACACTTAACGTAAGAAATGAAACTTTCTGAACAGGACCACACTATCTGGATTACAGATTCCCAAAACAGTACTATGGAGTGCACAAGTGGTGCATAGCCTAGCACAGACACAAATTCCCAGAACCAGGAGTGACAGTGCACAAAACCCCCACGTTTGAGGACCTKAGACCTAAAGCTTAATCAAAATTATATTTACTTAATTCCCTTTCCAAAAAATCAAAGTATTTCCATTTCTGTGACACATGAAAGGTTTTGCCTTAACTCTGTTAAGTTGAAATATAAAAATGCTTTTAGGTTTTTCTTCACTAATTTATCATTAGAGATACCTAACACCTTTCAAGTTAAGGTTTCAGCATCTGTAAAGAAAAAAGTCTGTTAATTCTAATCAAGTAACAGAAATGGTTTTAAACTGTGCTTTTGCACTAATTGAATTCCAATTTTCATGCAAATTTAGTTTGACACGGACCATGAATAAAAAGGTAATTATCTAATAAATACAAAATAAATTATTCTCTATTTCATAACATAATGGGGAAATGTAAAAATTAAGAATCCAAATAAATGTATATTAAAGCAATACAAAATGTTAAAATAAATGTGTTTACTTACAGCATATCCTCCTGATTAAGAAGGAGCAATGCCAAAAATACCATAAACGCTATATTTAGTGACAAAAAATAATCAGACCAATACAGTGGCTATAGCAGTTTATGAGAATAGTTATTTTTACAATGGATTCCTCACAGAATGCACAAAAAGAAAAAATAATTAAAGAATTAATAAAAGAATTTACATCTAGTGCTGTGGCTGACAGTGTTACAAAAGTATCTGTCTAAAGATGGGAGGCACCAAACAGTAGCTCAGCATAAAACACAGGTGGATAAACTACTATTAAGTTTATAAGTAGAAGCAGCGTTAATATTGCCAAACACTTGTTCCAGCAGATTAAGAGCCTGTCTTGTAAGTAGTGACGCTGGGCTGAATTACCAGTGCTGCCTTCCTTCAACTACTAATTTNAAAAAAAAAAAAAAAAAAAAAAAAAAAGCAACACCTAAGTTGTGCAACAATTCAGCTACTTTAGGTAAATAGACAGCCAAATGCTGTATGCAGTACTTCCCCCTGCTGCACTGTGCCCTGAATATCAGGTATATTGCCAGATTTTTAAGTCAATAGACTGACTTGTGCCCAAGAAAATGACATATATTCATGCAAAACTTTATTTTGCACCAAACACAGTAGCAAGAAAGCACCAGACTTGGACAGTTCACGCAGCATAGTATTGTTCATGGGCAAAGACCATTTTCAAAGAYGGTGGTACTGGCACTCCTACCTATTATTTGTGGAGAAGTGTCTTTCAAATCCTGAATAGTCAAAACTGATCAYCTAAAGAGTTCTTCTTGATTCAATACACTTAACAGAGCATGTTGGCAGTTGGCTCTTGGATGCAATTGTTGAATTTTGCAGTCCTTCTCAATCTCTTCCCTAGCTCATCTGCAAAATACTTTTCTGATTTCAATTGTTCAAGTCTGTTATTATGCCACTCAATGAACAATAAATATTGTTTTTCCTCATACTGAAAAGGATTCATTTTCAGTCTGCATTCTCTTTCAAGATCCCACTCCTCAAAATTCACGTCTGGATAGGAATGTCAATGCTCTTAAAATACTCCTTTACTGGTTTCAGGGCCTATTGACTTAGTTAAGAATGATTAAAGGACATGTGACCCAACAGCAGCTGCTACAACAGTGAATAACACTATCCTCCTGAGTTACATAGCCACATCATGGTGTTTTACAGCAGCCAGTGCCATCATTTCTAAAGGGTATCACTGCATACAATAAGGTCTCCATAACAAATTGACTGATATAATGGTTATAAAAGCATCATCTGAACTCCCTTCAGCTGAAGACATCTCATGGGTTACAAGCACTTTATTTCCTGCTTATTACCAGCACCCACCCACCCACCTCACAGGTAACAAAACAGTCAGATTTTGATTGATGAACAGCCAACTACTTCTCCAAACTCAGCTGTTTGTGTAGTCCTTGTTGTTTTACAGGAAATCTAGCAAAGCTCCTGCTGCTGCTTTCAAAGAGATCTTACAGTAAGAAGCTCAAGGCAGGGAGCAACTTTCCTCCATTAACTGGAACCAACTCCTCCATTTGCTCAGTTTCATGCCAATACTAGCAAGGTTTTTCAAAAAGTAGAAAGTAAAAATATTCCATTTTCCCTTTTCTCTTCACTCTGCAATAAGTGATACTGAAAGCCTTGGTTTCTCAATCGCTAATTCCCGAAGCCCAAATCCCCCTAATATCAAAGTAAAAAAAATTTGCCATAGACTTACTAGCAATATTACCATGATGAAGACTGAAATGATGATGATTTATCTAGGAGGTTAGAACATAGCATTCCAGTTCATTACATAGTTTACACTTTGGCAGATAACAAAAATGTAGATGAAATGCACACATCAAGTATACAAATCACATTAGCCTGATGAGATTTTAAAGGTTGGTCAGTAAAAAAAAATTCCATTAGCTCTAATTGCAGCTCAAAATATGGAAGACATACAAGTTCAAACTTCAGAGAGTGTACTTTAAGTCCAAGGACACCTCAACCACAAGAGCCTTCTTTTAAAAACAATCTCTGTTGTTAGCCATATTCCTACCTTATAAAAGTTTTGTGGAAGTAGCTTATAAAACTGGTTGTGATCTTCTGGGCTCTACAACAATGACTACAACTTCAATCCCAAGGGGCTGTAGTTAGGTCTGAGCTGACCCAGCCCTGCTCAATCCCTGCTCAATATATACTAATATATCCCTTTCTGGGAATCAAATAAACCGAAAAAAAGTCCATCCACAGCAGTCCTATAATTCCTGGTCCCTGAGTCCTCTCAGGCCTCCTTCCTAATATTTTACATCTAGGCAATAACAAGTCCAGAAGGAGAGAGGGGATGCCTAAATAGACTCCTGAAGGAGTTCAGAAGAACGTGAGATGCATTTAAAAATAAGTAGATCAGTGCCATTACTTTCAGTGTAAGCTACAAATTACATGGCAGAAGAGGAAAAGCAATTCACATGACTTGGGTTAGCTAAGGACATTTCTGGAACAGACAGAACTTCAGTGGAAATCAGTAGATAGCAACTTGGTTTACACTGGGACTCCTTTATAGTCAAGTAATAATGAAATGTATGTAACAGACCTTTACAAACTTTAAGGCTCCACCGCACAGAGAGGGAGGGAGTGCGAGTGAAAGGAACTCCAGTACAAATGGGACTTAATCCCAGAAACTCAGAGAGATGATGACCTGGTGCCAAAACAGCACTCAAATTGTGGAAGTCCAAGGTACTCATAGCCATTGATCCACGTTAGCTGTAAACTGCACGCATAAAAATAAGGAAAGCGAAGGTGGTGTGGCACACATGAGAAGTTAAGGACTGTTTTTTAGAAGAGGGGCATGTGAGGAGGAGATGGTGGGGTGTGAGTGTGCGTGTAGGGCCCAGGGCAGGCAGTTCAATCTTATCTTCTGCATGCAGTGCAAACACCCTTTTGCACTCTATCAGGTGTTAAGCCAGACAAAAATAATTTAACTTCGGGTTTTTTCTATTTTCTGAAAGAACCCTTCTGGCAGTGGTCTTAGTTTTGACACAACATTTTTACCCCAGTGTAATGAAATGAAAAATACATGTCCAGGGCTTCCCAATGTTTAAGTGATGATAAAGACTGTTAAAAAATCATCACATCCCTCGCTTACTATGATTGTCAACTGCTGTAAGCGAATAAATTAATTATTCCATTTCATTCATAATTTAGTCTAGCCCTTTCTGTCTTCTTTCTGATCCCCCTTGAGCTAGGATTTTGTTTTGCTGTGGGATACTTCAGTTTGTTTGAAGATGAGGATGAAGCCACAAGCAACATTAAAAACTCCACATAGAGTAGGCTTGCTGATTCCTTTTTTGCTACAACACGGTTTATATTAAAATACCATTTGGGCATTACTGTCTCAAATCAAATGAAAATACTTTAAAAAACAAAGTGTTTTGCAAGGCAATATTATATTTTGCATGTAGATGCCTGCCTTTTTCTTGAGGATTTTTCTATAAATCTCAAAGAAAACATTCTGGTTCTCCCAAAGCAGTTAAAGGGAATCTTGATAGGTTTTAAGTTATTTATCCAGCACACTCCCATCTTAACAACTTTCTCTGTGTGAAAGGTTCTGTGAGGTCTTAGGGGGTGATCTATAAATTTCCCAACAGCAGGAAATTCAAAGACTCTAATTTAAAAGCTGGGGAAAGCATGGGTTTTGTTCTGTCCAATTTCTATATAATAAAACAGAAAATTATGACATAAAACAGAAGTTAGAGATCCTTCAAAAAGGTTCTAGAGAAATAAGCGGTGGATCCGGATTTAAATTTTAGAGCTGGTTCCTACCAATAAAAATATTCTCATCTGCAACCTTTGCATATCCATTGACTATGATAGCTTGTCATACCAGGGCAGTGTAAGAAACACATATGTACAGATAATAGTGGAGCTTTGAGAGGTTAACACCATGACTTAAATTGCAGACTTACCAGTGAAAACACATACAAAGTGATGCCTGCAGGCTTTTTGGCGCTGGTAAATCAGGCTTTTTTCTCCTATGCTTGTACAGCAACTAACACAGAATGGTGCCTACCCACAATAGGGCTTTCCCACCTGCTATGACAGTGCTCACAATTAACAACTCAAGTTCCAACAATTGTTCAGAGAAATATCTCTTTCGTATGAGCATGCACTGGGTATGCACAAATTTAACACAGGAAACAAGAAGTTATCAGGTTTGAGAGGAGGACAGGAGCTGTTTTATAAGTTAGAGTGACATTTTTATAGTAAGATGGGTCAAAAAAATAAACAGAGGAGACATGAAGTTTTCTAAGAATGGCAATAGGTTTTATGCACTTCAAAATTGTCATTATCTTCAAGTTTGTTATTGCCAGCTCAGAGCAGTTTCAGATGCAATTGAACCTGGTTTGGGCAAAGCAACTGCTAAAAAGCTATTTCTGGCATGCCATGCTCCCTGTCATATGCTGCTCCTTCTTCCAGGAGTCCCTGTACCAGTGGCGAATCACAGAAAGCTATTCCCTCCCTCACCCCACCTTGCCCTTTTGGTTTGAGAGGGAATAGTCCACTGAATTTATGTCAAGATGGAGACATGTCCTTTTCCCCAGCCTGCCAGCCCACCATCCTTGGCTGGGCATGATGAGAAGGAGAAAGAAGCAGACAAGAAGTCCCAGCATCTATGCTCCCCTCCCACACTCCTAGAAATGGTAGCTTTTCTCTGACAGCACACTTTGCAGCCCTGCCACATCCACATCTCCTCTGGGATTGCTCACTGCTGCAATGCAGGCATTAGCAAAACACTAGTCTGTGCCACATGTACCATGTGTACACAGTAATGAAAACAAACAGGAGTAATGGAAAAACCTGCACTCATTTAAGGCCAGACATACAGATTCTGATTTCCAAATGCAGGCATGAACATTCGAAAACTTCAGTCCAAGAGCACACCACTGAAGCATGATATGTAAATAGTTCCATAATAACAGTAAAGCAAGATCAACACTATTTCCTTGCACTTAAATCTTAAGCTGCAAAAGATACTGTGCAGCCAATTAAAACCTTTAATGATACTATGGGAATACAGCACTACACGTTTATACGTACAGTACTACATGAGCAGTGACAGGGAGAGCAGTAGAAAGAAACTGGGAGATGGATGGTAGATGGACAGTAAATTGTTTTGCTTGGTTTTGACAAGCTTTCTAATTCAGTGTTGGTAAAAAGCAATAGTAATTATTTTTCACTATTGAATAACCAGTATGAAAACCCCAGACAAGATAATYGGTACTATTTATTAGGATACAAGTTCTAAGAACTTTAAAGCCCTTTTTTTCCCTAGCAACAAACCATTGTTCAACTGTTATTTTATTTTCCATAATGTGGCAGCAATTTGCAGGTCCCTATTTTGAAAGGTTACCTGGAAGTTCAGTTACTACCATGTTCATCCTATGAAAAAACTCTTCCACAATCTCCCTTACTAGTGCTCTGAAGCTTAGTTACTATGTTTGAACCACTATGTTCAAACTTTTCCTAGTAAAAATTTATTATAGAGTACATGATTGCATACATAAGATCATCCTATAGAATCTGTTCATCTCCTTTGATCGTGATAGTGCATTATTTGTAGAGATAAGAAATGTCATGGAGATTTTCCTGAATGACTGTGTGGAACTGGAACTAAATAAAATCATGCATTTAGTAGAATTAATATCTTGCTTTGTTCACACTGTGAGTTTTTACCCTGAATATTTCCATTTAGTTTTAAGCACGCACTGCATATTATGCATTATATAAGTCATAGATGGGAAAGACCTGGGTAGTATTGATTTCAACAGACAATCTTTTAAATTCTTTCCAGGCACAAAGAAAAAGTAAACATTTAAGTTCATGGAAAACATACCCATAACTTTCTTATTATGTGCAGTTGTAGAACCAAGTAGCATTTCTAAACAACATTTTGTATCATTCAGGATAACAAGAGGAAACATTTATCTCAACACACCTAGTTTGTTGCAGCATTGTCCCTTTGAGGCTGTCTTCTTTCCTCCTCTTGAGCTTTGCTTCCACTCAATTGCTCATATGAATTTAGAAAAAGAAGCCAAAAGTAAAAGGTCCTACTGTGTTATAATGGGCCAAACCTTTATTACTACTATGCAATACTTCAGAAGTGCAAAAGCTCAGGGAAAGCTCTATTACTATCAACTCAGGGAGCACGCTGATTTCTGTCCACTTCTGCAGAGGACAGTTCAAAAAAAGCGGCATTTCCCTATAAACTTATACCATCTGTTTAATGCCAAAAAGACTTTCGCATGGGGCACTAAACATCCACAGATGACAAACTGTAAAAATACAATATGTAGCAATGTTGCTTACAAAGGAGTAACAGGCATCATTAACTTTCACTTTACATATTCCCCCATATACTGTCAGGTGTGAGCCCTTATCAACCTAACTGGATTGACAATTAGAACTATGAAGAACAATGCAAGCAAAATAAACTTTTTAGTCCATTATACCTAGATTTGTCTTACAGGTGTAGCAATCAGCTGACATGAAATCTGATTTTTTGCTTTACAAAAATTGTATGCATGTGTCTTTGTTAAATTATTTTCATCTTTAACAAGACAGTGGAACTTCTAAAACTGCTTGTTCTTCAATTTCCAGTAATCACAACCACAATTGTTTTAGGTTTGTCAGCAACAGCTAAACATTTAAATCTATATGTGCACACAAATTCAAGTCTTTCCTTTTAAATATACACATTTATTATAAACTTAAACTCATCTCTACTCTTTGAAATGAGCTAAAAGTCTTCAGTTCACTTCAACTAAAAAAATCTGTCAAAACCAACAGAGATGTAATTCAAAAGCATCAGATATAATCTCTTCCCAGACTTCAACAAGATACTGTCATCATCTTTCAAAAGTGAAAAGGATTAAATCAAGAGAGAACACATGCCCAGGATCAGACATGATTAGTTTTAAAAATTCTGGATTGTCCTTACAAGTAATAAAATTCTGGCATACCCCAAGTTCCCTAGAAATTCAATTTACTTTATAATTAGAGAAGGGCCAATCATGCCTCTAGTGAAGCTTGCAACAGACTGTTCTACACACCACATGAGAGAATGAAATACAGGCTTAATGAAATATTCCTCATAGTGGGAATGATAGAGTGTCTATCAACAATCACGTCAACATGATTTCATGCATTTGACTCCTTGACGTAATAGTAAACACTGTTAGAACATTTCACATAGAAGGCTGATACTAAACAAACTAATTAGTGAGGTTAATCCATAGGCTCGAGGTGAAAAAAMCCCACAACTTCAGACAAAGTCTTTTCTTCTGTAGTAATTTTTCCCACGTTATAGTAAGGATACTGCAGACTACCTGGTTCAGTGCCATAAACAAACAAACAAAAAGTTAAAATATCAGAAGATATCTTCGGAAAATACCATCTAATATGGAAAAAATATAGCTTTATATTTTGATATCTAAGCATGTTCTATAACAGACCACTTCAAGTTGAGAAAATTTTGTTGCTAAGACAACTGATCAGAAGATACTGAAAATACTTCATATTATGCTATATATTTTAAATAGCGGAGGCAAAATTCAAAGGTAATTATCTTGTGTTAGGCCAGCTGATACAGCAGCCAAAACCAGAAAAAGTTTTGCAATTAGTGTTCTGTCATAAATTCATACAAAACACAGAACAATCCAACCTAAATACAGGTTAAGGATTATAGCTCTTAGTGTAATCTAATTACGTAAATCCATTGGACCACTAGAGAGAGAGTGGTAGTTAACCTCTGTCAATAGAGAGTAAGAGGACCTGTTAGCACCTGTATGAAAGAAGGGAGACAGCATAAAAATTGCAGTGAGCAGTAAAACCAATATCTCTGTCCAGTTCACAATTTTAAGTGTCTTAGTTATTAATTCGTGTTCTAAGATTGGCTTTTCAAAATATTTTCTATGACCTCTTGTCAGGGTTTAACCCTGGCCAGCAACTAAACACCACGCAGCTGCTTGCTGACCGCCCCTCGTCCGGTAGGATGGGGGAGAGAATTGGCAGGGCACGAGTAGGAAAACTCGTGGGTTGAGATAAAAACAGTTTAATAATTGAAATAAAACAAAGTAGAACAGTAATAATAACAGTGATAACAACAACAACAACAGAATATACAAAGCAGGCGATGCACAATGCAACTGCTCACCACCCGCCGAACTTAACGTGTTGCCTGATATGCTAGAGCCCCCCCCACTTAGTTTTTATAATTAGCATGACATCGCATGGTATGGAATACCCCATTGGCCAGCTGGGTCAACCACCCCGGCTATGCTCCCCCTGCCAGCTTCCCCTGCACCTGGCAGGGCATGGGAGGCCGAAAAGTCCCCTGGTGCAAGCACCACCCAGCAACACCCAAAACATCAATGGGCCATCAA
>JAYKAV010000368.1:31216-115470 GCA_035582835.1 Phoebastria nigripes | reverse complement strand
GCTCCAGCACCTCAATGTCCTTCTTGTCGTGAGGGGCCCAAAACTGAACACAGTATTCAAGGTGGGGCCTCACCAGTGCCGAGTACAGGGGGACAATCACTTCCCTACTCCTGCTGGCCGCACTATTTCTGATACAGGCCAGGATGCCGTTGCCTTCTTGGCCACCTGGGCACACTGCTGGCTCATATTCAGCCGGCTGTCAACCAGTACTCCCAGGTCCTTTTCCGACAGGCAGCTTTCCAGCCACTCTTCCCCAAGCCTGTAGCCTTGCATGGGGTTGTTGTGGCCMAAGTGCAGGACCCGGCACTTGGCCTTGTTGAATCTCATGCAGTTGGCCTCAGCCCATCCATCCAGCCTGTCCAGGTCCCTCTGCAGAGCCTTCCTACCCTCGAGCAGATCGACACTCCCACCCAGCTTGGTGTCRTCTGCAAACTTACTGAGGGAGCACTCAATCCCCTCGTCCAGATCGTTAATAAAGATATTGAACAAGACCGGCCCCAAAACGGAGCCCTGGGGGACACCTCTCGTGACCGGCCACCAACTGGATTTCACTCCATTCACCACAACTCTCTGGGCCCGGCCATCCAGCCAGTTTTTTACCCACCAAAAAGTACACCTGTCTAGGCCATGAGCCGCCAGCTTCTCTAGGAGAATGCTGTGGGAGACAGTGTCAAAGGCTTTACTGAAGTCCAGGCAGACCACATCCACAGCCTCTCCCTCATCCCCTAGGCGGGTCACCTGGTCCCAGAAGGAGATCAGGTTGGTCAAGCAGGACCTGCCCTTCATGAACCCATGCTGGCTGGGCCTGATCCCCTGGTTGTCCCACACATGGCTCCCACGCATATTTTGAAATGTGAAATATGTAGCAATACCAAAGAGTCAGTATTTCTATGTGTAGAAACTGTGAGAAAAAGTAGTTATTAAAACAAGAATTTGTTCCTAAAATGTATGTCTACTTCAATTTGAACAAAAAGAGCTAAATACTTCAGCAACAGAAATGCACGTAAGGGTAATAGAGCTATGGTGACCTATGCTGGCCAAAGATTTGGCTGTAATAACTTTCTTTAAGGTAAGAAGGTAGAAGGATTCAATTTTCCAATTAGATGAACTGCCAAACTAACAATTTTTCAGAGGCAGGAACTAAATAATTACTTCTGTGGTTGGAATGTTCTGTGCCATGCTTCCAACAGAGGCATCTTTATTCCGGCTGTTCAAGACCAATGGAAATAAGAATTAATATAGAAATACCTGCAGATTCTTCAAATTTTTTTTTTGCTTACAGAATGTAATAAAATCTCAGTTAAATCAGTAAACTGGTTCCAGAATGTGTCAAGAGTTACACTCACGAAATATGTACAAAGAAAGAAATAACTAAAATTGAGCAAAACAGTGAATCAACATCCCACTGGTAAGCTCTGGAACTATACATGTTTTACAAGGAAAACATCTTATTGAATGTGAACTTTTTCTTAAACACAGGAAAACGGAAAGCTAGTCACACTTTAAAACCTTCAATTATATTTTGACTTTATTTCAAACTAACACCTACAGTTGTTAACATCAATGTAAAGGTTAAAATAATTTTTAGTTTTATATTAGTTATTCTTACGTTACTCAGACCTCTTCCTCAGACAAAACATTCTTTTAAATCAATATATTTTGTTTAAGAAGCTTAATGAACAAAAGATAAGGATCCTAGAATTTAGACTTTCAGATCTAAGATAGTTTAGTTGACAAAAAATGTCCTATAAAACATGTTTGTGGGGTTTTTTTCCTGTGCCTGGTATAGTTTAATATTAGATTGCTTCTCACAGAAATGAGCAGAAATATTTTAATAGCTGAACTTAATTATATATAATTCATAAATGTTACTTATTTAATAGTGATGTGTGCATATTCCAGCACATTTCTACATTTTGAGTTTCTATCTAAATTTCATACTTCAAGGGTTACATCTGCAGCTGCTATGTGAAGGTTGAACCTTTTTTCATTAAAGTAGATTTCTGCTGGATTAACCTTCCGCTTTCAAAATGTACCATTTAATCAGTGCTGCTATTTTCTTGTAATGGAAAAGAGCAAAGCTTATGACTGTTGGCTTTGTTTAAGCATACTGTACAAACAATAAAGTTTTCTGCTTACACTGCAAAATCATGCAGCCATGGAGAAAAATACTGTAGTATGGAAGAGTATATAATTATGTGAGAGTGATACTAATTTTTCAGTTGGTTATATTTGAAATGGAGCAAAGACAAAATATTTCACATGTATTTCACATATGTATTTTACAGAATGTAAACATTAGTTTTGAAAATTAGTCCATGGAAAGGATTTCTTCCCTGGAAGCAAAAGTCATATAGACCCTCAGAAGAAGCTGAAATAAATGAGCGTGCTGATTTATACATGGCAAGTATTTGATGCAGTGACTTTAACAGAAAGACATTCTTTACCATAAGTCTAAATGGCAAGGCATACAATATTCTAGAAGGGGGAAGGAAATTGTATTTTTCAGGATAAATGGTCTTCAAATTCCAAACATTATGCTGCAAAATTTAGAGTGAATACAAAAGCTTAAAATAATTACTGTTATTATTGTCAGTTGGTAATAAAACATACTTTTATGTATTAATAGCTGATATATTCAAAGAATGAAAAATGTAGTCTTTGTGTTGTTTTGACAAAGTGATGTGTTTTGAAATTAGAAATATGCAGAAAATGGAATGGGTTTGAGGCTGAGAAACTCAGAAAAAACATGGGGAAGAACCGCTATGCTTTGCTGATGGTTGAGATGAGATGGCAGGAATATGTTCACAGTTTGCATGGACTGGAAGACATCTACATTTGCTTTCCATTCAAACTTAGGTTGTGTTGTGCTTTAGGGAGTTGTCTGTATTGTGTAGGAGACAGTTTACCTAAAACTTTCAATCTGTTTTCAATTAAAAGCTGAAGAAATATCAGTTCACACAAAATAGATTTATTGTTACAGTAAATCTGGACTAAATAAAGAAAAACAATCCCCTCCCCATTTTCTTTGATAGGTGATGGCTTAACTTAGATTAAATAACAACAGATTGTGTGTTGTATATTAAACTGAAAAAAGATTATGCTAAGCCATGAGACTCACACAATTTGTGTTCAAGCCTTCCTTTTATTATCTTGCTGCTTTTCCTTGTTTGAATTTTACATTTGCTCCCAGAAAAAACCTGCTATCAAACCTTCAGCTTCATCAGATGAACACCAAGATCATCGCTTGCTAATGACAAATTGGTACTTTAAGATTTTCCTGCTGATTTCTGTGCATTATTGCTCCTTGATGGGCTGATAGAAATTGAAATATTTAAATTATGCTACAATAATTTTTATTGTGTGTTCACTATATCTTATTTTTTAACCTACTGAAATAATTTTTTGTATTAACTTAATTCCCCTTCTCAAGGTCTTTTTAAGTCAGCTTTCTGAAACTATACATACACATTTTCATGAATTGTAACAAGTTGTTGTGCTTTGGAGGGTTGATCCTTAGGGCACCGAGGAGGGCACGCAGCAAGCTCACTATCCTGGACTTCAGGAGAGCAGACTTTGGCCTCTTCAGGGATCTGCTTGGTAGAGTGCCATGGGACAAAGCCTTTGGAGGGAAGAGGGGCCCAAGAAAGCTGGTTAATTTTCAAGGATCGCCTCCTCCAAGCTCAGGAGCGATGCATCCCAACAAAGAGGAAGTCAGGCAAAAATGCCAGGAGGCCTGTGTGGATGAACAAGGAGTTCCTGGACACAAACACAGAAAGGAAGCCTACAGAGGGTGGAAGCAAGGACAGGTAGCCTGGGAGGAATACAGAGAAATTGTCTGAGCAGCCAGGGATCAGGTTAGGAAAGCTAAAGCCCTGACAGAATTGAATGCTGGAACGATGGGCTGAGGCCAACTGTATGAGATTCAACAAGGCCAAGTGCCGGGTCCTGTAGTTCAGCCACAACAACCCCATGCAACGCTACAGGCTGGGGGAAGAGTGGCTGGAAAGCTGACTGTTGGAAAAGGACCTGGGGGTGCTGGTTGACAGCCGGCTGAATATGAGCCGGCAGTGTGCCCAGGTGGCCAAGAAGGCCAAAGGCATCCTGGCCTGTATCAGAAATAGTGTGGCCAGTAGGACTAGGGAAGTGATTGTGCCCCTGTACTCAGCACTGGTGAGGCCGCACCTGGAATACTGTGTTCAGTTTTGGGCCCCTCACKACAAGAAGGACATTGAGGTGCTGGAGCGTGTCCAGAGGAGGGCAACGAAGCTGGTGAAGGGTCTGGAGAGCAAGTCTTATGAGGAGTAGCTGAGGGAACTGGGAYTGTTTAGCCTGGAGAAGAGGAGGCTGAGGGGAGACCTTCTCACGCTCTACAACTACCTGAAAGGAGGTTGCAGCGAGGTGGGTGTGGGTCTCTTCTCCCAAGTAACTAGCAATAGGATGAGAGAAAATGGCCTCAAGTTGTGCCAGGGGAGGTTTAGATTGGGCATTAGGAAAAATGTCTTTACTGAAAGAGTGGTTAAACATTGGAACAGGCTGCCCAGGGAAGTGGTGGAGTCACCATCCCTGGAGGTATTTAAAAGAGGTGTAGATGAGGCGCTTAGGGACATGGTTTAGTGGGCATGGTGGTGTTGTGTTGACGGTTGGACTTGATGATCTTAGAGGTCTTTTCCAACCTTAATGATTCTATGATTCTATTCTATGAATCTGGCCAGGGACGTCAAGGGCAACAAGAAAAGATTCTACAGGTACATCGGGGATAAAAGGAAGACAAGGGAAAATGTGGGCCCTCTCCAGAAGGAAACGGGAGAGCTGGTTACCCGGGATATGGAGAAGGCGGAGGTACTCAATGACTTTTTTGCCTCGGTCTTCACCGGCAAGTGCTCGAGCCTCACCGCCTAAGCTGCAGAAAGCAAAGGCAGGGACTGGGAGAATGAAGAGCTGCCCACTGTAGGAGAAGATCAGGTTCGAGACCATCTAAGGAGCCTGAAGGTGCACAAGTCCATGGGACCCGGTGAGATCCATCCGCAGGTCCTGAGGGAACTGGCAGATGTAGTTGTTAAGCCACTATCCATCGTATTGGAGAAGTCGTGGCAGTCGGGTGAAGTTCCCACTGACTGGAAAAGGGGAAACATAACCCCCATTTTTAAAAAGGGAAAAAAGGAAGACCCGGGGAACTACAGGCCAGTCAGTCTCCCCTCTGTGCCTGGCAAGATCATGGAACAGATCCTCCTGGAAGCTATGCTAAGGCACATGGAGGACAGGGAAGTGATTTGAGACAGCCAGCATGGCTTCACCGAGGGCAAGTCCTGCCTGACCAACCTAGTGGCCTTCTAGGATGGAGTCATGACATCAGTGGACATGGGAAGGGCTCCAGGTGTCGTCTATCTGGACCTCTGTAAGGCCTTTGACACAGTCCCCCACAACATTCTCTCTAAACTGGAGAGGTATGGATTTGATGGATGAACTGTCCGGTGGGTGAGGAAAAGATGGTCACATCCAGAGGGTAGTGGTCAACAGTTCAATGTCCAGATGGAGWTTGGTGACGAGTGGTGTCCCGCAGGGGTCCGTATTGGGACCAGTACTGTTTAATATCTTCATCAGTGACATAGACGGTGGGATGGAGTGCACCCTCAGCAAGTTTGCAGATGACAAAGGTCATCTGGTGCTGTCAACACTCCTGAGGGAGGGGATGCCATCCAGAGGAACCTGGACAAGCTGGAGAAGTGGGCCCATGTGAACCTCATGAGGTTCAACAAGGCCAAGTGCAAGGTCCTGCACCTGGGTCGGGGCAACCCCCAGTATCAATACAGGCTGGTGGATGAAGGGATTGAGAGCAGCCCTGCTGAGAAGGACTTGGGGGTACTGGCGGAKGAAAAGCTGGACATGAGCCAGCAATGTGCGCTCGCAGTCCAGAAGGCCAACCGTATCCTGGGCTGCATCCAAAGAARCGTGGCCAGCAGGTCAAGGGAGGTGATTCTGCCCCTCTCCTCTGCTCTGGTGAGACTCCACCTGGAGTACTGCGTCCAGCTCTGGAGCCCTCAGCACAAAAAAGACATGGACCTGTTGGAGTGGGTCCAGAGGAGGGTCACAAAAATGGTCAGAGGGATGGAACACCTCTCCTAAGAGGAAAGGCTGAGAGAGTTGGGATTATTCAGCCTGGAGAAGAGAAGGCTTTGGGGAGACCTTATTGCAGCCTTTCCATACTTTAAGGGGGCTTATAAGAAAGATGGCGGCAAACTTTTTAGCAGGGCCTGTTGCAACAGGACAAGGGGTTTTAAACTAAAAGAGGATAGTTTTAGATGAGATATAAGGAAGAAATTTTTGATGCTGAGAGTGGTGAAACAGTGGAAGAGGTTGCCCAGAGAGGTGGTAGATGCCCCATCCCTGGAAACATTCAAGGTCAGGCTCTGAGCAACCTGATTTAGTTGAAGATGTCCCTGTCCATGGCAGGGGGGTTGGACTAGATGAATTTTAAAGGTCCCTTCCACCCCAAACTATTCTATGATTCTATGAGTTATCTTAGGGATTTTTTTTCCCCCTTTCTTTTTTTTCTTTTTCTTTTTCTTACTTTCCAGAGACATGGATAAAGGTATGTGTGAACCATGTAGGAAAGTTATTTATTGTAATGTTAAGATAAGATTAATGGCTTTTGTTTGTTTGTTTTGAACCACGTACTAGTATCTATATAATCATATTAGTTCAGAAGTTTGAGGATCTTGGCCAGCTTTAGAAAACTCCTGCAGAAAGCTGTTATCACACATTTTTTGATTGGTAATTTGATTGTAATTTGACATCCTCAACTACTTGCTCATTCTGATGTGCACAGCAGACTTAAACATGTTTACCTAGGAGTCAAAAAGATAATTCTAGTTACATGGTAATCCATGGCAGCTACAGATTCACAGTGTATAATTGGGTGATATACCGATGATAACTGGTATCATTGTCTCCTTCCTGATAGGCAAACTGTCCCATACTGAATTCAGAGAATACATCTACTTAATTACAAAACAGTGATTAAATTCTGTGTTCCACAGATTTTCTTTATATAACCACGGTGAAAATCAGGAGAAAATTATCATAATTTCACTTAAAAACTCTTAAAAATAGTTATCCCTCACAAATGTTTCTTGTAATAACTAGTAAAAATCCACAAAAGACAAGAGTATAAAGAAAGCTGATGGAAAAGAGCAAGACAACCAAGTAAGCAAGGAGAAATAGAAGAAGGTAACACAATTATAAGGGACTGCATGGTTATTTTTCTTGTTAAAACTGTATGATTACATAACAGAGAGGAAATCAGCCTTTGTGGCTTGCCCTGGCCGTTGTACACTCAATTGTGTGGAACCGTTTAGGGGCACAAGGGGATTTTGCTCGCTCTGATTAATTAGCGGAGAAGATTTTCAAGTGTAGGGTAGGATAGGTAAAATGCAAAAGACACAGGTAGCAAGAAAAGGTGGAAAGAACACTAAAAAGAGAACAAATATGCAATAAGGAGTCAGAAGTGATTAAAAAAAGATACTTTTTCTGGAATCTCAGAAGTACTATGAAGAATTTCTTGCCACCCGTTGAAGGTTGCTGGCCTGAAAATAAAGCTGGAGGAAAGGAAACAATGAGCAAGCAGGAGATTAATTTTCAATTCCTTCTACTTTAACTTGGATCACACATTGGAAATTATAGCCTACAGATAAAGCTATTATAAAAAATCTCAGCTGGAGTAGTTGTATTTTTTTTTTCAGTTCTGCCTTGGGCCCAGCTCCAAAATAAAGAAAGCATACCAATTTCAACTGTATTCTTCATTAAACATTTTTAATGCATTTCTGATATGCTTATTTTAGGGGAAAAGAACTGAAAAATATGATGAATAAAGTACAAATAACTGCTAGTGAATGAAGTGTAGTAGGTAAAGTTCAGTTAAAAATATGTCTAACCTTAACACTTTTTCTTCTTGCAGACCATAACATGCATTGATAAGATGGCAGGAGAACAGTTGCTGCAGTCTTCCTTAAGTTGTTGGATTTCTGAGAACATGCTTAATATTAGATTGTGTATCACATGTTAAAAACAAGATCTCTGCCCGGATTCATACATCTGGTCCTTAGCAAATGAGCCAAGTATCAATGTTAAATTTACTTCAGATGTTGCAAAATGTATGTAAAACGTTAGTGATGCAAGCAAAGCAAACCTGTACTCATAACTCTTCATTACTTACAAACTAAGAGCCAGGTAATAAAATGTAAACTAATTCTTATTTTTAAAGTGTATTTTTCCAAGCTGCCATTTTCATACAGTTCACTCTTTAAATTTCATGAGCCTGAACAAAGAAACACTTCCCTTGACTTTTAACAAATTCTTCACGCAAGCAAGTTTTTTAGAAGTTAAAACTAATTTTGAATTATCAACTGGAAAGCAGAGTAAGAACACAAAAAGTAGATTACTATGGGAAGAACTTGCAATAACAAGCTTTAGTGAGGAAAAAAAGAATGCATTTTTTATTTCAGAACCATTCTAATAATTTAAGCAGTTTTCAAAAATTTACATTCAAAATTAATTAGTGATCTCCAAAATTAACCAGTGTCATAAGGTTCATACGAGGTCCAGATGCTTTCAGAAGATTTCAAAACGTGTAACTTTTTAAACATAGACTGGTTTGAATCAATATAATTGGGTGAAAAATAGGTATAAGCTATTACTAAGCCTGGTATAAATGACCTGATTATTCTTATAATGATGTTAAAATATCTTTATGATCTCTGATACCATGTGATTTTAATACCCCTGCATCTTTAATGTTATTATCCCTAGAAAAAGTCTTTCAAGCAGGAAATTACTATTGACTTCAATTCAGAGCTTGGGAACTGAGGTCCAGAAAGCTTAAAGGTATGCCTACATGGATATATATGTAGTTGACCAAACTCAGTCACTGAATGCTAACATATCAAATATGGGGGCTTATAATATATGTTTGAGTATGATAGGCCTTTCTACTGTGCCACAGATGTACTGTTTCTCAACTGAGAAGCAGTATCTAACAGAGGAAGAAGACTAGCCTCAAATTGCTGCTAAGTTGTGACTGTGCGATCTCTTTTTATTCTGGGGCTAACTCCACTGGGTGGGCACAAATCATTTGTGGAAATTTACCTAAATACAAAAAGGATGATTGTATTTGAACAAGAATTGAACTCATGTTTCATCAGCCCCAGATAAAGATTGTAATCATTGATGTATCTGCCTGTTACATGGCTGAATACTGTAATATTTATTGTACATTTTGTAATTGTAGTTTGTAGGATCAGATTCTCAACAGGCAATAGAGTAATTTCATTCAACTAATGGGATTAAGTGGATCTGCAAACTGAATAATTAACCTATTATTAATTTCTGTATTTACCTCTTTATTTGTTATCAAAGTAAAAAAGTTCAACTTTGATCTCCTGGTCTGAGAAACAACTAGGGGACTTTTCAGTACTTTGGAGAAATTTTTATACCAGCACTTAAACAGTAAAAGATGCTAAATTTCAAATTTCAGTTTGTAATTTCTTTACATAGTTTTTGACCTCCTTATTGCTTTTTTTTTCCCCCCAGGTTTTGATTATACTTGGAAATTATTAAATTTGTTTTGAAATATAATTTCACTTAGTGACGAAAAACAAACTTTAAAAAAACTGAGCATCAGTCGTATTTGCAATCAGTCCAAATTATGTTTTTCAGTTTTYGGTTTTGGAAGTAAAATTAACCATGCAGATAATAGTAAACTATATCAGGTCTCCTTATTTGATAGCCTCTAGCTGTCCCTAAGCAGCATGCGTCTTGTCTCTGCAGGGTCTCTCTGAAGAATCTGTCCATTTCCTGTTCGTTCTTCGAGTAGATACCATGACACTTGCTTACCATCTCCTGCAGCTCCTTCCCCTGGTGCTTCAGCCAGAGTGCCTCCTTCTTGCAAGGCCACTGTTGCCTCCAACCCAGCCTCAGAGAGAAGCAGCAGGCATTGCCTGCAGCCTGAGATGTGTGGCTGTATCTTCCTTCCCTCCTGATTCAGATCAGTCATGTCTTCTAATGTGCCAGAGCAGTTGCTCCAACTGGTGCCTTGTTCCACACCACTGTGATTATGCTGACTCTATCAATCCCACACCAGCGAGAAATAGAGTAGAAAGTGTCTCTATGCCCATTTTGGAAGCTTTGGTACTGTTCCAAGAAGCATGCAAGATTCCTAGGGCTGCAAACAAAGAACAGGAGGTTTATTACTAAGACATCTCACCAAATTGAGAAGAGCTCTGGATTCTGCTTTGTTCACATGACTGCTTACTCATTTTTCACTTACCAGTTACCAAATCAAACACATAAACGGTACTGAGAGCATCACCTTGAAAGGTTGCTTAGGTATATCTTTTTTTTACATTTGTATGCACATAGCCTTCTTTGGGCCTTCTGCCATACACTGTCACAATATAGTGATAATGTTCATCACTGTTATTTAGAAACTGGTTTTATTTTGCTTCCTGATAGTATATACTATATTATTCTGGTGTAATTTCTTCTCCCCTTTTTATTTTCTTGAGAGAAAGTATATCCAGTTTTAAACTGTTAATACTACTATTGATTTCAAATTGATATGGCTTGCTTAATCTTTTATTGTGAAGCAACGACATCTGAACTGCATTCATAAGTGCTATCAAATCAATAGTGAAATGCTTGATGCAGTTAGAAATGCTTTGAAGCCATGGCTGAAGACACTCTTTTTTATCATAAACCCTTTCATTTTATGCCTCCCAACTAATTGTTATATAACCTGTTAACAAGTGGCTCACCCAGGGGTTATCTAAAGACATTTTACTTAGACCTTAGAGTGTGAAGCATTGAAGCTCCACAGAACAGAAATGACATCATTGTCCTCTCTCTTCTTACAGKAATTTTAAAGGACTCCTCTGTTTACTTAAGTCTGTCACTTAAAAAATTTTCCACAATCACTTTTGCAAAAGGTCTCTTGAGTTGTCACCAAAGTATAAAGTTTCAATGTATTTAGTACAATTAATACAAACAACTGCAAAACAAGTAGAATGAAACAGAASTTGTTGTCTATCTTAGCAAGACTATGTGCAAAGGTGCTTTACTATGTCAGTAAACAATGCAGGAAGAGACATTGTAAGAGAAATGTGCAAGAGAGGAAAACTTCAGAAAATAAAATACGGAATTTAGGCACATACGTAGAAAGGCTGTTTTTATCTGAACTGTGAAATGGAATATTTTCATGTCTGCTGTCATGAGATGGTGAGAAGGAAAATTATATACTCCTGGTAATAAAAGTAAGGAGTGACTTATTTTGTGCTTCATCTTACAGAATATAAAAAAGAAAAACATAGCAAGACAAGACCCTCATTCCTATGAACGTGTTTGTTAGTTACTCAAAAATTTCAGCCATGTTACAAAACTGTGTTTGCAGTGGGGTTAATTAAGTAAGTGACCTACTGATGTGAAATTTCACAAAATTTTAAAAAGTTGTTTATGGCATCTAAAATAGTTTTTAAAACTTAGCTTTTCTTTTGAAATATCTTTAAATTTATAGCATATTAGGAACATTTTAAAAATGGGTTATGCCTGAATTCTTTCCTTTCTTAGTTTTCATTGACAACCTATCTTTAAAAATGTCTACCTACAAAAAACTTGGTGGAGATATAGATTATGAGGTCTGATGCAACGAATAGTTTAAGAGAGGATTTTTGGTCGTCTTTATTATAAAATAAAAATTAGTGTGAAAGGTGGTATATAATGAAGAAAAGATATATTCTTGGCAGCTGACACATTTTACAGATCAAGAAGTACAAGTTTAGCTCTGTCTTTTCTGGTTTCAGACATTATCTAAGAATTTAGCAATTACAAAATATAAGCAGAAAGCTATGACAAAGCTGAGATGCTTAGCCAATTTGTCATTTATACGGTAGGAGTAAACAAAGGACAATTTTAGTGGTTTACTTTTTGACAGAAAAAGTGAATGCATGGATTTTGTGAGTGTGGTAGTAATAAATCACCTAATAATATGTTAATAAACTATATATGAATGTGYTTAGATAATCAAAAATGAACTTTTATCACTCGGACTGGGATTGAGCCCCATATTCTAGATATCTAGACAGAATTAGGCATTTAAGCAGGTACGTACTGAAGAGTTACTGTATTCAATGGAGGCACAGTCAATAGGTCTCAGTTCAGCATACTAAAAATAGACCTGAGTACCATTTGAGATTTTGTAAGATATCCAGAGTATTTGCATGGGGCTGGAAGATGTGACACAGGATCTACAGAGTACCTTAATCCTTCAAAATTAGCAACTGGATGCCTGGAGGATGCTGCAGGGCATCTCAAATAGCACTGCACAACTTTATGGACAACTAAGACAAGATCCACTGAGTGTAATGACTATGTTCTCATCGTCTACGATGAAAGCTTAATCACTTAGCAAACACGTAGACACATAAAATTAGATGTCTGTAACATGAGGCTTAAGAGCAAACTTAGTGTTAAAAAGCTCTATTAGATTATCCC
Source organism: Phoebastria nigripes (assembly GCA_035582835.1). Taxonomy (NCBI): domain Eukaryota; kingdom Metazoa; phylum Chordata; class Aves; order Procellariiformes; family Diomedeidae; genus Phoebastria; species Phoebastria nigripes. Next base: position 102,927 of record JAYKAV010000368.1, on the reverse strand, counting down.
TGGAATATAATGGGAGTTTAGCTCACAGGTAAGTTCTCATATTTTGGTGCCTAAATTTGATTTCTATAATCTGGAGTTGAATCCCGCATTTGAATCTGAAGGTATCAACTCAGAGACATTTCTAGACATAGGAAATAGGTTAGATTAGTTGTATCGCAGAAATCATTACTTCTGTTCATTATCTATAAGGAAGCCTACATGACAAACTCAGATGGATGTTACTATATGGAAGACATCTACATTTAGTTCTTATCCTTGGGGTTCATTTTAGCTGACCAAGAACAGATGGCTGGTGGAAATTGACCTATTCTAGATCTTGCCACTGACTCTGATTGCAGACCAGAAGGGCAGAGGTAAACTTAAATTCCTGTAAGACCCTTGTCAATGTTCCCTGAATGTTTTGAGATCTCAGGATATTGCAAGTGGCACTAGATGTCTATATTTATGCAACTGAACTGTTCCTATAATCACAAGACATGACTACATTTAAATAAATGTTAAATTTCATTGTTTCAAGAGTAATATTTTTAGCCATGTTTGTCTAGAATTTTAGGTATAGTTTCTACTGCTCAGTTTTCTGTACCAATATAAAGCTTAACACCAGTTCCCAGGTCTCTCTTTCTGCACCCAAACAGGTCAAGAAAGTCACTGTGATGCAGCAGTTACTTAGAGAAGAGTCCCCTGTATTCTAGAAAAAGAGGAAAACATGCTACATGTTCCTGTGGATTTTGATTCATTTACATCCTGCTGTTCACCTCTGCAGTGGCTTAAATCATTAAAGCATTAGCTGCTTATCCTGCTCTGCAAGGAAACACAATTAATAACTAATTTGACGTGAGACTGAAAAAGAGATTTTTTATCGTCTTTCTTTCAAGGTGATATCAGTGTTGTTCTATGTGTCTTGCATTTGTGGTTTTTTTTTTGTTTCTTGATACATGATATTTTATCAGATAATTTGTTCTCTGTAAGCAACATAATTTATTTAGACTGATTTTGAATCTACATAGTTTCATTTTCTACACTAGTCTCCCATTGTTATCAGATAACACACAAAACATCATATCACTTTCACAGCTGGCAACAAAATCTATGATAAATTTCAGAAGCACTTAATATATTAGAAATGCATGTAGGACATTTCGCTCCTCGCACATTTAGAAATCATTTATGTTGAAATCCAAATGTTAAATCTTTACATAAATAAAGGATACTTTTCATAAAAATAATATAGATGATTTTCCTTTCTAATGTATTTAAACAGCATTTGTTGCACACCAAGGGAGGTTCACTGACAGATGCTTGAGGGAATACTTCTGGTCAGCTCAAAAATTGACTCTCAGAGGTGTGGGCAAGAAAATCACCATAGAGAGAGTGAACAGCCAGCCTAGCTTACCATGACATTTAAAATTTCAAATAGTGACAAATTATCTTACCAGACACCCAATGTGTGACTTGATTGTCACCAAGTACAGGATACACTAACATAACATTTACTGGAAATAAGCAAAGATGTGAGATTTGATCCAATTAGAGGTGTCACCAGTGGGGAATCCAGGGTCTTGCGTTGCTTCTCAAGTGCTGATTTCTGTGTTACAAGGCCAGCCTTTTCTCAGTTCCTTGCCTGACAGCTCTTCACTAGGTTGCTTTAGAGCTTGTAATAGCTTTGAATAACAATGCCTCCCATTGATTATGTAAAGCCCATTTGTGACTTGTGATGTGCTGCAAAAGTTGTTTAGAAATCTGTGTAGAATGGAGGAGATAGAAGAGGAAGCAGAAGAGGAAAGAGGAGAAACAGAAAGACAAAACAAGAGAAAAGAAGGAAGGGCAATTAAATTACTTAGACCTAATGATTTCAGTGGGATGATTTCAAAGCCCTTCTCTGCTTAATTCAGAATAGAAACTTAATTTCTATTGAAAGAGACTATCATAGACCACACCCTACTGATCATCCAGAGGTTGCTTTCCTCCAGGTGTCCTAGGAGAAGATACATTTCTTCCATTTTATATAAATAACTTATTATGAATTGAACTAGAAAGAGATAGACATTATAGGAAGAATTCAGCCTGCTTACTTTTTTTCTTACTCCGATTTAGGCAAGATGTGTTGTCTTAGGTTTTTTATTATCCATGGCTTTCTGATCTTTGATGAGTATAATATTTTTCAGTCTGGCTAGGCAAAGTTCTCTAGGCACCTAATCACAGTTTCCTAGACATGCTCATAAACATTCCTTTTTAAGTCAGTGGATCACTAAGAGCAACTTTGATTCAAAGATAGGCCAGAAGAGAAAAAAATCTGCTTTAATTCCTGGAAAAACTAATCCATTAAATATGCTTAAACCATGTCTTAAATAAATGATAGTATTAAATTCAGTGCATGAAACTGTCAGACACTTATATGTAGTTGCTGAAGACTTTAAGTACTCCCATATGAAACAGAATTGTTACAGTTCCTCTTCCATACACAGATATTTAAATTCATGATTTCACTTGTTAAAGGGTATCCTAAACAAATTATAGAACATATTTGGAGGTATTTATTTTTCCATCCTTCCTATTGAAGCAAAGAATGCAAGCCAATACTGTRAGAAAGATTCCTACCTCTGTGGCCCACAGAAAGAACCAAATTACTGGTGCACAGAGATAATTACGGGTTGTACATTTTACTTCAGACAGTGTTTGTGGGTTGGATGCTGAGTGGGCGGGGACTTGGTAAGAGGACATAGAAGAGGCTAACGTACTCATTGCTTTCTTCACCTAATTCTTTATTACACGAAAATCTATTGACTACAGAAATCCCAGGTCTGAGAGACCAGTGAGAGAGTTTGGCGCAAGTAAGACTTATCTTCAGAAGAGAAAGTTAGGGAATCTTTGAATAAACTGGACAAAAACAAGGCCACCCACAGATACATCCACAGGTGCTGAGGGAGCTGGCCTCCACACTGCAAGGCCACGCTGATAATTTCTGAAAGGTCATGGCGACTGGGGGAGGTTCCTGAGTACTGGAAGGAAACAATTGTCTCTCCTATCTTCAAGAATGGCAAAAAGAATGATCTAGGGAACTTAATCCTTGAGAGGATGAAGCAAATAATCCTAAAAACCATTCCGAAGGAAATAAAGGCCAAGAAGGTGATTGGGATTAGTCAACATGTATGTACAAAGGTTAAATCATACCTGACCAACCTGATAGCCTTTTACCATGAAATGACTACTCAATGCATGAGGGCAGAGTAGTGAGTGTTGATTCTCTCAAATCAAGCAAGACTTTTGAAACTGTCACCCATAACATCTTCATAGACAAACTGAAGAACTATCTGCTAGGTAAGTGGGCTGTGAGATGGACTGAAAACTGGCTGGGCTCAAAGGGTTGTGGTCAACAACATGAAGTCCATCTGGAGTCCAGTCACTAGTGGCATACCTCAAGGTCCATACTGGGGACAATACCTTTTATATTTTCATTACGGACCTAGATGATGGGATGGGACAGAGTGCATGCTCAGCAAGTTTGCAGACGATACAAAACTGGGAGAAGGGGTTGATACACCAAATGTTTTTGTTGCCATTCAGAAGGACCTTGACAGGCTTGGGAAATGGGCAGACAGGACTCTGATGACAGTTCAGCAAAGGGAACTGCAAAGTCCTAACCCTGACAGGGGAATAACCTCATACATGACTACAGGCCAGGGGTTGACCAGCTGGAAAGCAGCTCTTCACAGAAGGTCCTGGTGGGCAATGTGTGCTTTCAGCAAAGAAGGCCAATATTATCTTTTTCTGAGTTAGGAAAAGCATTGCCAATAGGTCAAGGGAGGTGATCCTTCCCCACTGCTTAACATTGGTGCGACACATCTGGAGGGCTGGATCCAGGTCTGGGTTGCCCAGTACAAAAAAGTCATGGACATACTTGAGCAGGCACACCAAAGGGCCACAGATATGATTAAGGGCTTGGTGCATCTGTCATACAAGGAGACACTGAGAGAACTGGGATGGTTTAACCTGGAGAAGAGAAGGCTCAGGGGAGATCTTATTGATGTGTATAAGTATCTGATGGGGAAAAGTAAAGAAAACAGATAAACATAAGAATACTAGGAGAGCATGAATGTGGTCAAGCCCTGGAACAGGTTGCCCAGAGTATCCAGCTATGGAGATATTCAGAATCTGACTGGTCACAGTCCTGGGCAGTCAGCTCTAGGTGCCCCTGCTTTGAGCAGGGAGGTGGGACTAGAAGATCTCCAGAGGACAGGTAGCAGTAACCTAAAGAAATAGTCTCATCAGCAGGCAGTAGTCAGTACCTGACTAAGAAGTGTTTAAAGAACTCTGTTAAATTGCTGCTATGGAAAAGGCTTATAATGTAACTTCTTCATTCTACTTTGTAAGGAACCCAGTCACAGGAAAATATGTTGCATTCTGAATCCCAGGTGAAGAGATGTGAAGATCACTCAGCTCTGAGATGAGTGATCGTCCACACATCTGTATAGCTTATMTTTCTAATGGCTGATTTTATGCAGCTCCTCATCTATTGTTAAAGAGCATTAGATTGCCTACAGAGGTGCTTATGCCTGTTATAGTCAATAACTCAGTGCATAAAGAGGTAGATGTTTCTTTTCGGTGCTCTAAATTGTTCTTCAAAAGCACTTACGCCTTTCAATTGACCATATAGGGAGTCCCAGTACTGTGAATCACTCTGCTTTTCCTGTAGAACATAGATTTAAACCCAGCTAAACTAGAAGGCAACCTGAACACCCATCCTGAGTCTTTAGGCTAAAGATCTGAAATGTAACTAAACCTCAGGTTCCTAAATATCGGGCATTTTTCACACACCATTGCTGCCTATGTTGTCTTAGCCATGTTCTGTTAATAAGGTTTCCACTTGAACTTATGCTCCAACTAATTCATAGAGGAAGATTAATTAACTATGTATGCTTATGGAGTGTTAGAACTTAAAGTACTTTAGATCATGAAATAACTAATGATTTATTTTAAAGGATAGCAATGATATATAAACTGGCAGATAGATGCCTACATACCTTTGAAGGTGAGGTCGAGTCTCTAGTTTAACACTTGATTTGTCTTGCAAAATTAGGCCTTTTAYTAATCTCCCCTGATTCTTTGAATTCATGCTTGTAAATGAAGATTACTAAAACTGGAGTTCCATAAAAGATAAAACTGTGAGTATAAGCCAAAACAACTGATTTCAGACATTCAGGCAGCATGTTCATTGAGGAAGTCAAATAGGAAAAAAAGTCTACCCAGCCATCACTAAGAATTTTTAACTGAAATAACAGCTTTAAAATGTTTCTGAACTGAATTTTGAATTTATTTTCAGTTTAGATACATCAACCTAACTTTTTGTGTTGCTTTAACCTTCAGTAATCTGAAAAGCTTTGAAAAGACTGTTGGAAATGCTGAGTTTCTATATCCATCCTCCCAATAATTGACTAAAACTATTTAAGAATGTAAAAAGAAAAGCAAATACTAGGTATTATCTAAATAATCTACTTTTCATAACTTCATGAATGCATAGGAAGTTTCAGAAAGCAGTAGCAGGCTGAAAATGGGAATGGGTTTTCAAAGTGGAAGTCTGGATGATCCGAACTGTTTTAATACGACACACATCTCTGAATAGAATAAAATGAATTTTAATATGCTTTCAAAGTACAATGGTATTGCTAAATCGTGCCATTACTAAAACTTGCTAGCTGAAGGATTGTGATATTTTGCATCTTGAAAACATTTACAATGTGTTTTGGACATAGTTTCATTAGTTTCATGTGCTGAACATGGAGTTACTACTCTTCCTTATTAAAACCTTTGTATTGTTACTTTTCCTACCATCCTTTCTGTCCTTACAGTCTTGATATCATCTCCAGTTTCTTTCTCATCTCTATAGACATGTTATCCATCACTAGGTTTCATAACTCTTCTTCTTTTAAGAACTTGAAAGTCTTCATCACATTTTTTTAAATTTTTTTAAGGTCATCCTTAAAAAAAAGATGACATAAAAAGAATGGCACTTTGTGCTATTGTTCAGTAACTCACTCCAGTCCAGTTACTTGACAACGTATTCCTTCTCATCAATCTATAATAAAATGCAAATGAAAATTCACTATATGCCATTAGATTATTTGAGAAACCAAAACTTTGCATACCAGTTCCCTGAATAAGTCTGCTCTCCTGAGGTCCAAATTCCTTGCTACTTGCCTTCTTCTCTTCCCTTAGGATCTTCAAGCTCTATCATCTCATGGTCACTGTACTCACAGCTGCCATTTACTATCATTATAATGAGCCAGCTATTCTTTATTTATCAGCTGCAGGACAAGCACAGCAGCACTTAAAGTTAGCTCATCCAGGTCCTGCATTCAGCTACTCTTTACAGCCCTCGTCACCTTCTCTGCCGATCTTTTCTAAAGACCTACTATCCATACATCACAATACTCCAGTTGTTCATGCTACCCTGTTACATATTTACAATTCTCTGTAATTTCTTATTGACATCCAGTTCCTTGTTTCTTTCCCATACCGTACACATTAGAGCATAAGCACATCAGATGGACATCTGCTCACTTCACTGTTTCAATGGGAATGTGAGCACCTCCCCCATTGCCCTTTCCTACCCACATTCTCCTTATCTTCAGGCTTTGATCTCCTTTCTCTGATGAACCTTGCTTAAAGCTCTCCTCATTGTGTTAGCAAGAGGCAACTGTGTTGCCCCACTTTATCAGGTGAACCTTGTTTCTCTTTAGCAGCTCTTATTCCTTGAAGTGGTTTCATGGTTATAGGAGTCAAAGCCCTGAACATTACAACTGTGCAACAAGGAGTTGACCTGCAGGATGCATGTGTTCCTGTTTATTTTCCTTTTAACAGTATGATTGAGGACATCACCACCTGGATGTCCCTTTCATCTAGCCCTAAGAGTCCCAAACTTCCAACTCCGATGGTCCTGCAAATCTTTGTCCTACCCATGCTCAAGCACAGCTTTTGAACATTCCTCCTTCTGTGTTACATGGGGCTTAGGCCCCGGACTCTGCCAGGTCTCTGCAAAGATCCTTTCACTTTCCCATACATCTTTCCTGATGCTACGCAATCTGCTCAGTTTCTCCCTCATCTCCTTCCTTTTGTGGCTTAGCAGCTTGACCAGAGCACATCTCCTGCAGGTGAAGCTGCCGTGACTCCCAGCTCCCACCTAAGAGAAGAGCATCAGGTTCACCCTGCAGCCCCAGACTCAATGACTACATCTGCCTTGGAAGTCCCTCTTGGGTCAATACCTCTGTTAATCTACATGTCACATGAATTGGACTGTGTCCTTTTGTATCACTGTGCTGAGCTGACTCAAGTAGTCTCAAGCAGCATATCTGGGCCTTTGGTGTTACCCCATTTACACCAACTGTTGTATGGACTACCTAGCTCTCTTTTGCATGACCTATTTATAGTACTTTTGGTTCGCTGGCATTCCCCACTATCAGTTTCCAATAAGATATTGGGCACAAATCTTCTCTGTCTGTTCTGAGAGCGTACCTGCTTGGTAGTCAACTGTCTCTCTTGGCAGTCACTGTCTCTCAGTTCCCAGCTCCTTGGTGAGTAGATTCTTGTAATTTTCATCTGGAGAAAAAAAAATTAAAAGTTTCYTTTTTCTTTTTTTTTCTTTTTTTTTTCTTTTTTGCCTCCTAGTTGCAGACATTTATGTGGAGTGCAGGTACAGGGCTCTGGTAATGAGAGGAGATGTATCTATATTGAAAGATATCTCAAAGATTAATTCATGCTATGCCAATAACAATGTTTTTGCATAAGAATTTTCTATGTCTTTTTTTTTGTAGTTGTCTTTGATTGCTTAAAGGCATGGTTTGCAACACATTTTCCACTTAAGAACCCAGATTACAATTACATGAAATATACAACACTAGTCTGAAAAGGCTAATCCTACTTTTACCATTCTATTTTCTTGATATTCTACTCTAGGTTTATTTCAGTATTTCAGAATCTATGGGATTATGGAACATGATGGTGTCGTGTGTAACCCTACATGGTCAGGAGTTAATTGGCATTTAAAAGCTTTAATTCCAAGAACCTCTCAATGGTTTAAAGCTTATTTTAACAGCAGAATACAAAGAGAACAGCAGAATGGGAGCTGTACAAGTGTACAGGTGAGATGTAGGAACTTAGACCTAAGCTATTTATATAGCTGAATATGCTTACTGTGGAGTTCTGTTTTCATGAAATGGATTATTTGCCACCCTTAGGAACAGTGAATCTGTATTCTTCTATAAGTACTATGGGAAAATAGTACTCAGGGAGATCAAAATGTAGTCTGAATTAAGCTTTAATATCAGTAAGTAGGCAGTGAGTGAAGGGAGTAAGTAACAGTTACCTAGCCATCAAGAGAAGCAATGCCTAAAATTCCTTGTCTAACTTTGACTCAGAATGATTTGTAGTTTGTGTCCCAAATGGCACATCATTCATACATTTGTACCTCATGTAGCAATATTCATTAGAATCACCTGATGTCAGATTTAAATTCAGCTTTGTTTATTATTGATTAAACATTTGATTAAACTCATTTGAATGTTTATGTCCCTGACTTTTATGAATAGATTTCTTCAGACTGGATGAGCCATTTTCAATCCATGGAAACTAATTTCCAGTCTGTTGATTCGTTTTTATAGAAAGAAATTTTGAGTACCAATGTGCAGCTATGTAAAAAATATGACCCTTTTCTTGATGGTCATAGAATAATATCGAATGCTTAAAATTATATATAATATAAGTCATACTGCAGTGCTTTTTGTTACAGCTAGTGGTTAATAAAAATCCCACTGGGCAGTAATATTATACTCTAAGTACTTGAGTTATTCTGATTTTCCAGTTCACTGGCTTGACATTTACTCTCTTCTCTGTGAGTAAGTACATAGGATATACTCAAAKTCCACAAAACCCACCATGCATTTTAAACAAATGAGCTCTAAGACAAATGACTTATTTCTGTTCTGGAGAAATTATAGTTGTATATGTCAAATAGAGAAAATGGATTCTTTTTTCAATGCAAGCCACAATTTTGGATACTTTAAACAGGCTTGCTGCCCTCAGTAAAGTCCTGTCTGATTTGAARTATCTGTAAACAGACAAACTGCATTCTTCCCTGAGTACTGTGTGCAATCTATTATATTTTATAAAATCGAATAAAAAATGTCCAAAAAATGTAAATAAATTCAGCAAAATAATTCCATAATATGTAAACAGAACAGTGAACCAGACGTTAGCTATTGCACACATGTGACTAGCAATACATAGCCTCAGCTGGAGGTAAGCTACGTATTCCTAGGCTCAAAGGACTTATGGACAAAAGAATCAAAGACATATATGTATGCCACAAGCTTTGTTGTCACTTTATAAGGCTGATTAGGGAATCTTCCCGACTTATTAAAAACAAAGTAGCATCGCCCAAATTTGTCTAACACGGCTGCCATCCAGTAACTATGCTCTGATCCACACAGATGACTCAGGATCACATTGTAGGTAGAGCCAGATGTGATTTTTCTCTACTGAAGTATCTTTAAAAAGATTCTGAGTTCTAAAATTTTATTTTCATTCAGAATGGAAATGTATTCTGAAACAAACTGGGTCTCATGAAACAAAATGTTCTTTGATAAACCCCAATTTTAAGATCCTTGAAGCAATTAATTTGGCTAAATTTTTTATAAGTTTTCACATATGAAAGGATACTTCCTCCTTCCTAGGGATGTTAGGAGTGGCTGCCTCCTCCAGTCGTTTGTGCCGGGACTCCCTCCAGCCCAGCCGCTGGAGCCCAGCCCAGTGCCCAGGAACCTGGAGCCTGCCCCGGCTGAGGGACACAGCTGCCATTTTACTGTTTGCAGGTTCAACCACCCGATACTCCTGTTGAGACCCAAGGCCCCCCTACTCGCCAGCGAGTACAGCATAAAGTTTGCTAGTGAATACACACACTCGACACACACCCAGTTTGGGGAAGATACAGACACTCGCCCCCCAGCAGGCAGCACTGAACACATGGGCTGTGACCCGCAGTCCCGATCCAGTGGCCAGTGCTAAGCCCCTCACTCGCCTCACTCACCCTGGTCCCCCCAGTAGCTGCTTTACGGGACACACATCATTCCTGCCCCAGTGGCTGGGAGTTAAAGACCCCCACTCACTCCAGTTGCTGATGCTGAGCCCCCACTAGCTCCAGCAGCTGACACCACAGGCCAGGGGCACCCACACCCCCAGTTTGACTCCAGTAACTGTCACCAGATTTCACTCACATGCACTGGTCTCACCAGCAGCTGGCACTGAGTCCTTGCAGCACACACACACACAGGATAGAGAGTGAGATCACACAGAGAGAGAGTTAAGAAAAGATTTAATAAGATATAAGAAGACAGGACAGACTGCAGTGATCAGGCGCAGGGCTCAGCCAAGCAAGTGTACTGGCTGGCCCTGTTTTACACACAACCACCCTCTTTTATACCCCCTGTCTGCCCCTCCCCGTCTCTGTTCCCCCCTGCTCCCCCTTCCCCTGCACATTGCCTCATCAGTTGGCACAGTCCCACCGACCCCCTCCAACATCCTGGACCCTCAGGTTTGCATCCTCATCTGTTGAAAGTCCCCATTTGCGGCAGTTTCTCGATAGCCCATCAATTAGTGTGACTGACTATCATTAGTGTGACTGACTTTGTTTCTGGTTATTGTTTGTTAACGYTAATTGGCCAGGTTTTATGTCTTTGTGTGTTTGTCTTCCTCCCTTTCCTTATCCCCCCAGCTGAAAAAAATAAACATTTTTACACCCTACATATCCTTACCAATTCATGCCACTGACCAGGTTTGTTCTTATCATGACCTCCCTTATCATGTCATGTCCAGGTTTGTCTCTGTATGTTCTGGTTTGTCGCTGCTTTGATYAGATGCCCTCAAAGGAGCAGACACGTTCCTTCCACATAACCTTACACTTCCAAATTCTTTCTGTATAAGTGTGCATAGGTGTGCAAAGTAAGTATAAGCTTTTTTGATTGCACTGCCTTTGACATTTGAATATGGGTCCTATCAGACAACATAAATTACAGGCATCAAAAAATTGGAGCAAATGTTATTGTCATCAAGAATTCACGTTAAAAATCGTAGTTGTACTTTAGAACTCTTTTCTCAGATTAGATATATTATCAGATATGATTGCCAATCTTCAGTAAGAGTAAATGTAAGAAATTGTAAGAGCAAGAAATTGTTGAGATTCCCTATAGAGTCTTACAGTTGTAATAGTAGGATCCTCTAAGGATCAACTGGGATACAACTGATAAAGAACAGGACATGCTGAAACTAGTGATTTGTAGGTGAAATAAACTTCGGTATGGTTCCTTTATCCCATAGTCCCACAGTCATCTCCATTTACCTCATACTGCTTCTTTCACTGCTGTAGTCTTGGAGTTGAGGAGCCAGTTCAGTTCTGGAAAGAACTATGTTCAGAAAAAACAGATATCCTTATTTTATCTTATGATTGGGGGAATATATGGTACAGAATCCTCATGCTACTCCATAAAGCACTCTGTACACAGTGGAGTAGTAATCATTTAGCCAGCTGTGCTGGTTTTGGCTGGGGTAGAGCTAGTTTTCTTTGTAGTAACTAGTATGGGGCTATGTTTTGGATTTGTGACCAAAACAGTGTTGATAACACAGGGATGTTTTCGTTATTGCTGAGCAGTGCTTACACAGAGTCAAGGACTTTTCTGCTTCTCACACCACCCCACCAGCGAGTARGCTGGGGGTGCACAAGATGTTGAGAGGGGACACATGTGCCACAGATGACCCCAATGACCAAAGGGATATTCCATACCATATGACGTCATGCTCAGCATATAAAGCTGGGGGAAGAAGAAGGAAGGGGGGACGTTGGGAGTGATGGCTTTTGTCTTCCCAAGTAACCGTTACGTGTGATGGAGTCCTGCTTTCCTGGAGATGGCTGAACACCTGCCTGCTGATGGGAAGGAGTGAATGAATTCCTTGGTTTGCTTTGCTTGTGTGTGTGGCTTTTGCTTTACCTATTAAACTGTCTTTATCTCAACCCATGAGTTTTCTGACTTTTACTCTTCCAATTCTCTCCCCAGTCCCGCTGTGGGGGAGTGAGTGAGCAGCTGTGTGGTGCTTAGTTGCCAGCTGGGGTTAAACCATGACACCAGCATAATTAAATCTAAGATCTCCAGCATGCAGTTATAAATTTAAGACTATTTCTCACAAAGCAGTATCTGACCTCAGTTACTATGTTCAAGAGGCACAAAGATATACCAGAAACTATATTCATAAGCCAAAAGGGTAAATGCAATCTCAGTGACACTGGTCTTATATTTTACAGTATACCGCACGTGCCACCTGTGCCAACATCTACTATTACTCAGATAATCTGTCTCTTCTTCTCTCATGAGAGATAATGATATCCTCATCTTTTCTATTAGAAACACTTTTGTTGCCTTGCATGTTTATGGATGAACTATTCCATCAAACTATCTCAATGATTAACACACTTTTAAGTTAAACTCAGAACAAATTGTTCTCAGCTTGCATGTAATTTCAAGTTTTTTGCTTCTTTTTCAACCCTAAAAATACATTTACATGCCTGAAAGCTTCTCAGTTTTTCTGAATATGCATCTGGTCTAATGAAGGAGTATATATTTTCCTATAAACATTGCATCATTTTATATGTTGCGATACTGATTTCCCCACTGGAGGCAGGCGGACTGATTTTCCACTGTCCTGTAGCTTTAAATGCAAATGTATTTCACCACTAAGTTTTGATAATATGCTTTAGTCTCTTTAACCAAGGTGTTCAATATCTTTAGTCACTGGTATATTGACCTGGATGAGTGAAAATACATTTTAGAACACCATCAAATCAAAAATTATGTCAGAGGGTTACAGCTACAGTGCATGAATACATGACTACATCAAGTATAAAGTAATTGAAAATCAGCTTTGTTGTATCCTGTTAATTACAGCCAAAGAGTATGAATTAAGAAAGCCGGTTTCTTTTCTTTCATATTTGTTTTTGACTCACTACATTAATATAAGCAATTTAGACTTTCTTGGGCTTCTATTTAATACTCATCCAGAAAATAAAAGGTAATAAAATAAAATAACATTCACTTACATTCCAATACTTAAGAGACACTTCTAACATGTTTGTAAAACACTTCGAGAGACTTCATCATAGATTTAATTTATACAGACATATATATATTTCTTTATATATAGATGTATCTATATCTATATACAGATATAAATTGTGTTCAACTGTGAGAAGTGTTGTTATAGCTCACCTATAAGTCTTTACCTTCATTTAAGAACATGAAGTTCTGTGCTCAGAGACATTCATTTTCTCCTATTTAAATAAGTCACCTACTATAATGAATTCTCTTTAAATTAGAGTTTCATTGAAGGGTGCTGATTACATCTGAATAAAGCAGCAGGGCGAGTTCAGAAGGTTCCTACAGAGTGGGAATTAAAGATAGAAGACAGAGAAGCTCTGTGGGGCTTTAACCTTGCCTAATTAAAACTCACCCTGAAAACTGCTTAATTTTGACCTTCAATTTTATTTCAGGTAAAATAAATCAATTTCTGTTTTCTGAATCAAGGAATTAAAAAAAAAAAAAAAAAAAAAGAAGAGAAAAGAAAAGGTGAGTTTGGCATTTTACTCAATGCTTAGTAGCATTTAGTATCAAATTCCTTGTCTAAGGTTTCTATCGACATTTGAAAAGGCATAATTAAATCAATTGCTGTAAAAACAACATCATATTGTTTATAAGCAAAGCTCACAGTTTATTGAAGGTGTTGTTTATTATAAAGAGTCACAAACATTACCATATCAGAAAAAAATTTTTGATGTCTTGCTTTCATTGTTCCTGTTCTGTGCTTTAATTAGAAGTACGAGTACATTAACTAAGTTGATGAAGCATGTCTTATGGAGATAGTTCTCCTTGTAGTAGCTTAAGTACACTTTTTTCCAACTACTAGCCATTATTGTCTTAGAGAATTTCTGTCCATGAACATATTTCATAGCAAGTTAGAAGCTTGGAAACTCTCTTCACAGAGATGCAAATATTTTAATCAGGTCACTTGTAATTTGCATGAGGTTACTAATCACAGAGATGAAAGAATACCTTTCCCTAAAGTTTTACTGTGGAAACTAATCTAATAATTCTTTTCAAAAAATGTAGCCTACTGTAGACTATTGGTGAGAAGTGAGAGAATAAGTAATATGTGAATGAGGAAAGTTTTTATGCAGGATTGAGCTGGCTACCTGCTCAGCAGTTAATGACTGATGTTATTCTTGACATCATAATTGGAAATATAGCTCAAAATGCCAGGGCAGCTCACTGGAATCATAGGAAATAGGCCTGGAAAAAGGTCTCAAGCAATGGTTTCAGCCCCCTATTATTACRAACAACAATGATACATGTCTTCATCTCTCCTAGAAAGATACATGTCCTTAACAAGCTCTCTGTTAAATTTATTGGAAGGTTGTTCCAGCACTTTTAGGGGTAAAAGCCTTCTTTTAATTTCTGACAAATTCTTGTTGCTCAAAGATGAATGTGGTGCTTGTACATATTATTCCAGCAGGTGCCTTGGTTTCCTCTGAAAAACAGTTCCTGTTATAAGCAAACAAATCTCCTTGAGTCTTTGACACACTCATACAAATACACACATACACAACTATATTATTTCTTGTTTATTTTATTTGACAGAGAGTACTTTTTGGTCTGTCTTCTTAGCTTCAGGAGCTGAAAAATTGTGTCTGAATCTAAGCTATCCACATATTCTGCCTTTGCAGTCAGAAGAGAAATGGGTTCATCTAGAGTGTTATTCATGTGTGTTGGATTACGGCAAGAAGAATCTTCTGCTGGAGGTATCTATTTCTCTCCCCTAACTAAAAGCAAGCTTATGACTACCTAAGCTTTAGGCAGCTCATTTTTAGAAACCTAAGATAAGGCAACCCAAAGTACCACTGATTTTCATTAAAGACACTACAGAACTAACTTCACTGGAACAAAATATGAAATTTAAGAAGTAATTGCATAGATTTGCACATTTGCATTCAAGTTAAAATTTCAATCATTACTTGATCCTATGGTTAGCTAACACTTCATGAACGATTAAAACATTTGATGAGCACGTKTTTTTTTTTTTTAAATTATGCATAAATAATCTAGAATCCAGTGCTACAAATTATACACAGGAGACAATGAATTAGAATTGTTTTTAAAAGGATTAAAAATATAAATTTATATCCCCTTATTTCTTGGTATTTAGATACTAGAGTCCTTCTAATGTCTCCTCTGATCTGTTATCCAAGGAGTCATAATTCCTGACTACTAAAAGTATTTTGTCTAAATAATACTTTCTTAAAATTGTAAAATCTTTTCAAATTCTAATATACTGCTATAATGAATATTGTATTAGTAATCAGAAAAAAAGAGTTCCTATCAGGAGATAGAATTAAAATAGATAGTGAACATAGAGAAATTATTTATTGTGATTGATTTTGAGTTGCTGATTTGAGTGGTAGATAAAGCAAACAAACCTTTCAATGCCTTTTAATATCACTAGTCAGAGAATTTGCCTCTTCATTCATGTAGCAGCACTTCAGCAGTGTGCATCCTTATAGAAGTCTCCATGTAAGAATTATAACATAGATTTTTACATTCTTTACAGTATTTAAAAACTAAATATAAAGTAAATTGAGGTTTATTTTGTTAGTGTTGAGGGGKTTTTTTTTGTTTTTTGTTGGGGTGGTTTTGGGGTTTTTGTGAAGATTGGTATGTTTTCTGCAAGTTTGTTTTTTTTTCTAGCAGCTATTTTGTTGTGTTTTGTCTTTAATTTTCTTGATGGGTTGGGTAGAGGAAGGAATAGGCCACAGTATCCTTTTTTTGCTGGAGGCCAGCAAGCTTAAGTTTTCTTATAAACCCATTTCAAACTGTCCAAAAATCTGTTTATATTCATTACTAAATCTAAGATCACACAGAATAATAAAAATACCTAGTGAACATGCAGTTCACATAATGCACTTTCTCAGAAGTGCAAATTCTGTGACATTGCCACTAACACCAAATGTGATTCATTATCCTGCGCTGTGGAGTAAACTGGGGTTTTAATCTCTTTTATGTAACAAATTCGCTAAATAAAATGAGAGAATAATAAAGTGAAATTTTCATTAAAGTTTTTAAAAAAAACTGTCCTTCTAACATAAAAACTTCAGAGCATGGCTTGAGAAAAATTAGTCTTTAAGGAAAACTATGAAAGACATTAATTACATATAGTGTGATCGTTGCGGTTTAACCTGGCAGGCAGCCAAACACCACACAGCCGCTTGCTCACTCCCTGCCCCTCAGTGGGATGGGGGAGAGAATCGGGGAAAAGAAAGTAAAATTCATGGATTGAGATAAAGATGGTTTAATAAAACAGAAAAGGAAGGGAAAATAATGATACTACTACTAATAATAATGATAGAATATACAAAATGAGTGATGCACAATGCAATTGCTCACCACCCGCTGAGCAATACCCAAGCAGCGATCGCTACTTCCTGGAGCACGCATCCTATTTATATATTGAGCATGACGTCATATGGTATGGAATACCCCATTGGCCAGTTGGGCTAGCTGTCCTGGCTATGCTCCCTCCCAGCTTCTTGTGTGCCTGGCAGAGCATGGGAAGCTGAAAAGTCCTTGACTAGTAGACTACTTAGCAACAACTAAAAACATCAGTGTGTTATCAACATTCTTTTCATACTAAATCCAAAACACCTCACTAGGAAGAAAATTAACTCTATCCCAGCCAAAACTAGGACAGTGATAAAACATATTCTTACTATGAGCTCTAGTTATAAACAGATTAATTTATTCCTCCGTTCCATGTAATTTTCCTTTTTATTGTCACATTTTATTGCAAAATTAGGTTAATATTGCTTTTTCTTTCTGTATTTTGTTGCATCTAATTTTACTATACCTTTTCATCCTTTTTTCATCCTTTCATATACATCCTTTCACTGAGGCAAATATAACATCTTTTATAATGAGAAAAGGGATTTATATTTATTAATATATTTTCAAAATAGTAATTCTTAATGAGCTATGTTCTAGCTATGTAACAGTCAGACAAACTACTGTTTAAAGCAGTCTAAGTTAATTAGGATCACAGTAATACAAGTTTTAAACTGCTAGCTATCATTCACATCATTAAGAAGTCTGTCACATTCTACTGCAGATGCTTTTTAACCTATTTTCTTAGCAGATCTATAGTGTGTTCCTTATAACATGGTTTCATACACTTCAGTGAAGCACAGGTTACTGACACCATGACAGAGATAAGGAGCCATGCTAGTAACATAAATAAGGATGTCCAGTACCTCTGGGTTTAGAATATAAGAATTTCAAAATTTGAGATTTACATTAAGGAGAAGATCAGACCCCAAGATGATATTGTAAAGATCTATTTTTTTCCAATTTTAATCTTATCTTCAGAGTTATGGTGCCTATAGCAGCCTTCAACATAGGGACAAGAATGTACAGACAAGATGAGGAGACAATGACGTATCTGTGAGAAATGTTTGTGCACTGAACTCAGAAGTTTCTGTTGATATCTGTTAATAAAATCAATAAGAAAGTAAATGCTGTGGAACTGAATGTAACTCATGTTTGTCGTTACTGTTAAAATGCAGGTTATACTGTAGTCAGAGGTATCTATTTCTCTGTTAAGTGCATCAATAAGCAAGTAAGAACAGGAGCAGGCCATTTGTATTGTTTGTGTTTATGTTAGTGATGGATTTGTGTGTGATACCCGTAAAGGCATCGTTCTTGTGTCTGTGTTGATCTATCGGTGGTTGGCCATCTGTGTGTGTGTGCACTCTAGGGATACCTGCTCAGCCTTGCCATTGGCTGGACCTAGTGTCAGGGGATCACAGCAGTCTTGCTCTAGCAGAAAAGGAAGGAGAATGGGCCTGGGTCCTGAAGCTCACCATCCTCAGCTTCCCTTTAACATGGAGGACCATCACATAGAGGCCATCACATCACAAGTACTTCCAGAAGCCTCAAGAACAAGAAATAATTTACTAGAAGCAGACAAGAGAGTCACGGGCAAGAGTCATGTGAGTGCAGGGGAGGGGAGGGAATGGCTCCAAAGGGCTCCAAATGACTCCAAGCTACCTCCAACCAGCCAAGGCCACACTTGCCCTGTGAGAGAGACCATCCCTGTCCCTGTTGGAGCTGTGACACCTCAGGGGTCAAAGTGCTGTGGGAGAGAACATCTGCAGGTGTCATAGCTTCAAAATGGAAGTAAACTAGTTTAGTTAACCAGAAAGAGACCTCTCTCATCAGTGATATTGCTAAGTAGTAGCTGAAGTATCTTGTATACAGGTGTACACAGGGAAACAGAGCTCTACTACTGCTTTGTAGTCCTCCATGCCTGTTCCTGAGGCTGTGACCAAATAACACAAATTAAGTTTCAAATTGTTTTATCTCATACTAAGGCATGAAGCCCAAACATGGGTAAGCATAAAGTTCTCATGAAGTAATTTTTGCATTTCCCTTCCTGAATCACGGAAAGAATTTAAGGGTAGTAGAGCCTATGTTTCTTCCTTGGTTTTATTTTAAAATATAGCAACACAACTCCTTCAGCTGAAAATACATGCAGTGTTCATTGACTGCCAATATAAAAAAATGAAATGAACAACTTCTACTGAATGTTCTAGCTAAGTTATATACCTTACACTAGATCTTCATCTYTGACTTTCCACACATTATAAACATTTTACAATACAATGCTAATTCTACAGCTGAGTCCCAAATAAAACAATGTTCTTTCTCAAGGAAAAAGACAAAAAAAAAAACMAAAAAACCCAAAACAAAACAAAACAAAAACCAAAAAAMCCAATATCTTTATCTTTCCTGTGATCAGACATTAAGTTCTATGATTTTCATGATGGGTAGCACTACACAGAAATATTAAAACAAAGTTGTTTCATGCTTTATATAACATCTATGTCGGCTATCCTTGAACTTTGCAACAATGAAATATATTTGTTTGCCTAATAATATCCCAGTGATGGATTTTCACATAATATTTTCTCCAAAAATAATTAAAACATGACAATTTGAGAAAACAGAAAATAGAACTTACCAGGAAGTAATGGACTGGTCACTGGCAATTCAGCCTCACTGATTTCATACAAGAGTGCTTGTTACGCTGGAAACATCCTTGTTCTGTCACAGGTAATGTAACAAGGATAGAAACTCTAGTGGCTTGAACCTTGAACACAGTGTTTTTCAATTCCATCACAACATTGGCTCAAGATGCAGCAGTAATACATGACCTTTTATAATTCATTTCATATATGACTTGTTAAATCTCAAAAGAGAAAATTAATACTAGTGTAGAAAATTGATTTTATAAAAATTGCAATATGTATAAATTAAAACTTTAATAACAAATGAAGGACATCTTGAGTAAATGAAGACAAATTCTCATTTTCCTTTCCAAATCTCAATAACTTTATTGGTTTAATTAAGTAACTGAGCACTGTCAGACTTAATAAATTACACAACCTGTGTTAAATTCATTTCACATCGGTAATTGTTTAAATGCATTTTCAACATCTATCATTTGCAGACTATTTTAAATGGTGCACTGTTTTATATTCTGATTTTTTTTTCTCTTTTCCTTTCTTATATCATACCTACCTTTCTTTTGATTAAATCTTTTTTTTTTTTTTTCCAGAACCATCCAAGCTGAATTCAGATACCTAATAGAAAAAAAACATATATTTAAAAAAAATTAAAGATTACCTGTCTGGGGAAAAAAAAAAAAAGTATGTTTCATACAATTTTCACTTTACTGGGATGTATTAAGACAGAAAATGAAGTTCTCAAACCAGATGAGATCTCACATGGACACTCAGCATTTCTTCCAGCTGTCCTTTTTTCTTAGGGATGAGTCTGGCCCATGGTTCTCAGTAGAAAGCAATTAACTATTTTTGTTATATAGAGGTGACACAAAAGCTGACATTTTAACACATTTTTTCTTTTTCTTTTCATTTTCTAACATACACTGCATCAAAAATATTTGTAGCTATCTATTAATCTCTTTTTACCATCTTCTTCTTATATCCCAAGAGCATCATCATGGCAACACACTGTGAGGAAGAATACTCTTACAGCAGTGTGAGGTAAATAAAGTGTTGTTAGCTCAGGTATCAGCAAACTGATTACAAAGGAGATTCTCAGCAAAGTTTCCTGAACATAATCTACTGATTCATCTTAGTTTTCTTGTATTTTCTTAGGGACTACTGTATCAGTTGAGTGTGATATCTGCTTTCATTTAAAGATGGATACATTTTCATTTTAATTTGCACAATAACATTTAAATGTGAAGTTTTGAAATATCATAGTCAACCTTAACTAAAGGTTTATTTTTCTACAAGTTTTTACTTTCTTAAACAGGCACCCCTTGTGCTTAAAATATCTTTACTAGTTCTAAAGTCTGAGATTATTTCACTGGAGCTTGAACAAAGTTTTTCCTACTATATCTTTCTCTACTTTCTCTACATAATATTGGGTCAGGGAGGCATTTGAGTTTTGGACTTTGAAGTCTACTTTCATGTCTTTCTTTTTTCTTTTCTTCTTCTCTCTCTCTCTCTCTCTTTTTTTTTTTTTTTTAAGAGAGAGAAAGTGCCAAAGTTTGAAAGCAAAATCTTTACAGGACACAGTTTTCACAGGAAGTGAAAAAATATTTCTGAGTACATACAATGGAATCTGCCAAGATTTTCTGCAGTTTCAGAAAGCATTTTTTCCCTCAGAGATAACTACACATCCTTTCTATCAAGACTGACTAGGCTTTAGGGGCTTTTCTAGGACAAGCTGCACAAGGAATACTGGAAATGTCTAAGCGGAGCAAAATCTTTTCTAAAACCTGAAACTGAGGAACAAAAGAAAAACATTATCAAAATGATATATTGGAACCTTGATTTTAGGGACTGATTTTTGTGGCTCGTTAATAAATGGGAACTTAAATATGGGATATTTCTATCTGTGACTCTACTATTTCAGTGAATTTCCATGTACAAGATATGTACATACTTCCTTGCTAACTTGGATTTGGCAGGAACTGTTTACAGTTCCCAGTGAAACCCTACTAATTCTCCCTAGCAAGGAGCTGATGAAGAAGTTACCTACTTAAGTTATATATGTTCTATAGTGTAACTGCATTGTCACATACAATCATGTACATGACCTTTTTAGAAAGAAAGGCAGAAATAGAAAAGAACACTAAATATAAATAAGTGTGTGACCCTCTGGGCTGGAGATTAGAGGTAAAAGAGCTATTTGCTGCCATCTATTGATGAACTGGACAAAGAGATGGAAAGAGCAACCAGCCCTGTATTAAACATCCCCTCTACCAGGACACGAAGGCTTGGTTGGTTTTGGAAATTTGCTCAAGATTTCCTCATGGGACCAATGAAATGTCATTACAATTTTTCTGTCACTGAAAAAACAGTATGGCTGTTCTCAGGGAGGTTAATCATAGCTTAAAACTTCATGGTACCCTCAGGTAGAGAGAATCTACTGTGAGAAAGAGGAGATGATAGAAAACTCATTCATACCTTGTGGGAAGAGTGTATCCTTGGTAGTGTAGAAGTAATACAGTCACACAGAGCAATAAAATCATAAACTCATTATGATCATACACATTATTAAACACCCCTTCTAGAAAAATTACACAATTAAAATGTATCTGTGACAATACTGGGGAGAGATGATGGGAGATCTGCAACAACAAATAGCTGCAAAATTTGACAGAACGCTTACAAAAAGATTGTTTCCAACTTTTATGAAGGAATTTTCCTTGTTTTATGCAGATGTGTTGATTATGTATAGTCTTTGAAGGATTTTATCTAAGTTTTGTTTTGAATTTTGCCCCTATCCCTGCAAATTCTGAACCCAAAATTTCTTTTGACAAAGTCTGATCAGGTTGATTACACCAGAGGAAAGTTCTTATTTATTTGTGTTTATTAGGTATAATAGATGAGAAAAATCAAGGTAAATTTATCATACTCATTTTCCATTTTATTCCATCTTGTTCTGGTTTTGCTTTTATTTTCTTTTTTTTTTCTTCCTTTTTTTTAATAATGACAAATGCATGTTTTCTTCATTGAGCTGTTTAAAACTGATCTTAAAGGTCACCTTTATATGGACCTTTCTGACCTATAAATGAAAGTAAAATATATTTGCCTACTTCTAGACCTAGGAAAAAGAGTCAGTATGTCAATCAGATTAATGTTACTAAACTTATTTTGTTAATTGTGATCTAATCTTTAGCATCCTTTCAAGTCTGATCAAATTATATGAGGATGCACAGAAAAAGTACAACTGAATAGAGTTTATTTGACCACAGAGAGGTATCTGATGTCATTTGAGATGCCCTTAAGCATTCCTCCTCACCACTAGGTGCTGCTCCAGAAGGATTTGGGTTTCCCTTAGTTTCTGTATCATATCTGTCAGATGCTGGCATATGTCTTGGGTACTCCAGGGTGCCTCAAATGACTCTACAAGCCTATTTATAGAGAAGTGAATTAAGCACATGATGCTTTCTTCATACTGCAATAAGTAGCAGACAGCACCTGCCTCTGGCACATTTTGGTATCTTTGAAATACACAGAATACTTGCAAGACTAAATCACAAGTATATCATTGTTATCATGKTGATTTAGATTAAATATTAAATATACATACAACATGAAATATTAAAAGATAGTTAATATAATAAAAGTAAAATCACCTGTAATTTTCTAACTTTCATATAAACACTTCGTCATCACGAAACACTTTCTGTAATAGATGATTTACACATGATGTATGTGCTTTTTTGTGACCAGACATCTTAAGGAAAACAAATGGGATGGGAATAAATTTCAAATTCAGGCAATTATATTTGTTTGTTTAGGGGATTTTTAACTATGAAGACTAAATGTTTTTCATGTTGTTAAAAAACCTGAATGCACAGGAATGTAGTATCACTATATTTTCCAACATAATGGAACAAATTATTTATAGAGTTAAAGATAGAAGTCATGAGTGGAGGAACATCAGAACTCTTTAACCTTGAACGTTTAAAGCTCAGTTAAGCTCCACACAGTTTGGTTTACAGTGATGCTGAAACATTATCACTATTTCATATGTTCCTGGATATCCAAGATATCGACATGGAATGATGAATATGAAACAGAACTTACAGAAGCTTTTCACTCCTTTGGACAATCTGGGAATCTGTTAGACCTTCGATAGCTGAAGTCTTTCTGTATTGACTGAAACAGAATACAAAATGATGACTATTTGGGACACCCCATTTAGGATGTTAATCAAGACATTTAGGCATACAAATTGAGCTGGGCACAGCAGGAGCTACATGGGGGACATTCTATTGCTGCCCAGCATTATCCCCTGGAGGGCTTCTGTAACAATGAGTGAAATACTCAATAGGAAGGTCCAGTCAATCACCTAGTTCCAAGTCCATCCATTGTCTCAAGTCAGTCCATTAACTCATATCTGCAGAAAACTGGCTGGTGAGGTCCTGGACCACCCCAGGAATTACTGACTAAGAGCAGTGGGTGTGCACACAGGCAATGCCATGTTATCCACTTCTATCAGAATTGCAATTGGACTTCTATATTTCTAAAATGCGTAAAATCTCTTCTGCTATCTCCCTGTATTATCACTATTATACTGGCAACAAATAACCTTAAGAAACTTGCACTGCATGTCATGCAGAATGGCAAGAAGAACTAAAAGGACAGTTAAGAAACAGAGTCACTGGAATTTAGAATGCAAGATCAGAATTCTGTCAGCATCACCACTCTTTGATGAGTGAGGTCATGGAAATTCAGAGTACATTTTTCTGTTAACTTGACAATGAATGATTGCTAGTAACTTCTTGTGCTGGTTTTGGCTGGGATAGAGTTAATTTTCTTCATAGTAGTTAGTATGGGGCTATGTTGTGGATTTGTGCTGGAAACAGTGTTGATAACACAGAGATGTTTTCGTTATTGCTGAGCAGTGCTTACACAGAGTCAAGACCTTTTCTGCTTCTCACACCACCCCACCAGCGAGTAAGCTGGGGTGCACAAGAAGTTGGGAGGGGACACAGCTGGGACAGCTGACCCCGACTGACCAAAGGGATATTCCATACCATATGACATCATGCTCAGCATATGAAGCTGGGGGGGAAGAAAGAGGAAGGGGGGATGTTTGGAGTGATGGCGWTTGTCTTCCCAAGTAACTGTTACGCGTGATGGAGCCCTTCTTTCCTGGAGATGGCTGAACACCTGCCTGCCGATGGGAAGGAGTGAATGAATTCCTTGTTTTGCTTTGCTTGTGCATGCAGCTTTTACTTTCCCTATTAAACTGTCTTTACCTCAACCCACGAGCTTTCTCCCTTTTACCCTTCTGATTCTCTCCCCCATCCCACTGAGGGGGAGTGAGTGAGTGGCTGTGTGGTGCTTAGTTGCCAGCTGGCGTTAAACCACCACACTTCTAAAATGTTCCAAATCAGGTGTATATATGCTTTCAAACATCAAACAGAAACCTACTGAGTGAGAAAAAACAAGCTATGATTATGAGGTTCTATGTATGAGAAAAATTCATGTAACAAATATAACAATAACACTTGGGGACAAGAAAAATACAGAACAAAAGAAAGAAAGACAGAACTGGAAGCAAAAGAGACACTGACCTGGAACAAAAGATGAAATAAAGAAACTGGTGAAAGGGGGGGAAGGAATAAGTCTAATACTGTGAATAAATCAATTATACCTATATTAACATGTGGTTCATACCTAACAAACCTTTATATTTTGTTTGTCTTTGATCCATGTTTTTTACCTAAATGCAACTAAGACAGTTAAACAACATGAAACGTGAATAATGAGAGGGAAAAATGCCTGCAGACTCTTCTAACAGTGTGACCTGAATCAAAGGGAAATCAAACCAGCAGCTTCAAAGTGCTTACAGTTTTCTGCTTGGACGTTCTAGGCAGTTCTAGGCACAAACAAAACAAGTTGGATTCCCAGTTACAAGACGGGTAAGATGTACTTGAATGCCCAGCTTTTCACCTTCTTCAGTACTTCCCCCTGCAATAAAGTAAGTTACCTACCATCCTGTTTATAAGGAGCTTTTGTTGGATAACGTATTCTAACAGATGGAAGTGTTTTTATGAAGAATCTATAATTCTGGAAGCTAGGCAAGGGAGGCATTTCATTCTCAGGCTTCCCTCATCTTCCCCCAGAGGGTATCTGTTGAAAGATGTTTTAGTTCCAGTTAGCAAATACATAATAAAACAGTTGAATTATTCAGATAAAATGAATCTGGAAGAAGTGTGAACTAAGGCAAGATTTGAGATGAGCCCTCCAAAGGCTTATCTGACCTGCAAGCTCTATTTTCAAGTATTAAGCTCATTAAAAGATAAAACAAAATAAACAAAAAGCCTTCCTTACTGTGTGTGACATATTCTAGTTTCTGTCAGAAGGCCCTGGGCAATCTGACCTAACATCAGCCCTGCTCAACTCAGCAAGTAGTCAGTATGCTGGAGGGCAGGACTGTCATTTAGGGGGTTCTCAACGGGCTACAGAAATGGGCTGCTGAGAAGTTCAGCAAAGTCAGATAGAAAGTCTTGCTTCTGGTGTAGGATTATCCCATGTAAATATTTAAGCTGGAACCTGCTAATTGGCTAGAAAGCAGCTTTGCAGAAAGGAACCAGGGGGTCAATATGAATAACATGGTGAATGTGAGTCAGCAGAGAGTGCTTGTGATGACAAAGACCAGTCACATATTCAGCTGCATTTGTAAGGCCAGAGCCAGCAGGTTGAGGAAAGTGATTATGCTTCTCTGMTATTTGTGAGATGGCTTCTGGAGTGCTGCGTCTAGTTTTGGGGTCCTCAGTACAAAAAACCATGTGGACAAACTAGAGTGAATGCAGCAGAAGGACACTAAGATGGTCAGGGACTGGAGCATATCACATAAGGAGAGGCTGGAAGAGTGTTTTCTCAGCCTGATGAAAAGAAGGCTAAAGGGAAGTATTAATGGCTGTCTTCAGTTAATGGGAAGGTATTAGACTGACAGTTCTTCTCAGAATAAGGTGACAAAGCTGGACTCTTCTTGGAAGTGCACAGTGAACAGGAAATAACAGCAGTTACAATTTGCAGCAATGAAGGTTCCAGTTAGATATAAGAAAAACTGTTCAGAGGGAAAGTAATAAAAAATTGCACGGGCTGCTCTGAGATGATGTGGAGTCTCCATCTTTAGAGATCTTTGAAGTTTTCCAGGAGATGGCTCTAAGCCATTTGCCCTGCTGTTAGTCCCACTTTAAGCAGAAGGTTGAACCACATGACCTCCAAAGGTTCCACTCAAGCTAAACCGTTCTATAAAGATGTGATTCTATGATTACCTTTAATCTGGATATCCTTGCATTATATCTAAATACTGTGATTGGATTAACATGTTTTAATCTTTCAGGATGGGACTCCTCTCTTTCCATGGTAGACCTGTACATTTTAGATGTTTGCATCTGAAGAGCTATAGTGATGATTTGTCCCAGCCTAAGTGAATAATGCTATTAAATGATAGATTTTGTTATTAAGTGCCTATTTATGAAAGCAGATAAACTTGCATGTATCAAATAAAATAGATTGCTACTGATATTTGAGTCTTTATAAAGGCATGTAATTATTTAGTGTTTTATTGTTACTACTTATGTAATTAGTGGCTTCCTTATTTTCCAAAAGACAGACATGGTGATGTTTGCAGAGAAAGAAAAAAAAAGAAAACTCACAAAATGAAAGGTCTCTACCAATCTGTTTTAAGTGAAAAAGGCCTTCATTTTGTAATCACTTCAACCCTGAGCATGTTAGCAAAGCATACCAATGAAAGCATTTAACATATTATCTTAGAATGTTTGCCCAGCATATCTAGTGTGTTAGATATAGTTGTGGCAAACTCTTGGTACTGTTGAAAGAAGGGACAGATGGATTTGGAAACAAAGAAAAGACAAAATATAGAATACATGTAGTCAGTTGTGGAAAACAAGCAAAAAGATCTGAGGTAATTCCTTCAATCAGCTGCCTGAATCACTGAAACCCATCTTTTATGACTGTCGTTGTCTTCACGTATTTGTGTTAGTTATAATGATAGAGAGGAAATTTCAAAAAATACTGTTTTCCTTTTGTCCCAGAAAGAATTACATGACTAAGGTGATTCATGGATTCATAATTTGAAGAACACCATGACCACCATCACCATGGTGACAATATTTGAGTATAAATGAGTTTACTTCTCCATAGAAGCACAGTTCATCTTGTTTTTAAATACTCAAAATATTCTTTGAGCTCTCTGGTCAGCTGACACAGTTTTTAATGACAGTCACAAAAAGAAAGGTGTATTTTATTTTATAGTTGAATTTCCCTAACCATCCTCAACCCATGTATGCTTTGTCAGCCATACTGAGAAATAAACACCCTAATGTCACACGTTTTTGTGATACTACAGTGACAATGTCAAGCTTCACTTTTTTTACTGGTAGCTTTGTTTTCTATTTCCTGAATAGATTGCACTTTCATCTCTTGACCATTTTTCCTCCAGCTGGGGATACCCAGACACCCGTGCATTGTTTTGATGGTTGCCTTGTCAATAACTTGCAAAAATTGTGTATCTGATTTACTTCTTTATAGTCAGAATTTCTTTCCCTGGGGCTCATCTGTGATTATTTTGCCAAGATTCACTCCTTTCTARTGAGTGTTTTCAATTTGCACTCTTCTTTCCAGATAAGTTGCTTTGAAGTTAAAATACGTTTTGTTGAGTTGTGACCATTTTGTGACAGTAAAGCAATTCAGTTCATTCAGTCAGAATGTCCAACTGGGAAACAAAATATAGATGCCAATATGCATTGGAATAGTCAAAAGAAAGGCATTTCTGATTTAAAGGATGTTTGTGTTATACAATTTCTCATTTTTTTCATTTGTAGTGAAGTTTGTTTCAAATATATGATGTTTCATTATTTCTGCCTCTTATTCCTTAGAAATTAATTATTTAAGAAAAAATACATGTTGGATCCAGTATGTCATGATAGTTTAATGTTTATCTTACCAATAAAACTCCTAATTTCCTTCCTAATTTTTTGTTTAGTTTGAAGGACGAGAGGAAATGGCCTCAAGTTACACCAGGGGAGGTTTAGATTGGGCATTAGGAAAAATTTCTTTCCTGAAAGAGTGGTTAAACATTGGAACAGGCTGCCCAGGGAAGTGGTTGAGTCACCATCCCTGGAAGTATTTAAAAGAGGTGTAGATGAGGCGCTTAGGGACATGGTTTAGTGGGCATGGTGGTGTTGGGTTGATGGTTGGACTCGATGATCTTAGAGGTCTTTTCCAACCTGAATGATTTTATGATTCTAAGGAATCTGTGGCTTATAACAGTCCTAGATGTTTTCAGAAAGTAAACAGAGTAAACAGAGACTGAAATAAATAAGTACAGGCTTAATCCTTTTCTAAATTGAGATTACATCAGTTTAATACTAGTCATACAACAGGTTTTAGAATAGATTGGTATGGTAGAAAAGTAAGCATGTATTACTCTTGGAGGGGAATGCATATTATGAAAGTACTGGTTTTTCAGTATCCTACTACTATTAGACGAGTGCCTGTGAAGTATGCTAACTGATCTGCAAAGAGAGCAAGCTCAATTAAAGAGACATTTCAGAACAACTTTCAGTTGAATAAGGCATTTCCCAAGGTAGGGAACCCTAGGACTCTCCAGAACTGTAATTCCTGCTCCAGTGACTCCCCCGTGGTTCCAGGGAGACAGGAAGAGGAACAGTCTTTTTCCAGAACCTCCACGTGAGATCAGCTGAAGGTATTTGTGGGAAAAACAAAACAAAACAAATAAAACCACAAAACCAACCACCAAAACACACCACCAACGACCTGTGAAAAAAGTCTCCTAGTCAGGCAACCCACAGCCGTAACATTGGCTTTATTGGATGTTATGGACATGCTGACAGAAGCACATCCCTTAGCTGTCATGAAAATGTCAATAAGCATAATAAAGCAGAGGTGATCTGTAGGAACTTAGGAAGAGATAAGGATCTGTGAGCACTTAAGAACTGGATACCAAGTCATCTAGCTAGCAGTCAGATAGTGTATACTGAGACAAATTCTAGAAGGAAAAAGAAATTAACTGGGAGGAACAGTAATAATTTAGAGACAAAATGCAACTTTCGGCTAAAGTGGAACTGATGGAAGAAAATGAATGCAATTATTCTGTAGCACAGAAATAAAATTAGCTTAGAGAGAATTTCTTTTAGAGATGCAGAAATGAAGAAACCTTAAAAATGTTACTTCTTCCAAAAGATTGAGAACTGGGATCCCCCCATGCCCCTTTTAAGAATATAATATAAATTTAAAAAGACTGCCTGGAAAAAAAACAAATACTGAAAAAGGCTCATGTTTAAGATACTTTTATAGAAGTAAATATCAATGAAAGAAGAAATTATGGAAGCTGAACAAATACTAAATATTACTTTTCATTATCATTATAAAAGTTGTGTTCTAGCATATAAAACATACTAAATAAATTAAAAAAATGTAATAGAACTGCTAGAATATGCTTAATATTCATTCACTGTCAGGAACAATGTAATTTGATGAGAATTCACCAACTGAATATATAGATTTTTCTTTTTCTTATCTTTGTTTTATTTTAAACTCTGCCAGTTAAAATGGCTAATGTCATCATAACAGTAGAAATAAAACTTTTCCCCTCTTTCAGTAATTAATCAGAGATTAACTGGAAATAAAACTGAAATATTGAAAGTCACTGAATCTTTCATATCATAAACTGTTTTTCACTGGGTTTGAGTTACTCCCATAATGTCTGGTAAAATACATATTTTCTCAAATTAAATTAAGAAAAAAAATCTTTGTTTTCTTTAATTAAGCATAACATCACTACTTTCTAGAACTAAATATAAATTAATCACAAAGATATTTAAACAGATGATTCATTAAGGAAATCATGATTTTGTATAGACTTGAAATATTCTTCTGAACTTCAAAGTAACCAAGTAAAAATGACATAGTCTGCACGAGGTAACAATATAGCAGTATTACCTCAGCATGAGTGCCTCAGAATTTCCCCCCTGCTCAACAATGTTATTGACAAAATACCTCTGCATTTTAAGAAATGCTTCAGTGGCAGCTCATTTGAGCACTGTTGAGCTCTTTTGTACTTCATATTTCCCATTAGAAAACAGTCCTCTTTATTATACTGTCTGACCAGAGATAAATGCATGAGCTTTTTTTGGTGGTCATGAGAAGCAAGACCTAATATTTGCCTTTCTCATATAATGATAGGTGAAGCTAGGTCATCATAATAACTTTTAGAGGAATGTGGGAACATGTGACAGTGAGAAAAAAATGAATATTTCAAATTATTGTGGCAGCTTCAATTGGGAGAAAAAAATGTTTATCATCTGAGTGCTGTATTTGTGAAAATTTATGGGGCTTTTGTTAATAACACAGAAATTATTCTTAGAAAGGTGTCACTTTTTGAAGGAAAAGAAAGTTTTACTGTAAATATAATTTTCTGTATAAATAATTTATATGGAACATTTTTATGAGAAGTTTTCTTTATATGAACAGTAGTTATCTATTTCAGTGTACCTCATGGTAAACCTTCCCCTTGAGTTACAAAGCCTCCATGATGTACTGCATGATGTATTCACTATCGAGTATCTCTTGTAACAAGTGACAGTATAAGGTTTTCACTGTCTTGGTATTATAAAAAGTTAAGTGAGTACTAATACAATTCAAAGAGCAGATTACCAATAATGATAGCTTTGCTTTGGTTTAAACTTTAGCTTTAAAGCATATGAACGGTTAAATCAGGGCTACAATCTCTACCCAGTAGACAAATAAGGTGATAATACAACTTCTACTGTTGGGCTAAACCAGTCATGCCATAAAGAGTTCTCATATTAAATTCTATGGGTGAAGTATTTTATAAAAATGCTAATTAAGGTTTAGCAAAATCTGTTTTGCTCTGCATTTACTTTCAAAAAATGTCTGTTCAGCATGGAAAAATAGGAACATGGCAGATGTTGTGGAAAAATCAGCATCTATTGAGGGTTTCAAGTGTTCCTAAAAAAGACTTTTACTGCCTTTTTGAATAAGATCAAAAGAAGAGAATTTTTGTTAAGAAGGGAAAAAGAAAGTCATTCTAGTGAACAGAAAATCAAATAGCATATGCATCTATTTTTTAAACAATCAGCTGCTGTAAGTGATATGCATTTTGTTCTGATAGTAATAGCTTAAAGATTTATTGTACTTCTGCTTTACTGTTTTTGACTATAAGAAAAAAAGCAAAATGTAAGGGAAAAAAAAGTCCTACTGATTTTGACAAAGTTAAGAGATTGACCCTGACAATTAACATTAGGTAGGACTAATRGTGAATATGAGGGGAAAAAGTAGACTAAATTTCTAGGCATTAGAGCAGGGAACTGTAATCTCTCTGTGTTTACAGAATAAATAGATTTACAGGTAACTGCATAAAAATACTTTCCTGAAAGATTCCTATGCCTCAGATCATGATATTCCCCAGTTCCAGGTCTGTTTTAACTGATTCAAAAAATTCATTGATTTCAAAAGAACCCCTAAAATAGAAGATGAGTCAAGAAAAAAATCTCAAATATGCAATCCAATGCCATTTCAAGTTAAAAATTAAGGGTCAAAAACTGTTTTGCATCACCTCAGATGCTGTTAAATGGACAACCACACACCATAGTCTTTTTTTAAATTATTTTTTTAAATATACAAATATTTTGTATTATATTTGTAGTAAATTCAACAGTATTTGGATAAATCATGATAAAAATCTAGTCTTATGGGAGTTAACGATTTACCTCTCACAAGTCATTGATTTCTGCAAGAGATTGGGGAAAATGGATGGCATATTCCAGGCTTTTTTTTGTGAAGTACTTCATTTTGTTCTGAACAAGACCTTCATTATTACGTAAATGAATTATTGCTCCTCCACTAGATTAGACATACATGCTTGAATTGTTTGAATAACAGAGACAAATTCTTGAATTTTTTCCTGCCTAGGTCCTCCTTAGATACACCCCAGTTAGTGCTATTTGCAAGGTATCACCACTCTGTGATGGGAAGACAAGGAACTGAAGAGAAGGGGTAATATCTCCTTTGCTTTTAGCGTCCCCTTTTCTAGCTAGCAGTTTTACTCCCTAGTCACCCAAATGTGACTGAGCAGAGCTACAAGATTTATAGGAGTTAGGAACTTGTCTGGGTGCAAGGATGGAAAAGAAAATCCCGGTGCTTCCAGCTCAACATTTGCACAAGGCTGTGCCCTATGGCAGAGACATCTACCAAGTTCTTGCATTATTAGGGAGATCAGACTTAATAAGAAGCAAAGTATAAGTGAGAGAAGAAAGAGAGAGATCTGTTTCCACTTACAATATCCCCCAAACCCTATATTCCTTTGCTTTAAAAGTATAGTTATATGCAATTCATAGTGGTGTCATGATACTTGTCTTTTTATTCTCTTTTTTAAAATCGGTATTGTAAGTCAAATATCTTATAGTTGCTGGCAGAAAAATGAAGGAACCCCTCACTACTTTCATTGGTAGTATAATTTTGAGTTTTTTGTAATGTCCTATTGCTGTAGTAGAGAGCCACAAATTTCCATTCTGCACAACACACAATAAGACACAGAAGACCTTATGTCTAAATGGAAAGGAAAGACAAGGTAGAAGACAGTAAAAACTACAAAAACATGATAGTACTCATCTCAGATCTCAGGATAATGGGACTTCAGCTTCTAATTCAGTGCACTTTCCTCCCTGCTACGTTTCCTACTTGTGTATCTGATGGTCCTGGAATATTTTTCTTTTACATGTTTTGCTCAAGAAAAAAAAAAAAAAAAAAGTAAGTTATCTCATTGTCATCTGGATTCAATTCATATTATCTAATTTTAGATGACCAGCTTGTTGGCATTGGCATTTGATTTCATCAGACAGACTCCTTTTACAGTCTGTGAGAGTAATAAGCACTTCTGTTGTGCAATCCACCTTGTTCTACGATAAATATCTAAAACAGAAAAACTCTGGGCTAGGAATTTCTCCTTTTCCCCTTTGTAAGCCTAGTGGCTGAGATATAAAAAAAGGAGTTTTAGAGTTCAAGAATATTGGAAAGCCAGGAGGGGAAGAGCACTGTGTTGTAAACCAGTAGGGAAAAAAAAAAAAAAAAAAAAAGTTGTTCAAATGGCTTTTTCATAAGAATCAGAGTAGTTATATTGAAAACAATTTATAGGAAAATTCAGGGCAGACTAGATATGCCTAAATTTGTTTACAAGGAGAAAACCTGCAGTTTCAGAGTGCAAAAGTATGAAGACTGAAAAAATCTGTTTTAGAAGACTGTGCATCAAACACTATATGTAATTATGAAGACTATGTTTACTTGCTTCAACTTAAAAAAACAGAATACTAAAACCCAAGTACAACTCTTTGGGTTGGATAGAAAGCAGTTTAACACTACTTATCAGCAGCTGACTGCAGGAGACTTTGCTTCCCAGCAAGAGAGGTGACAGAGCTCTGTGATTTGGCAACTGCAATAGCTTTACTGAAAAATGTAAAAGTTAAGGAACTGTCCTAGCAAATGGCTTATCAAGAATTAAATCTTCATCTGATCATTATTTTGCATTGGAAATTACTTATGTGGTTATCACACATTATTCTATTTATTTTATTTCTTACTATCAATTTCTTCTTTCCCTCAATAAAGTACACTTTTTTGGTTTTATGTCTGCAAATCGAGAGTTATAAAATATTGAGTATCAAGACAGTTTACTTTCCCAGGTTTCTGAGTGGTGTCTTGAGCCAATATTTATTAGTGACCCTAGAAACTCAACCTGTCCTTTGTAGATAACAATCATGGCTTGGCAGAAGAATTTCACATCTAGAAAACTAGTTCTAGTGGTAGTTTTTTGTATTGTATAAATCTAAAATGAGGTGAAATGAAATCCAGGGAAACAGCTGAGATAAGGGCATGGTCCAAGCAGCTGCTCAGCAGTATGATCACAGATCAGAGCCCTGTGGAGCACTGTGATGTATAAATAAGTGTAATAAGTGAATAATAAATAAGTGTAGACATGGTCTAAATGCCCAGAAGATGTTGATAAAATCTGGTTCAGGTAGCAATCAAAGAATACCTTTGGCAGTGTATATGACAAACAATTGCATTGATAGTATAGCAAATGAAGACAGCATTCCTTATCGGTTCCTGGTAGAATCATAGAATCATAGAATCATTTCGATTGGAAAAGACCTCTGAAATCATCAAGTCCAACCATTAACCTAGCACTGCCAACTCCACCACTAAACCATGTCCCTAAGTGCCACATCTACATGTCTTTTACATACCTCCAGGGATGGTGACTCAACCACTTCCATGGGCAGCCTGTTCCAATGCTTGACAACACTTTCGGTGAAGAAATTTTTCCTAATATCCAATCTAAACCTCTCCTGGCACAACTTGAGGCCATTTCCTCTTGTCCTATCACATGTTACTTGGGAGAAGAGACCAACACCCACCTCGCTACAACCTCCTTTCAGGTAGTTGTAGAGAGTGATAAGATCTCCCCTGAGCCTCCTTTTCTCCAGGCTAAACAACCCCAGTTCCCTCAGCCACTCCTTGTGAGTCTTGTGCTCTAGATACTTGTGAGAGAAGACAACATAAAAATATGTATAAGAAAAAGAGAAGGAGAATACGAAATACTGGTCACAAAACTAAAAAGATTAAACATTTTCTCCTTTTCATCCAAAAAAGTCACAGACTTTCACCTAAAGAAATAGTCACAAAATCCTCTATTTCTACAAAATTATCTAAGCCCATTTAATATACTAAAAAAGTCAACAGCAGCTATTTTGACAGGTTTGCTGTCAAGTGATGTGGACGCTGGGAATCAGATATTCCACTAAAAAGTAACTTCAACAGGTGTGAACTGGATATCTTACTCCTCGGGAAGCTACTATAGACTAGTTTTTTACTTGCTAGGACACAGAGTAAGTCAGAAGTCAGAGCTTCTATAAAGCAGATAGGACTCTAAACTGGATATTTATGAAAACCAACCTTTGTTTTTTTCTGCCCAGAGGTCATGTTTTTATGGTGTCCTATTCAGTGCTGTGAGACGAGGTTTTTATCCTTGAAGAAATTATGTATTGTTAACCATTTCTTTACATTTACAGACATCCCCCCCTTTTTTTTGAGAAGGGGAAAAACTATGACAGTTAGACACTAATTTATTCTAGATTTTTTCTGCTACAATTGGAATATCTGTAGATRCAGGATATTGATATAAGAATTTAGATTTTTGGGAGAGAATTTTCTGGATGTTACCTGTAACTGACCCTCCTATRCATTTTAATACAAATTTATTTATTCATGTTCACACATGCACACACCCACACAGACAGATAGCTAGACAGACAGATGCATATGTTTACACACACATACACATTCACACACACACTTAGGATATATACTTACACATCACATGTTCTTCTTCACTGGAACCAAGCTGAGGGACCATATCGATCATTACTGTTCATGAAGATACCAAAAGTAGTGTCAGGACAAGGTCATAAAATACGTATGCAATCACTTTGTTAAGATAAGCAAAAATTCTCTTTCGGTATGAGACCAGATCTTCGATCTGTGTATTCCTCCAAGTTGCATCCTAGCTTCATGTCAGGAATAGATCAGTTACATACCAGTTCCCTCCCATTTTCTCTTGTTACTTGTTTTCTACAGAGGAAAAATACAACATGCAAGTTCTTTAGAAATTAGGGTACTACCCAACAAATCCCCAACATGAGCAATCAGTGGACCAGTCCAAGAAGTGTACCCAAAGGCAGACACATTTAGACACAAGTATGCTAAAACATGTGGGTTTTGGTTTGAAGGGTTGTTCCAGTAAATGAACTGGCATAGGTTTTCAGTACTTAATACAGCAAGTCTTTCTTTTTTTGTGATTTTTTTTTTCATAAAATTTGCAGTGAGTTGTCTATTATGAGGATTTTTTCTTTTATATATATTTTTTTCAGTTCAAACTTCTGAATACATTTGAGTGTGTTATTTGAAAACCGAGGCAGGTTTTGCTTTGCAAACACAGTTTTGTCATGTATAATCTTGCTGGAAACAATGATTAAAAATACTGATCTAAAAATATAATAATGAATCCAGGATACAGAAAACATGTACAAAACTTCAGAGAATAGGGCTGAGCAACATCTGGTATCCGTAACTTCTAGGGAAAGCTTCTGACATAGTCTCAAACACTGGTCACTAAAAGTGTTTGTGAGACTGACTAATATGGCGCTATCAAAATGCATTATTCAAGACACCAGAGACTGATGAAAGTAGAATGTTATCACACTGCAGCATCTTGTCATTATTAAAGTCTGTCCTTGGAATCTTGCCTAGTAGTGTATCTTTTAACAGATTTCATAAATGCTACTCTATTAAAAAACGTTCACAGAATTTTTTAAGACGATATCATTTTAGCCTATGTTGCTTGGGTTTTTCGTGTTTTTTTTTTCTTCCTTTTTGCTAAGCACTAATCAACCTTAAGGTTGAATGCAATTTTATAGAAGAAAACAGTCTAAAAATATTCAGCTTTCACCATCAAATATATTTACTTTAAACCTTAAATTACTTTTAGCCTCCATTCATACACTAAGAAGATTTGTTTTATTTACTTTTACACGTCTCCAAACTTTTTTGTCATGGTTAAAAACAGCTTTGTAACAGCTGTGCATTTATTTGTCAAAAGCATTGTTCATGTCTGTTTTAAGCATGAAGCAGAATGAGTGGGAATGATTGCTGAAGTGATGTTTAATAATTTGTTTGTGCCTTTTTCTCCCTGATTTATGTTTTATTAAGACATACTGCATTTTCTCATGACTGCCCAAGGACCATATTTTGATTTCCATCTCTACTACCATTTCTGTTGCTCTTGAAATACCTTCACTTCAGTATCCCGTCCAATCTTGGACTATACTCCCACTTCCAGTTTTTACTCATTTGTACCTAACTTTGTATTGCCCTCCTGAATTCCAGGTACATTCCGTTCTATCTTCTGTCAAGCCCTCAGTACAGTATATGACACTACACTTTCCTCAGTGTCCTGTCTCCCTTTTTCTGCCTCAATAGCAAAAGTCAAGAAGCCTGATACGACATCTTCCTTCTATGTAATCCTCAGTCCTTTTCACAGTTATGTCCTTGATCTCCTCTCTATGCTTCCCCAAACTCATCTTAGACATTTTTCCAAACACGTTTTTCTTCACTCTGCAGGTCCTCAAGTCATGTTTCCTGTCTCTGGTGAGCCCTACAGGCTCAGCAATTATAAACTCAGTGCTCAGTAACAACTTAGTTTATAAATATTTATACATGCTTAAAGCAGATAGCTTAAAATTTTCTGTTTATATACTTTAAAACCCTCTTTCTGTCTTTACATGCACACTAAATCCATTCCCTCTTGACTTTCAAATTCCTAAAATAAGCAGTATCAGCTGGAACCTAAAGCAATACTTCCTGAACTAAAAGGAAATTTTAAAAAAGTCTATTTTTTTTTATCCGATGTTATAGATTTGAATTTTAATTTTGCACGCTTGTGTACCTCTTTGTCTCATTTTCAACACATTTTAAGGTTTCTTTCTGTTTTCAGGTCATGGAAAGCTGTGCTAGGACAACAGAAAATCTGTCTTTAAAACCATATAACTCCTTCTGCTATCTAATAATATGTAACACCAAAACTCAAAGGAAAACCCAAACTGTCAGCAAACAAGCAAAATCTGCAATGAAGAGTGTTATGGACAATTTCAAGGTCTGTTTCTTCCCAAAAAGTTCCAAGGACAAAGACTTCTAATAGGAAGCTTTTGCAGTGCTGCCTGTAGATTGATTTCTGCTGCTGTAAAATAATAGGATAAATGCATACAAAAATGGTGAAGGTATTCAGGAAGCATCTGAAAGTGAGGTATAGTTATTATCACATAAAATGTTTACACATCACACTGAATCAGTCTAATGTAGTCATTTAAATGTGGAAATAATATCAGATCCAAACATAATTTAAAAAACATGTCTGAACAGTGTGCCACTTCTACCTCCAGCTAAAATCTCCTCTTTGTGATAACTATATGTTTGCTTATGCACTTACTAAATGGAATAACCTTAAACATATTTTGCAGTCTGCTAAAAGTGCTATGCTCAATACAATCTACGGTACAGTTTGAGTGCTTCTGTGTAGTCAGAGGCGATATCAGGCTTCTTTGGTATCTACCATTCACAAAAAGAACTAAAAAGGTTGGAAAAAATCCTCTTTAAATTTTGTAATTTGGTACCCTGCAAAATTTATTATGTTTCAAAAATCATATGATTCGTCTTAATTACACTTACGTAAAAGTAATAAAATATAACATTACATAGATGAAAAAGCAGAAATGAAATAAAGGACAAAATAGAAGTATTGTTTATTTATTGAAAAAAAAAAAAGATCAGATTTGTAATATTTCTTCTTTGCGCTTTCAGCCAAGCCTTGGTTAATGATCTCTATTCTGGAAAATCACAATCATGCCTGTCAAGAGAGAAAAATATAGTTTGAAAATTTTCTAAAAACAAAAATGTAATCTTTTGTTAAATATTATTCACTGAGTTGTTTATCAAATGTGGGATATTCCACAGATCTTAAAATTTCTCTTAATTCAAAACAGCTCTTTTGGGGGGGATCCATGTTTCCAGTCAGTGATAGCAACGTTTCAAAATGAAAACATTCCATAATAATAATAATAATAATAATAATAATAATAATAATACCACCAGTAAAAAACATGAAGACACTGGTGTTTTTCAGCTATCAAGGACAGGTGGGACCATTAATTTCCAAGCACAATGGAGAGCCTTCCTGAAAACCTTATGATACAGTCTGGCCTCTAATGATTATCACTTAATAGGATGAGAAATGAATTCCAGGTATTAAATTGTTCAA
The DNA here is from genome assembly GCA_035582835.1 of Phoebastria nigripes. Classification (NCBI taxonomy): domain Eukaryota; kingdom Metazoa; phylum Chordata; class Aves; order Procellariiformes; family Diomedeidae; genus Phoebastria; species Phoebastria nigripes. The sequence goes on along the minus strand of JAYKAV010000368.1, from coordinate 63,796 downwards.
AGGCATAAAATCTATCAAAAAGAAATTGCCTACAATGTTCTCAGCTGCAGTTACATGACTTGGAATGCATAGTTGTGTATAAGATTTTTTAAGAAAGCAGTTTGAGTCACTACAGTTGTAATTTAAGGTGATTTTGGAAGCAGCTGTAGAAAAGGACCTTAGTATTAAACAAATGTTTTCAATTAAAGTATTAGCTATATGGATATTTAAATCTGTTTTTCTTTGTGTGAATTCATGATCTGGAAGTATATTCTTCCTAATGCCAGCATACATCTGCTGATGTCTAGCATACACTGTTAGCAGCTGAGAATAAATTTTTGTATTTGGAATCCAGGCTATAGGGCAAAAATCTGTTAAACTTCAAAAAAAATTTTTTTGAACTGACTATTTGTAAAATTATGAATTCATAAAATGTTTATCATTCATAGTACTTAACACATACATTACAAAGAGAACTGGCACACCGATGTACACTTTATTTTTGTTCCAAATATGAATTAACTCAGTGAAATTAAGAACTGTACTTAGGTGAAAWTGAATTGATTTGGACATATATACTGGGAAATCATTTATGCCTTTGAAAGCACATTCAGAGTAGTCAGTAAGCAATCACAACAGGCAAGCTGAAGAGTAGACCACAGCAGAATTATGGACACATGCATCAATAAACAAAAAAGGAAACCTTTTCCAGGCATTAGAGTATCTATGAGCAAGAAGAAGGAAATCAATGGAACGACTGTAGTTTCTCCTTTGAAGTTCATCTCTCTTTTAAACCCAAATTGCTAGAAGAACTTGCAAAGAATGCAGATGCAGTCAGCTATGACAGGATCTCCAACATTTTGTGAAGAGTTTCAATCTACCTAACTTGTATCTTACTTTCCAGTATTCTTTGTTGTTGTATTCCTTTGCATAGTGTACTGGTTTGGGCTGGGATAGAGTTAGTTTTCTTCATAGTAGCTAGTATGGTGCTGTGGTTTGGACTTGTGGTGAAAACAGTGTTGATAACACAGGGATGTTTTCGTTATTGCTGAGCAGTTCTTACACAGAGTCAAGGCCTTTTCTGCTTCTCACACCACCCCACCAGTGAGGAGGCTGGGGTGCACAAGAAGTTGGGAGGGGACACAGCTGGGACAGCTGACCCCAAATGACCAAAGGGATATTCCATACCATATGACATCATGCTCAGCATATAAAGCTGGGGGGGAAGAAAGAGGAAGGGGGGATGTTCGGAGTGATGGCGTTTGTCTTCCCAAGTAACCGTTACGCGTTATGGAGCCCTTCTTTCCTGGAGATGGCTGAACACCTGCCTGCCGATGGGAAGTAGTGAATGAATTCCTTGTTTGGTTTGCTTGAGCATGCACAGATTTTGCTTTACCTATTAAACTGTCTTTGTCTCAACCCACAAGCTGTCTCACTTTTATTCTTCTGATTCTCTCCCCCATCCCACTGAGGGGAGTGAGCGAGCAGCTGTGTGAGGCTTAGCTGCCTACCAGGGTTAAACGACAACACATAGAAAAAGAAAAATAGAAGAGAATGTGTTAGCTAGTTTTGGAGTTACAGAGAACTATAATGTATTTTTAATTTTTAATTTTTAAGGAACATAGCAACAAATAGAATAACAGAAAAGGACAGGGCGGGGAATCAAAAAGAAGAGGAGGAAGGGGAAATAAAGCAGGAAAAAAAAGAAAGAAAAAAGAAAAACTGCTCAATAAATATGTTACTAGTAGTCTAAAGTAGCTTCTGAATAATTGAATGAGAAAAACCTATAAAAAGGGCACAGAAAAGGAACACACCTATAAGAAAAAAGGTGCTTAATAGTCTTTAAGACTTGGTTACATCTGTGAGGAGACAATACTTGAAAAAAATCTGTATCTGCCTGCCTTATCCCAGAAATCTCAGAAGAGCAGTTCATTTTTCTCTCTCTTATCCTTTACTTCCAGAATAGTTATTTGTGTTTCTGTATTGATTCAATTATATTAAGCTGCTTGTATCTGCTCCTTTTTTTCTTGTGAGGGACTAAGCAAGCAGTTAGCATTCTCAAATTTTTGGGCCAACGTTTGTTTTATCCCGAAAGAGCAAAGAAAAAATTCTGACAATCTGGCATATATCATAAAGAGTTACTAAAAGTAATCAGATTAATGTAATTGTTTGCAGCATATATTTAGAAGTCTCTATAGTAGGTATCAAAAAGTAGAACAAGAAAAGAATATTAACAAAAGCAAATAATACCAGATGATCAAGAATAATGTGAATTGAATCAGTTATCCAATTAGCATTCCATCATAATGTAAATTATGTGCTTATGAAGGAATATATAAATTATTTCTTTAATTTTAGGGTCCTTTTTAAAATATTCTTCATTTGTATTGTATATCCTTGAATAAAGTGAACGAATACTTGACATCTATTTCTACAGTAGACAGGTGGCAAACATATGCATCTTTCTCTTACACATTCTCCAAGCAAGAAATCAGAAGACAGAAAATAGCTAGTATCTGAAATTATACACTTAAGAATTCTTAACTTAAATATTAACTTAAAAATACTGAAACTAAAAGCTAAAATGAACCTGCAAATTACCTCAGATGACAGCAAACAGCCATAAACCGTTTTGCATCTGATATGTATTAATTTACCCACCCAGTTCAGAAGGAAGTTCCACATTATCACTGGCGAGCCATACACACAAAAAGTTTGGGTTTTGAAGAAACACTGAAATTGCACACTGAGGACAATGCAAGTTGGACGATCTGCATCTGTAACAATTATTGACAGAAATTTCAGCTATTGAAGTTTTCTATTTATGTCTTTGAAAATGAAATACCTGTGTTAGGTAGAAGGTAGACTTTACTCCACTTCCGTGTTTCAATTAATTCTGTGGTTGCTGAAAGGCAGATGTGATTTCTAAAAAGATATTTTAGGATCTATATACGCTGAAAATTGTATTATTCTTCTATCCAGATTCATACACTTTCTGTTTATCTAGTTTCAGTACACTCAGGCTGTATCTACCAAAAAGGGCTTTGTTTGGGGGTTCCATTTTTTCACAACAGGTGAACATCAACAGTGTTTATTCATCCACACTTACGCTACCATCTACCTCCCATTGGGCTGTGCCTACTGAGAAACAGAGTGCTTCTGCAGGCAGGGAGAAACTCTTCTAGGAGCATGTCTGCTGGGAACAATAGAAGGCTGTAGGATTATATACAGTGGTAATGCTAGTTCACTCGGGAACATGAACTACACAGAGAAAAATAAATAAAATCCGCATGGTCACCTACTGACACCAGGATCACAATGTGATGACCTCATCTGTCCTGAAAGAACAACACTATTAGTAGCCATGGTGACTAATCCAATGTTAGTCCCACTGCGTGTAAACACAGACTGTTCTAAGAACCAACTCTCCAATGATAATTKACCACACATTTGATAAAAAGATATGTCATAGACTGCCCTTTAGTGAGCTATAAGTTTCTGTTTCTTTTAATGTCTCTAATTTGTAACAAAAACTATTTTTAAGATAGTGATTTTAAAATAGAGAGTAGTGATCTTTAAATTCTGGGCTCAATAACTGCTAAATTGTCAGTAATTGCTAATTTCACTGCCACTTAACAAGAACAACTCTGCAAGAGGTCCCATTTCATGTGGTGCTTTTCTTTTGATATGTTGCTTGTGAACTTTTTCTGTGTGAGATTTATTTACTGAAGTTAGGTCAGATACCTGTCTCAAATAAAAACAACCTGTTCTATCAAGCTAATTTCAAATCAGTAACAGTTGCAAAATTTCAACTCTAAATTTTTAAAATTCAGTTTTGATTACAAAAAGAAAACAAATCAGTCATTTAGTAACTCAGTAACAGAGCTGGATGATTATTGAAAAATAAAATAATGTCTAACTGTTTATTTGAATAAAGACAAAATTTCACTGGAAATATTTAAGGGCTATGACTGCAATTTTTCTAAGACTAAATGCAGAAAGAGTTGTTTCCTGAAATGGTTACAGAATGAAAACAATTCCAAATGCTTGCAAAAATTTGCATTCATTCCAAAAGCAGCTGTACGGCCACGGATACTGTTTCTTTGACTGTGGGAATGCTCTTATTTGCTTGAAGAACGGAAAAAAAGCACATCTTAGGGAACTGATGGCAACCTGTAAATACCAAATAGGTTTTTGTGTTGTTGGTTTTTTTTTTTTTTTTTAAGTAATAACCACAGTAAGTAGTACAATGACCAGTCCATAGGCTGACAAATGCTTGATAAAACATTCCTCAAGTAATTTTGAAAATGTTTTAAAATCTAACATGGATAATTAGAAAAATTGGTGAAAAGCTAGATTTGTTGAAAATATATTTTCACAGAATCAATTGGAGGTTGGAAGGGACCTCTGGACATCCACCTAGTTTAACATCCCTGCTCAGAGCAGGGCCAACAGAGGCAGATTGCTTAGGGCCATTTCCAGTCAAATTTTGAGTGTCTCCAAGGATGGAGACATACAGCTTCTTTTGGCAACCTGTTCCAGTGTTTTATCACCCTTACAGTAAAGTGTTCTCTTATGTTTAGGTAGAATTTTGTGTATTTCAATATGTGCTCATTGCTCTTGTCCTGTCATGGCATATCACTGAGAAGAATCAAGGTCTATCTTCTTTTCTCACCTCATCGGGTATTTATTTAACCACATTGATAATGTGTCCCCTCCCTAAGCCTTCTCTTCTCCAAGCTAAATCATTCCAGGTTTCTCACCATCTCCCCATGTGGCAGATGCTCCAGTCCCTCAATCATCTTTGTGGCCCAGTGCTGGATCTGCTCTAGTAAGTCAGTACCTTTCCTGCACTGGTGAGCCCAGATCTGGACACAGTAGGGGAAGGGGAAGTCTCGTCTTCCTTGACGAGCTGAGGAGAGGGGAAGTCTCGTCTTCCTTGATGTGCTGGTGAAGCTCTTTCTAATGCAACCCAGGATGCTGTTGGTTGTCTTTGTGGCAAAGGCATATTGCAGGCTCATGGTCAACTTATTGTCCACCAGGACTCCCTGATCCTTCTATGCCAAGCTGCTTTCCAGCCAGTAAGCCTGCAGCCTGTCCTGGTGCGTGGTGTTATTCCTCCCCACGGGCAGGACTTTGCATTTCTCTTTGCTGAACTTCATGAGGTTCCTGTTGGCCCATTTCCCCAGCCTCTTAAGGTTCCTCTGAATAGCAGAACAACCACCTGTTGTACCAAACAGCCCTCCTAGTTTTGCATCATCTGCAGACTTGCTGGGCATGCACTCTGTCCTATCATCTTGGTCCATAATGAAAATGTCAAACAGTATTGGTTCCAGTATCAACCCCTGTAGTATACCACTAGTGACTGGCCTCCAGCTGAACTTCATGCTGCTGATCACAACCCTTTGAGACTGTCAGATCAGCCAGCTGTCAATCCATTTCACCGTCCATTTATGTAGTCCATATACGATCAATTTGTCTAGGAGGATGTTATAGGAGACAGTTTCAAAAGCCTTTTTGTCAACAGCTTTCCTTTCTTAAGTGCCCAGCTATCTTCTATTCACCTCTCTCTTTAATGCAAATTAGATCTACATTTGTTTTAAACCTTTTTTTTTTACAAGCCAACTGCATTCCCTGCCACATGATTTATTCTCCCAAAGTTAAACAGAACAAACTAGAAAATCTATTGTTATTTGATGAGGATAAGAATGATTAGGACAGTATGTCAGTGTCTGCTATAATACAGTAAATTGAAAAACATTAGATTTTAAGAAGAAACTATCAGTCATCTGAGAAACATCTAAAAGAGATCAGTGATGTGTTTTGGAAAGTGAATTAAAAAGACAACATTTCAATACTTGGTTTTATTTATGAGGGCCAAAACCAATATTGTATGGCTGGGAACAGTTGCTTTGTTTCTGTTTCTATATGCATAGCCTTCGCTGCAAAAAAATGTTATACACATTTATGTGTAAAATACCGCTTTTTCTACTTAATGACATACTGCCCGTGAAGTTCTGAAATAATTTAGAGATACAGTTATTGCTTCTCTGGAGTATAACAGGTAGAGTAGAGTAGAGTAGAGTAGAGTAGAGTAGAGTAGAATAGAATAGAATAGAATAGAATAGAATAGAATAGACTGTTTCAGTTGGAAGGGACCTACAACGATCATCTAGTCATACTGCCTGACCAATTCAGGGCTGACCAAATTTTAAAGCATGTTATTAAGGGCATTGTCCAAATGCCTCTTAAACACTGACAGGCTTGGGGCACCAACTACCCCTCTAGGAAGCCTGTTCCAGTGTTGGAGCACCCTCTCAGTAAAGAAATGCTTCCTAATGTCCAGTCTAAACCTGCCCTGGACAGCTTTGAATCATTCCCACATGTCTTGTCACCGGATCCCAGGGAGAACAGATCAGCACCTCCCTCTCCACGACCCCTCCTCAGGAAGCTGTAGAGAGCAATGAGGTCGCCCCTCAGCCTCCTTTTCTCCAAACTAGACAAGCCCAAAGTCCTTAGCCTCTCCTCATAAGACATTCCTTCCAGCCCTTTCACCATCTTTGTTGCCCTCTTCTGGATGCATTCAAGGACCTTAACATCCTTCTTAAACTGGCCCAGAACTGCACACAGTATATATTGGGGACAGACTTTTTAGTAGGGCCTCTTGCAACAGGAGAAGGCGTAATGGTTTTAAACTAAAAGAGGGTAGATTCAGACTAGATATAAGGAAGAAATTTTTTACAGTGAGGGTGGTGAAACACTGGAACAGGTTGCTCAGAGAGGTGGTAGATGCCCCATCCCTAGAAACATTCAAGGTCAGGTTGGACGGGGCTCTGAGGAACCTGATCTAGTTGAAGATGTCCCTGCCCATGGCAGGGGGTTGACCTCGATGACCTTTAAAGGTCCCTTCCAACCCAAGCTATTCTATGATGATTCTATGATGTCTCAAGGTGAGGCTGCATCAACGCTAAATACAGCGGGATAATCACCTCTTTTGACCGGCTGGTTATGCTGTGTTTGATGCACCCCCGGATGAGGTTTGCCCTCTTGACTGCCAGGGAACACTGCCGACTCATACTAAGCCTGCTGTCAAACAGCACCCCCAGATCCCTTTCTGCAGGGCTGCTATCCAGCCTCTCCTCTCCCAGTTTACACTTGTGCCTGGCATTACTCCATCCCAGATGCAGAATCCAGCACTTGGATTTGTTAAATTCCACCCCATTAATCATTGCCCTATGCTCCAAGGGACAAATGTAGCTTAATCAAGAGTAATGCATGATTTTTCTCAAAGACGGAGCTGATTTTATTTTTTTAGTAAGTATTAGTCATTTAATATTTAATTTATAAGGAAAAAACTTATATGTTGCACATATTTTAATGCATGCATAAATATAGTTGCTTGTAATACCACAATGTTGATTTAGATAGAACACCTTAAGTTCATCAGTAATTAAAATTTGAAAGTGTACAGAGAATGTTAAAATAAATTTAATGCAAAAAACAGGCCATACAGAAGTGTCTATCTGATAAACTAGAATAGATTCAAGAAAAAAAACATAGTATCCGAATTACATCAGTTAGCACATGAGAGTCTGTATTACAATACCAGCTGGTCAGTAATATAGAGAATATAATTTTATATTGTTAGAAGTTTGCATTTGGTTAATCTGAATTAATTTACAGGACATAGGTCTGTAGACTATAGATTACGTGGATACTTAGATCAGAYCCAAAGATATCATAGAATCATAGAATAGTTTGGGTTGGAAGGGACCTTTAAAGGTCACCTAGTCCAACCCCCCCTGCAGTGAGCATGGACATCTTCAACTAGATCAGGTTGCTCAGAGCCTTGTCCAACCTGACCTTGAATGTTTCCAGGGATGGGGCATCTGCAGTCTCTCTGGGCAACCTGTGCCAGTGTTTCACCACGCTCAGCATCAAAAATGTTTTCCTTATACCTAGTATAAATATGCTTTCTTTTAGTTTAAACCATTACTACTCCTTCTGTTGCAGCAGGCCCTACTAAAAAGTCTGTCCCCATCTTTCTTATAAGCCCCATTTAAATACTGATAGGCTGCAATAAGGTCTCCYYRAAGCCTTCTCTTCTCCAGGCTGAACAACCCCAACTCTCTCAGCCTTTCYTCWTAGGAGAGCTGTTCCATCCCTCTGACCATTCTTGTGGCCCTCCTCTGGACCTGGTCCAATAAGCCTATGTCTTTCCTGTACTGAGGACTCCAGAGCTGGATGCAGTACTCCAGGTGGGGTCTCATGAGAGTGGAGTAGAGGGGCAGAATCTCCTCCCTCAGCCTGCTGGCCACGCTTCTTTGGATGCAGCCCAGGATACGGTTGGCCTCTTGGGCTGCAAGCACACATTGCTGGCTCATGTCCAGCTTTTCATCCACCAGTACCCCCAAGTCCTTCTCGGCAGGGATGCCCTCAATCCCTTCATCCCCCAGCCTGTATTAGTACCTGGGGTTTGCCCTGACCCAGGTGCAGGACCTTGCACTTGGCCTTGTTGAACCTCATGAGGTTCACACGGGCCCACTTCTCCAGCTTATCCAGGTCCCTCTGGATGGCATCCCATCCCTCAGGTGTGTCATCCGCACCACTCAGCTTGGTGTCATCTGCAAACTTGCTGAGGGTGCACTCAATCCCACTATGAAATTGATGAAGATATTTGTGCTGTTTGGCTGGGATAGAGTTAATTTTTTTTGCAGTAGCTAGTATGGGGCTATGTTTTGGATTGGTGACCAAAACAGTGTTGATAACACAGGGATGTTTTCATTATTGCTGAGCAGTGCTTACATAGAGTCAAGGCCTTTTCTGCTTCTCACACCACCCCACCAGCGAGTAAGCTGGGGGTGCACAAGAAGTTGGGAGGGGACACAGCTGGGACAGCTGACCCCAAATGACCAAAGGGATATTCCATACCATATGACATCATACTCAGCAATAAAAGCTGGGGGAAAAAGAAGGAAGGGGGGATATTCGGAGTGATGGCGTTTGTCTTCCCAAGTAACCGTTATGCATGATGGAGCCCTGCTTTCCTGGAGATGGCTGAACACCTGCCTGCTGATGGTAAGTAGTGAATGAATTCCTTGTTTTGCTTTGCTTGTGTGTGTGGCTTTTGCTTTACTTATTAAACTGTCTTTATCTCAACCCATGAGTTTTCTGACTTTTACTCTTCCGATTCTCTCCCCCACCCCACTGTGGGGGAGTGAGTGAGCATCTGTGTGGTGCTTAGTTGCCGCCTGGGGTTAAACCACGACAATATTAAACAGTACTGGTCCCAGTATGGAGCCCTGAGGGACACCATTCATCACCGATCTCCATCCAGATATTGAGCCATGGACCACTATTCTCTGGATAAGACCATCCAGCCAATTACTTATCCACCGAACAGTCTATCCATCAAATCTATCTCTCTCCAATTTAGAGAAAAAGATGTTGTGGGGGACCGTGTCAAAGGCCTTACAGAAGTCCAGGTAGATAATATCCATTGCTCTTCCCTTGGCAACTGATGTAGTAACTCCATCCTAGAAGGCCACTAGGTTGGTCAGGCAGGACTTGCCCTTGGTGAAGCCAGGCTGGCTGTGTCGAATCAATTCCCTGTCCTCCATCTGCCTTAGCATAGCTTCTAAGAGGATCTATTCCATGATCTTCCCAGGCACAGAGGTGAGGCTGACAGGTCAGTAGTTCCCAGGGTCCTCCTTTCTACCCTTCTTAAAAATGGGTGCAATGTTTCCCTTTTTCCAGCCACCAGGGACTTCACCTGACTGCCATGGCTTTTCAAATATCATGGAGAGTGGCTTGGCAACTACATCAGCCAATTCCCTCAGGACTCTGGGATGCATCTCATCAGGTCCCATAGACTTACTTATGTTCAGGTTCCTCAGGTGGTCWYGAACCTGATCTTCTCTTACAGTGGGAGGGACTTTGCTCCCCCAGTCCCCATCTTGCGGTCCATCTACTTGAGAAGTGCGGGAAGAGAGGTTGCCAGTGAAGACTGAGGCAAAAATGTTGTTGAGTACCTCAGCCTTCTCCTCGTCTGTTGTTACCAGTTTGCCAGTCGTGTTCATCGGGGGGGTACACTTTCTTTGACCTTCCTTTTCTGTCTGACATACTTAYAGAAGCCCTTCTTATTATTCTTTGCATCCCTTGCCAAGTTCAGCTCCAGATGGGCCTTGGCCTTCCTGATCCCATCCCTGCTCAACCGGGCAGTGTCCCTATGCTCTTCCCAGGATACCTGTCCCTGCGTCCACTGCCTGTGCATTTCCTTCTTGCTTTTTGGTTTGACCAGCAGGTCTCGACTCATCCATGCTGGTCTCTTGCCTTCCTTTCCTGATTTCTTACACCTGGGGATTGAGAGCTCTTGCGCTCTATGGAAAGCATCCTTAAAGATCTGCCAGCTCTGTTCTGCTCCCTTGCCCCTGAGGGCAGTTTCCCAGGGGGTCCTATTGACTAACTCCTTGAAGAGCTGGATCTGAGATTCTTCTATAGGGGACTCATCCAGGGCACTTGCTAGCTGTGGAAATCAAGACAGTATTTATTCACTGGAAAAATAGAGGGATGAGACGTATTTTATGATGGAGGGGCTAAATCAGAGGTAAAGCGTACCAGAGATATAACAGAGGCCTATGACTGTTATCTGGATGTCCTTATTCTGTTGATTATATCCCAGAGTTCTCATCAAATACACATTCATAATTATATAGACAAGTTTTGTAATGGTGATATCAGATATTTCTTTACATTTCTCTCTCAGGGTTATGGGTGGGATTAATCTGCTCTAACCTGAGTGTCTGTACATTAGATGGCTAAGCCTGAATAGGTCATCTTAGGCTTGTCTTATTTTTAATATAGAGAAATAAACACCTCCCTGAGGTGATTGATCTTATTTTGTGAGAAGGTGACATAAATTAGATGAACCATTCTCTGTAAGTGTCTGTGTTTTGCTTTTGACTATAAAGGCAGTCTAGCATGTTTAACCAGATTTAGACATCTACATTTTTTACATTTAAGACTGAGTTGAATCCTATGGTTAATTGCTTGAGGTGGATATGCTCAGGACTGTGAGTTACTTGATCTGGTATTCTGCTTCACTGATTTTCTGCACTTCCAAATATTCTTATACTAATTTTAATATAAGCACTCAGGATAGGATCCACCTCACCTGTAGCCGTCTGTCTGCCTCTTTCTCTAGAGGAGGATTAATATATGTGAGCTAGTCATCTTAATTCGTATTTTACAATGGGCATCTAATTAGTGCAGTTAATAGAGTTTGACATCTATATGAGGTTGTTGTGGTTTATTCCCCAGAAGTATTTATTTCCAAATCATGTAAAGGGTTCCCCTCATAACTACCTCAGCCACAGATGTCTATGCTTAAGATTTCTAAAATTAGACAGTTGATCCTTAGTGTTCTGCTCTCAAAACAAAGAAATTCTCAGCATGTGCAACTGTAAAAAAAACGCAAATTCATCAGAGGAGATGTTATTCTCACTTAAATTCAGCCATATACAAGTTAGGCGTCTAGTAYAGTCCATCCAGCAAAATTCCCTCTATTGTCATAGAAAATAAGTATTTCCAAAGTGGGAAACAACTTGACAACTACTTTACACTTTTTAGATTGTGAGATTTAAGTGAGACAAATCCAAAACTGGTAAAGAATACTGTACATATACATACTAGTCAATTTGCTTCCCCCCCCCCAACATGCAAAAACATGCACTGAAGTTCTGATTTGTGTTCTCTGTTATCTTGGGAAATGCATTTCATCTGCAATGATTGTTTATCTCTGTAAAATAAGAATATGGTGCTTTTTTCTTTCGGAAGCTAAATATAAAGAGCAGTTATGATGTTTATGATGCCATAATTAGTGGAGCATGAAAAGTATTTGGCTGATAAAAGATAATTTGGCTGAAGTATATACAAAAAAAAAAAAAAAAAGGTCATTCCACCTATCAACAAGCTTCTAGCCGATAGTCACAGAGCAGGAATATGATTATCTGGGCTTCCTCCCTAATAAGTAGAAAGAGAAAGTCCTCTTCAGATGTTGATATATCTAAGACTGAATTACTTTTTAAAGTCTCTTTTTTTTACTTTCAACTAACTACAGAGTGAGTTCATGATGAATAGGATCCCAAATTATGTATTTTGAATAAGTGGCTAGAATTAAGGAAGATGAAACAAGGTCAGAGAGCAAGGCCTAAGGAATGGAATTTGTGCTTGCAAATATGTGACTCCAAAGGAGCAATTAGTTTCTCTAGTAAATATATTTATCATGGAAGTTTATGACAAGGAGCAATCAAGATGTGATCTAGCAGTGGAATTCTCACGCTAAAATAGTCAGATGTTTTTATTTATGAGAGACATTTCTGAAGACAGTTAATTACATTTTCACCTTTCTAGCATCAAGACTTTTAAGGAAAATGGTATATATTGATATATACATATGTGTGTATGTATACATGTAGATATAAAAATGTGGATACACTTTCTTTTGTGCTATTTTTTATATTCAAACAGAAAGAATATAAGCACATCTTGCAGACAAAGCTAGGTGGTGTAAGATAACCTGTCAGTAAGATCTAAAGTAATGATGGATGACTATTTTCCTCAGGACTATCTTCCATCAACCTGTTTTAATTATAGCGATATTAATTGTTGCCATTTTTTTCACACCATCTCACACAGGTTTACTACCATGACAGAAGCAGGTGAAAGACCCTGTCTTCTGAATCTGCACAACAGTTGTACTAGATCAGCAAAAGCTAAAGATCTTACTCATCAAGTAAGATTCAAATATTCCTCAGCTATGACAAGCATGTAGACTCAGCAAATACACTTCAAAGAAAATGTAGATGCTAAAAAGGAAAGAGTGAGCATAGATTGTTTTACAAATGCCTTTGAAGGCAATGTGAAAAGTCACACAGTGTGAATTCAAGCAGTTTAAATAGGTTGGCATGAAATTTAGGACCTAAACTAATAATTTAAAAACCACAGATTTTTTTGTTTTTTGTTTTTTGTTTTTTGGGTTTTTTTGTTTTAATGTTTTACTTATTTATTTGGGATGAGAGTGTCTGAGAATATTTACTGTTGAATAGATGAAAATGTATATAACAGACCCTTGATTTAGGTTGCACAGTTAAGGTAGAAATTCAATACCACAGGCACCAGTACATACTTAGTCTGCCATAAACACTATTGCTGGAGTTCTTCCACTTTATACAAATAATAAAAAATTGGTTTTAGACAGGGCTGTAATGCAGCTGTTCCCCTTTTGCTGTATGTTTTAATATTCTGCCCACCAGACCAAAGAGAAACATCCTCTGGATAGAGTATTGGAGTATTTCTGAAGTAAAATTGGATCTGCTGCAAGAGGAGAAAAGAAGTCACTAGTCTTTGCACCGTCGTAGTTTATCTAGAACCCCCAAAAGTAGAGATACTGGTTTAAATCTCTTTGGCAGAGAAGGGAATTGAGATTTTCCATAATCTGCTGAGTCCTCAAACCGCTGACTTAAGGGACTGGAGACAAGCACTGCTATCATTTATTCTTCTTCAGTTGCCCCAGATTATTTCTTCTTCCTTTTTTTTTTTTTTTTTGTTTTTTTTCTCCAGAAAGATTAGCTGCTAAATTTGTCCTACACTTAAATACACACACATAAAAATAAAATTTTCATTCAGAAGCAAATTCATATCATTATGTACCTAGAAATACTATACAATTTGGAAAAAAAGAAATAAAGAATCATCTTCTGGGAAGAGACTGAAGAATCACCAAGTCTTCAAATTCTAACTCCAACATAAGTCTAACCCTACTATTCGTAGCTAAATATCAACACAAGTAGAGTACAGGGACTGTAACTGCACTACATAAGTTCTCTGCAGGCCAGTCTTGTCTTTTGTCTTTTTTTTTTTTTTTTTTAATAATATTATGCTGCTCTTATGCTCAGTCTAATAATCACTAGTCCATCTGATATGTCTGCTAGTGTGTCTATGTTGATTTGTATGTAGCTACTTACAGATTAGCATTTGATTTTATGGAGTAGGCCATATCCATCAATGTGTATATTTCTTGTAAATGCCATAGGCTTTTTGTCAGAATAAGGGTTATTGGAATTTTATAGGGTAGAACTAAAATTCATTTTATTCTTTYTAACCCTGTGGTCCAAATCAGGAAGTAACTAAACTAAGCAATGTAAATTATCATTCATTTACTTGGAATATATGAACAAATTATTATTGGCTCAAAATAGATATAGTCACTTTATTGCTTGGAATAAGGGCATGTTAAAATTAATTTTCATTGTTAAAATCAAAGTTAAAAATAGCTCTACATTGTTAAAGCTCTGATATAAAATACTTATTTGAAATTAATAGTAAGCAGTTATGTGATAAAGTAATACAACCTTTTTATCCTTTAGTGGGAAATTACAGCATGATAACACAATTTAGATTAATATTTCTGACTTTGTCCTCATATTATTTAACATCAGTATAGAAACAAGGTGTGACACATTCACTTTCTATGAAGAACTTTGAAATTGTGAAGATGGTTCAAAGTTTCTTAATGTTGAAATTGTGCTTCAGAAACAAGTGATCTCCTATGCAGATGTTCTGTATTGTTCTCAAATAAAAACATGTGCTCAACAACTACAAAAAAAAGAATTATTCATTCCATCATTAGCTACAACATCATGAAGCCCTGTAAATGAGGTTGATACAAATTATTCTTTCAACTCTGTAAACTAAAAAGACAAAATTAGTTTTACTTCCTCAGTGACAAATATATCACACAAAGAAATCTTTCCACCCAAAGTGACAACTACAGAGTTATCACCATAGACAGTTTGTTTCATTTTATTTTTTCATGGATGCTCAAATGTTTATGGTACATGAATAAATTAAACAAGTAAAAGATTTAAAAATTGAGACAACACATGCAGAATGGTTTGTACCATAACAAAACAAAAGCCCAATAGGGGTGGTCTAAAGGTTTTCATAAAATAATCCAAGATAGCTGAATACAGAAAAGCCTTACTGACTTATGAACAACAGCAACTCATAAAATTCAAAAGATTGATGTTTATTTTTGCAATGGTTCTTACAAAGTCATCTTTAAATCTAAAAAAGGCTTTCATAACATCTGTTTATAGAGCTAGATGAAATAATTGTTATAAACAATTTATGAGCTGATGAATATTCAGTTTTATTTTGCATGGGGGAAGGAAAATAAGTTATTTCACTACTCCACTAAATTGAATGTATAGAAACTATATGGCTATGTCCTAGGAAACATTTACTTGTTTTGGTTTTAGATGGCCACAGGATCACAGGTGCATGAAGGTTCAGCCTTGACAAAACAGTTGCAAACTGTGGTCTCCACTGTTGCATAAAACAGGGCTGACTTTTGCTAGTTCATTATTAACAAAAAAGGATCATGAAAAAAAATGTATGACTATTCTTTGCTTTCAGGGTAACATTTCCTGTACCATACTGTGCCCATTTTTACAGAATCATATGCCTGCCAAGCATCATTAATATGAACTGACAATTAAATTTCTTCTCTGCTGCCATTTAGCCTTTTTGGACTGCCACTCAGAGACCAGTCTCCAGGAAGTCAGCAAATTTCCCCTAAAGCAATCCCTGTGCTTCTAGGAGCAACTAAATGATAGCAACAGCTGATACAATCTTCTACAGAAAAGGCAGCTGAGAACTGTTTTTGCTTTTTTCTCACCCCTTATTGCTCCTTGGTTGGCTTCTTACATCTACTATGCCTGCATAATCATGATGGCAGTGGAAGAAGAGAAAACCTTATCCACCAAAAAGCAGCTTCTGACTCACCTTCTCACTTAGATAGCTGCCCTCCCATCCTTCATGTTGAAATTGCAACTGGGATACAACTGTCTCCTTCTCTTCCTAGGTAATAGACTTGGTTGGCCACTGAAAATGTGTAAATTCATGACTTGAGCTCAACGAAACTGCTTTTGCCTCGCCTTCCCTGCTTTCAGAATGAATTTAAGTGGGAATGGGGTTGACACAGGACAGAGAGGATTATTATATCAAGTTCTCAGGAAAATTTTCTTTGTGCAGGCTTTGCACCTTTCTTCTGTACAATGTTCCTGAGTAACATATTAGGACAGAAATATTACTTTGTAATGCTTCAAGTCACAGTCACTTGATCTTTTTTTTACATAAGATGGCTAGTTTTTGTGGGGTTTTTTCTGTATAAAAGAATGAATTCTGATTGTGTTTACATGAAGGAATATTCAGTCATTCTTACCTTTTTGTTATGATCAGAATTTCACTATACACATGGGGAAAGAGAGGCTAGTGAAGTCTTGCAGTATATGTTACTGGGAGCAACTGTTTCTTTTATGTTGAACACGTACCCCTTAATTTAATATGTGCTTAGTAGATTTGGCATGTCTGTTCTTGCATAATACACATCAATGCTTTTCATGTTTCCCCCGAAACAGGGTGATTAAAGCAAAATAAACACAGACACACATACATTTGTATATATAAATACTAGTGTTAAGGTATGCAGGCAGACGACTAGGCCCTGACCTGATATTTAGCTGACTGAACAGAACATGAAAAACATGAGAACGTGAGCTTAGCAAGAGAAACTGCTGAACATAACAAATAAGAAAGTAATAGCCTGACAAAAGTTTCAGACAGCACCATGAGAAATGGCAGGATTTTGCATGTGACTAAGAGAAGTTATGTGAGAGACAGACACACCTCTCTGATAATTGGAGGGGAACATTGAGGACCTGCTGGGGAGTGGGACCTTGCAAGGCTAGCAGTGCCTCAGTAACCCTATCAGAAATACCAAATTTGGGTACAGATGCAGCAGGCCTGGGACTAAAAGGGAACACTTAGCTGTGAACTATTTAGCTGGGAGGAGAAGAGAAAGGGAGAGATCAATGTGGATGAGGAAGGTACAAATGTGGGAAAGTAGAGAGACTGAAAGATACAAGTGGCTGATGGCATGGCCATTTTGCTTTTCTACTGAGCCCTGTACCTGATGTTTTCAGTCTGTCCAACCTTCATATTAAACTTTGTTCCTCACTATTTTCTGTGTGAGTGTGCTCTCTACTCTGAGACCATATGTGTGAACTGCTAGTGAACTTCAGGCCAGATATGGGTATAGGAGCCAGCCATTGGAGAGACTGTGGTCTCGATCTGTATGTTCTGCTAATAAACTTCAAGCTGGACTAGCCGGTGGGTAGGAGGAGCCTAGGAAAGATCCAGGGTCTGAGTTAGTGAATGGGTTGAGGACCTAGGATCCAGGCATGGGTATTAAGAGAACTTAAAGCCTGGGCTAATACTCAAAAGACCTGTGAATGTGGGTATGACTGTCGGTTAGGGAGTAAGGGTGTCTATTTATCAACAAAAAACTTCAGTCCTGATCAGCTGGAGGTGAGTGTCTTTTGGGAACACCTATTTACTGGCTGGATCTGCTGAAGGAAACAGTAGCAGCTACAAGTACCAGACTGGGATTCCCTGGGGTGTGAGAGTGCACCAAATCGGGCTCTAGCAGACTGGGAAGGAGGAATCCCCAATGCCCTGAAGACCATCAGATTCAGTTTCCTTAACAGTGAGGAGCATGGGGAAATTTAGTTTAAGCACTTTGACAGTTGTATTCTGTATGTGAGCTTTACTATGAGGTACTACTGCTTATACGATACTGAGAATCAAACAAGAAACTTTACTGAGCAGCTCTGATATGCTGTTTGCGTTTCCTGCATTCCTCCTGCTGTGTGCTCCAGGCTGCTTCTCTTGTGAAATTTAGTGTCAGTGTTAAGAAACATATTAGAAATACAAGTGAAATTCAAGCACAAGTCCAGGAGAAGACAAAAACAATCTAACTTGATTATAATGCTTAGATACCCAGCTGCTGAAACACAGACAGACATTGAGTATGAAATATTTTCTTCTCTCTTCAATGTGTGAGAATAATTGGTGCTTCAGAATTAAGACCAAAACAGGCTGAATGCTGAACAGAGAGCTGCCCTTATCGTGCAGTTACATACTGCTAAGTAATTACAAATGTTGAGGTCAGAGTTATATTTCAAATCACTTGTTTAACTCAGGGTTGTAAGAAAGTTCTTCTGACCACAGAGAATATGCAGACCTGAAACCTCTCTTAAAGATAAATGCTTACAATCTTTCCTCTAAATATGAATAGGTGTACTTTTACAATTTTTCTTTTAAAATTTACTTAAGTAAAGGAGTTAATGAAATGCCTGTCCCTCTTTTAATACTATTGGACCATGAATGAAATATGCATCCAAAAATACTTGTATCAATGCCTCTCTGACCAAAATGATATTCAAACCAATTCTAGAAAGTCAACAGCTGTTTTGGAATATAGCGTAGTAGAAACATTTGCTATGTTTCCTACTGCAACTATAATATTGTGACTACAGGGACCTAAGCGCCAGGGTGGAGGGGACAGCAGGTGAGACAGTGTAGTATTCCGTGCCCAGGGTAAATGGCACAACTAAAGTCCTATCTCCTGTGTGTGTACATGAACATATGAAGAATAAGAAAAAGAAGGAATTAAAAGGCTACGCTCAGTCATAGAACCACAACATGACTATGATGAGAGACACATGGTGGGATTGCTTCAATGATTAAAGTGCTGGATGGATGGATGGATGGATTCAAGCTCTTCAGAAAACATAACAGAGAGATGAGACAAAGAAAAGGCTTGTACCCTACTTGAAGGAGTATCTTGAGTGTACATTTATATTCCTAAGGGATGGGTGAGAATTTATGGGTCAGGATCAGAGGTTAGGTTAGTGGTGGAGGTGAGATTATGGTGGACACATTCTGGACATCACATTGTCACATTATGTGATAAAAGCTTGTCTGCACAACCAGAAGGATCAAGCTGGGGACCACTTAAACAGACTGGGGAGAATGAATTGCATCTAGAAGAGCTGGCTAATGTCTTTATGAAGCTGATCTATACCAGCTGTGAAAGGTTTGAAAATCGGGGAGTTCTGTCATAACTTGAGGAATGCAAATGTCACACATCTCTTCAAGAAGGAGGATGCATAGAATTAAAAGCAGGTCAGGCTAACCACTGTCCCCGGGGACATAATGGAGCAAATCCTCCTGGAAGCCATGTCCAGGCATGTGGAGGAAAAGACGTGATAGGGAATACCCAGCATTAATTTACCAATGTGTATGGCCAACGTGGTTGGATTCTATGGTGGAATGACTGACTTTGTTAACAACAGGAGAGGAACCACGTTATTTACTTTGACTCTAACAAAGCTTTCAATGTGGTCTCTACCACATTGAGTAATAGTACTCTATTAGCGTAACTGGTAAGTTATTGACTAGATGGGTAGATCAAAAGAAATGTTGAATACTGGCTGGACAACTGAGCACAAATGTCAGCAGTTCAAAGTCCAACCTGCAGCCATCAATGAATGGTATTTTTTAAGGGTTGATACTGGAACCAATATTGCCATTACTGACAAGGATGATGGGATGGAGCACACACTCAATTTACAGATGATATGCTGGAGGACAGGACTATCATGAAAAGGGACACCAAAAAGCTGGAGAAATAGGATGACAGAAACCTCATGGTTTTCAATAAAGGCAAATGCAAAAAAACAAGGCATATGCAGGCTGGGTGTCTCAAACCTGCCGGAAAGGAGCCTTTCAGAAAAAAGACTTTGGACTCCACACCACCAACAAGTTACATGTGACTCAATTGTGTGCGCTTGTGATGATGAAGACTAATCATAGACCGGGCTGCATTTGTAAGAGTATAGCTAGAAGGCTGAAGGAAGTGATTATTCTCTATTGGCATTTATGAAACCACATTTGGAGTCTTGTGCCCAGTTTTAGGTTCCCAGGACAAGAAAGACTGGAGTTAATTCAGCAGAGAGCCATCGAGATTGTCAAGGGGCTGGTACACATATAGAGAAATTAAGAGAGCTGGGTTTGTATAGTCTGAAGAAAAGGTTTATGGGAATCTTACTGCTGTCTTCAACTACTGAATGGAAGGTCAGAGAGAAGTCAGAGCCAAACTCTTCCCAGTGATGCAAAGTGAAAAAGGCAATAAGCAACAGGCATAGCTTGCTGCAAGGAAAACTCTGATTAAATATAAGGAAAAAAACATTTTCACAATAAGAGTGGTCAAATACTGAAACAGGTTGCTAAAGAGAATGTGGAATCCCCAGCCTTTGAGATATTTAGAACTCAACTGCACAAAACACTGAGCAACCTAATGTAACTTTGAAGTTAACATTGCTTTAAGCAGGACGTAAAACCAGCTTACCTGCAAAGGTCCCTTCCAACCTAAATTATTCTCTCATTCTCTGTTTATATTAATGCTGGCACATCACAGAAGGAAGAATTTTAATATTCATCCAAAAAGAACATTAAGAACAGTTATGACTATGTAGTTTAGTAACTGCATATTAAAGAGAGAAAATAGATTGCACTGTTTCAAGAATGCTTTAAATATTCCTTAGAGCAAGCCCTGTTATGAGTATTCTAAGTGAGTATTCTAAATTAAACTCACTAAAACTCAGCTTATAGTTAATGTGCCACTATCTTTCTGGCCAAAAACTACGGAAACCTTTTCTTCATTGTTCTGTTTGAGATACTCAGATACGAATTTATGATCTTAGGTAAGATAATTAACTAGCTCATCTCTAATTTTGACATATCTTATGCAAAATAACAACAGAAGTTCTCAAAATTCTGAGCGTTAGGAAGCTACCACTGAAAATAAGAACTCTGAGCCCAAACTGCTCTGTTGTGAACAGAACGGTAGCAGGTACATAAATCCACAACTTTCATATTCCACTTGTCAGGACTAAGGACTGTGAGAAAGCACACTTTTTTTTTTTTTCTTTCCTAGCCAATTTTCTTTCACTTTAAGTTTTAGGTGGCCTAAAACATCTGAAGATGCTTTCTGATGTGTAGACTGAGAAACTCTAAGGCAGCTAGAACTTTTACGTGATGTAAGAGTAACTGTGGGGAAACACAAGGGTTAAGCTGGCTTTATGTCCTATTAGTAGGAACTTAGAACTTATTGAACTTGAATATTAATGGTGATTAAGACCTTTTTTRGTTTCTTATAGCAGCTTAAATGTACACATAGGTACATAGAAAACTTGGGTTGCGGTCTACCTGTGTGCTGGACTCTTTTTACTGGTAAAGAAGTAGCTAAATTGTTTCTTGTGAGGTGAATTTATTGGTAAATATACCTCTTCCCACAACAAAAAAATGGTTACTTAAAAATAGCAATCCTCTGTTGAAAGACATTTAAAAAGTCTGTATGCTTGGATTAATTGCATCTTTAAAATGACTGAAATAATCCTCCCAAACATCCTTTCCTATTTTCCAGGATTATGAATAAACCTTTACACAAATTTATAATCTTTTAAAGGCCTGATTCTCAGCTAGTATAAACTAGCATATATTCACTGAAATGTGTAAATTGACGTACCTCTGGCATTAGTAGAGCTACATTGATTTAAGTCAACTAAGAAACTGCCCAATAGTCCACTAAAAACTCTTCACTATAGTTTGTTTAAAATACTATATTACTTTCAGGATGGATTATAGGGATATAAATGTGTTTCCCTATGGACATAAGAATGGTTGACATTTCCTGGCTCAGTAGATCTTTAATAAATTAGCTATTTTCCATAAGGCTTTTTTATACATAATTTCAAACTGCTAAGTATGTTATATTTATGTCTATTTACACAATAGACAATAACAGCCATGATTTGAAAACAAAATTATCTTATTTGATTGAAAGTAATTATAAAAGTAATCTATTTACATTTACTTAGCTCTGTGAAGATTGTTTTTCTGTGAGCATGATTGGATTGTTGCTTATGCATTTTAAAAACAAATTCTGACTAGATATGTTGCTTTTAATGTTTCTAACACTCAGGATGCTCTTTGTCTGTCAGTGTTAGAAAGTTTAATTTCTTACACTTTCAGTTATACTGTACTATACTGGTTCTGCTTTTCTTTCCTTTTTTTTTTTTTTTTTTTTTTTTTTTTTTTTTTTTTTTTTTCTTTTTAAGAGATTTTCATACTTTGTGTGTAAAAGTTTAGCAGGTTGAACCTACTTCATGTCCATAAGATATACTAACATCCTTTGCAATGATGCCGTAAAACATACGGAGAGGTGTATAAGTATTTTGGGAGTTCTAGACTCACAGAAGAAGGGTACAATGACTTTTACAGCATGGGTCAAATGTGTGTACTCTTTAGGCTGGAAAGTATGTCTCTTCTACAAGCAGCAATGCAGAAGGGAAAATCAAGAAACATAATATACAGGAAACTTGATTCTTCTCTCAAGCCCATGCTTTAACTCACTCTTTACCTACAGAAGAARCCAAAAAGAAGGAAACACTTGCCTATAACACTGCTCGCCTTGATCGGATTGTATGAAGACTGAATGAATGAAGTATTTGAATAAAGTTGTATAATTAATAGTGTTCTGAAGGAAGTATTTACCTCTAACTGAAAACTCATTCAACTCATATTAAAATACTCCCAAATGTCCTCCCAATACTGAAGAAACAGATATCCAGGCAACAGCTCACCTTTTCAATTATATATTTGCTCAAATTTCCCTGCAGATGATCATTAGGAAGACCAGAACTGTACTTTTCATCATTTCAAGCAATATCAGAGAACTCAATCTTGCTAACAATGTATCCAGATTAAAGACAAAAGAAGCCCTCTTGAATTACATCAGTCAAAGGTAGATCCTAATCTTAGTATCCTTTTCACTAGAAGTCCAGGTTATATTTAGTATTAATCATGGCTCACGTGGGCCATATTTTTGACAACAGCATAGAGAAAGCAACTTTCTTTCAGTATTTATGTCATTTCACCTTTCTGCACTACAATTTCAACAACATCTTTTGAGMAAACAAATTTTTCTTAGAACATTTTAAAAGCACTTTGACAAACAAGAATGAAAATTGTTATACAAAAGCTTATTTTGCTTTTTATAGAATGCATTCTATGAAGGTCTTCATTTATTGTGAATAACAGATCTGGAAAAACACATATGTGGCTTCTTACTTATAAGGTATTTGGTAGCTGTCAGAAAAGTTTGAGAAACAAGACCCTACCAAAAAAGAACTAAAATATAAGTGTTTACTTAAAGACACTTTTGGAAGAGATTGCAAAACTACAGTAGCCCCTTAAACAAGTTAGGAACAGTGTGGGAGAAAAAATATTCTGAGGACTAGTGAGCAAAATAAATGCAGAGAAATAATTCCCAGAATCTTTCATATTCACATAATCTTTCATATATATTTTATATATAATCTAAATCATATCTCATTTTAATAAATTAATGGTGAGTTAGGACAAATATTAAATAATTTTAAGTTTTCAGTTTCATGGTTACGTGTATTGGGTCTGGCTGGGATGGAGTTAACTTTCCCCATAGCAGCCCTCATAGTGCTGTGCTTTGTATTTGTAGCCAGAACAGTGTTGATAACACACCAGTGTTTTGGCTACTGCTGAGCAGCGCTCACAGCATCAAGGCTGCCTCTCCAACCCTCCCCTTCCCCCAAAGGCCAGTAGGCTGGTGGTGGACAAGATGTTGGGAGGGGACACAGCCGGGACAGCTGACCCAAGCTGACCAAAGGGATATTCTATACCATATGACATTGTGCTCAGCAATAAAAGCTAAGAGAAAGGAGGAGAGGAGGGGGCATTCATTATTAAGGCATTTGCCTTCCGAAGCAACCACTATGCATACTGAGGCCCTACTTCCCAGGAAGTGGCTGGACATCACCTGTTGATGGGAAGTAGATAATAAATCTTTTTGTTTTTCTTTGCTTCTGTGTGTGGCCTTTGCTTTTATTTATTAAATTGCCTTTATCTCGACCCATGAGCTTTTTGTCTTATTTTCTTCCACTGTCCCGCTGAAGAGAGGGAGTGAGAGAGTGGCATAGGGGCCAGCCAAGGTCAACCCACCCCATTAAGGCTTTCAGCTTCCAAATATTTGTGGAGATTAATATTTTCATGTAAATTATTTCATATTTGAGTTTTCTTGTGAAGTTGAAAAGCAGGGAAAAGAAAAATATGACCTAAATGCCTATCATTCTGTTGCATGTAGAGGCAAAATGAGGCAGAAAAATAATTAGTGGGATGTTTCAATATAAAGATCACAAAAGGGATGCCAAAGCTTCTGTTTTCAATTCTAGAAGGATGATTGAGTTTTTGTAGACCTGAAATGGTATCTCCCTTGCTATAGTCTAGTTTCTCTTCTTCGCCTATTAAAATCTGTGAAAAACTTCCAAAGTAAAAGAAATACCTACAGCAGTAGTTTAGTCTTCTTTATTTTGTGTCTAAAATTGTTTTCTGAACTTGTGTTATTAAATGTTGAATGGAAACACTGTCTGAGCTGATGGTTTTCTATAAAAGATCCTGTAGATCTACTAAAGTTTCTCTGTAGAACTGCCCCAGTGCATGTCAAAGTGTATACATCGAAGTGGATCAAAGTTAGCATTAGTAGTGACATGTTATTTGATTGTTTGTGAGAATTAATTTGTATAAAAAGAAATATTTTTGAAAATGTATATTGGCAGACATATTGTGTTAATGACTGAAGATATTTTGTAGGTACAGTAACTGTAGGGATTTCCATAAATGTCATACTGCTAGTATTTATGTGGAGAATAAGAAAAAAACCCAAAATTTAGAAATAGTACCGTTCAATTCAACTTTTAATTGTATTGAATAATAAATAAAAATTGATATATTTAAAATGTTCTAAGAACTGTTCTCCACACGTCCCAATGAATCAAATTCCAAATAAGCCTCTTACGTTCAATGCACATGACAATGATAAAATATAACAGCACAAAGTCAAAAAGCAGTAGCTGAAGATCACAAAGCTAAAATCCAAAATGTTTCAAGTTACTTCTATATTGATCCAGTCATTGTTTCAAAGATTGAAGGCCAGACCCAAATAAGGACTGAGCTACTCAAATGCACAGCCTTTTCAAAGTATAGGATTATACAGTAATAAAAAAAAAAAAAAAAAAAAAAAAAAAAAAAAAAAAAAAAAAAAAAAAAAAAAAAAAAAAAAAAAAGAAAGCCTGGGAAAAGCTGAAGTTAAAGCAGTAAATTTCGTATGCAGTTTTGATTCTTTTAGGCATTAACAATATATTTTAAAAGAAGCTTTAAAATCCAGAGGTTTGGATGTATGAAGATTTTAAGAGCCAAAGCCCAGCTGTGACCCTGAATACTCCTGTTTATTGAATTTAGACATGGGAGTAACTAATGCCTGTCAGCAGCCTAATTTTTTGTTTGCAATTACCTCAACATCTACTATTATATCTCATCATATAGTCAAAATTCTTCAAGAGGGACAGGATGAGCATCCTGGAATTTTATTCCTGTTTAAGTCCAACAAGACTGCAAAAATATATTCTTCTGCCATTTAAAAAATGCATCTATCAAACAAATACGTCAACAAACTCACATCCAGATCTGAACTATACAGTGTTGCCATGACCACTTTATTTTAAAACACTGCCACAGGATGACAGAATTGTAGCCTCTTTTATTCCATCGACTTTTAGTGAAGCATTCATYTAGACCACAGGTAAACAGCATTCAGTTCCTGTCATAGCCTGCGGAGATTCCCTTCTCTCTATACCAAGAGAGTACCATAATAACCAGACTATACATTTATCTAAGTAAAAGTATTCCTCACCCATTCTGAGAAAGCTGTTACAATGTGTAAAACAATATATAAAATAAAAAGAGTAAGTTTGTCAGGCTGTTTTTTTGAACAGAACTGAGGATAATTCTTGAGCCTAATAGTTGCAGCGTGTACTTCAGAAAAGAAACAGTTGATTTCTACTCCTTGATTCCAGGACTATTTCTGTAGTTAATATAGAGGTTTCTTACTGCAAAACACAGAGGCCACAAAGACCTGAGGGTTCTATGTTGAACTGATGAGAAAATCCTAAATAATTAAAAAAATCTAAGTTCAAGTGTTAAAGAATTTTCAGACATATAACTGTCTTCAGAAATACATAGAGTTTATAAGGTAGTACAGATCAGTATTAAAACTGACAATGGTGGGACTTTTTTTTTTTTTTTAATTTCATGTCAGTTTATACTATTTCAGAAGAGCAATGATGATGTCTGACTGTGGAGTAAAGATTGTTCCTTGAGGAAAGGTGGAGAACTTAGGCCCTACCAGCCTGTTTTTAATTTACTATGGGAGATTTCAGCTTCACTCAACCTCAGCAGCACAGAGGGAAGTGGATATTTGTACCCTCCCATTGTATCTGACAGAATGGAAGTTTTTGCTGTAATCTAAGTTCAARAGCAATTCATGGACAGTCTCTGTTTTGGGTAGGTAGACGGTATCTAAACTGCCATGTTTTCAAGTGCTTAATTCAAACTGCTTTATAGTATAATAAATACTGTAGTCACAAGTGAGCATGCTTGCCTTTTCACTGCCAGCCTGCCTGAGCCTTCACTGAAAGAGAGAAACACCTGCTTATTTGGGAGTACAGGTTGCTGAATAACACAGATACCAAATTCTGGGTCTGTATTGCCATAGCTAAGCTCAAGGGGTTGATTTTCTCTGATTATGTTCATGCTTTCCTTTGTTTTGGATTCAGCCTGTCAAATCCCTCCAGCTTTTCATGTTTTTCCTCATAGCTTGTTCATGGGGCTTTTTAACCTCTGTTATCTGATTCTGAGCTATTTTCAGTTTCTCTGCTTCTAGTACTGCAGGCTTGCGCAGGGGTTGTACAAATGCATAACAAAATCTCCTCCCTGTTCTCCATCTTCACAGACTTTGCTTCATTGGACAGTTCATTTGGCGACATCTGGCTTTACCTACAGGCATGTGCGTCTGTGTGTTTTGGCGTCAGCTTCAGTGAAGCCTTTTTGGAGTGCTCTGCAGCTCTTCCCAAGGCGTGTGCAAAGGGTCTTTTGTTGCCATTAGAAGCAAGGGCCGGGGGGGGTGGTGGTGGTGGTGGTGGTGGTGGTGKTGGGCAGAGCAGCTTAGTGGGGACCTGGCGGCCAGCCAAGGTCAACTCACCACCCTGTGATACAGTTACACCCCAAGACACCATTGTTACTCTACACAACCAAAAAGTATCAAAAATATCGCCCCCCCTCCCCCCCCAGGCACACACACATTAAAAAGCAATACGGGCTAATTTGCTAGTGTTATAAAGTAATCATATTAAAAGGGATTATACTGTAACTTTCACAGAGGCGTTACCATCTGCTCAGTGCCTGCTCAACAAAGGGAGAGAAAGTGCATTCAACCCCTGAATTCTTAACATAGGGGGGAAAAAACATGAAAAAAATGTGGTGTTGGGAGAAACTGAGCCATCACAATGAGTAAATGGCTGACTAGCAGTGTGATCATTTTTTCAGCCTTGTCCTTTGTTTTCCCTCCACATACACCACGTCTGTTTATACGCCTGACTTGTTGTGTCACGTTTGATTTAGACTGTACGGGGCAGGGATCTTCTTTGTGCTGCATCTGAGTGGTATATGACATGTTTACATGTGAAAAAGATATATGCCAGTCAGAGAAGAAAAGTTTATCTCAGTAAGCGGAAGCATAAGTGAAACACTCTAAAACATCTTTGTAGAAGCTAGGCTCAGGTGCTTCACCAAGCTGAAGGCCACTTGACTTTTGAAGGCAGATATTTGTATGCAGCCCATGAAGATTTTATGATAGCTACTTTGTGTGGTTTTGGCAACAGTAATAAAATGCACTTTTCTACCTTACCAAAATGAACACTATGAAATTAAATGTTTAAAAGTTTAAATTTTATTTCTCCTTTCCCTCTACCTTTTGCAAATTCCTAAGCGTTAAGATTTAAGTGGACTAGTAATAATATAAAGTAAAATAGTATAGAATAAATTAGAACTAGTGCCACTTCTAGAGAAATTTATTTTTGAGTTGCCATGATTTGCACAATGAACTCTATCGGGGGTGGGGGTGGGGGTGGGGGGGAAGAGAAAGAGAGAAAGCTAGAAAGTACTATGCAGAAATCCATCTCTAGGGAACAGGGGAAATGCTTTATTTCCAAGTATATACAGGTCCCTATGCTCTCCACTTAATCTGTGCAAATTTTGAATAATGTGTAAAATATGTACTTTTTACATGCAGGTTTCACCCACTTTTGGACAGCTAAAACTGAATTATTTTTTATAAAATGTCTTTTTATTTAAAAAAAAAAAAAAAAGGATTTATAAAGAGCTTTTTTCTTCTTCAGGGACATCTAACTGGAAGGCAAGAACTAATATTTTTTTATGTTTTGCAGAGACAGGAAAAAACTAGCAAACATTTATGTGTTTTCATTATTTTTATTAGCATTTCAAACTAATAACTGTCAGATAAATGAATTATTAGCTTTTTTGATGATAAATAAGTAACAAAGAGCTTAAGTTTATGACTGGGTTTTCAAGCAGCCTACATCAGTCCTAGCACCATGAAGATTAAAAACCACCTTAGTGTTTTATAAATCTTCAGGGTAGCATGACTCTCTTTTTCCAGTTTAACTATCACTAATGGATGTATAACTATGTCCTGTTGACATATATTTGGTAATACCATTCTCATAGTTCATGCTGCATTTTGAGAAAAACAAGTAGGAAAAGAATTTAGAGCCTTTGGCAAAATCAAGAACAGAAAAGGGTTGGAAGTGCTGGAACATTCATTTTCAATTGAAGAAAGCATATTTTCTAGATTTTTTTTTTTTTTTTTTTTTTTTTTTTTTTTTTTTTTTTTTTTTTTTTTTTTTTTTGCATTTTCCTGCCAGTATAGAAAAACTTTGTGATGGAAGGTTAGGAAGAAATAATTTCCCACCATTCAAAGATTCTGGTGTCCAACTTAGAAAGAATTTTCTCAGGAGAGACAGAATATCTGGATTAAAATGAACAAGAGTCTTTCACATCCCACAGAAAAACATACGTACTTTAATTTCTAGTGTCTTGAAAGACTATGTGTCCAGAGTTCAGGAAAGTCTCTATCTGTTTAATAAAAGGATGTCTCTAGCCTCACTTTTAAAGATAGGCTAGAAGTACTTATCTTCAGGGAAAATGATACCTGTGAACTCCAAAATCTCAAGGAACGACCTGCCAGGAGGCATAGGTAAGACACCTACACTTGAGAAAAAAGTGAGATTTGAGTAATTCTAATGTTGTCAGAAATTCTGACTGTCTTGTTTTAGCTGCCTGGAGGGTATTTGGGTCTGGGCCTCATGAGCAGAATCATAGGGGATGAATGACACTGCTGTGCTACTTGTGCTTCAGTTTTGGCTGGAGCTGCAGCCAAGCAGCAAAAGCCATTCGCGCCCGCACTGCCAGGAAGTGCAGAAGCYGTGGGGAGCAGGGCAGACCTACTGCATGTCCAAGAGCTCCTACCAGGAAAGCAAGCTGGAGCTGGTTTGCTCCAGACTACATAGAGCGTGAACTGCTGTAAAAGGGAATGGACAACCCATGGGCATCGAACTGTGCCACAGCAGCACCCTGTCTAAGTCTTGGGAGGTGTAACACCCAGATTTGGGGCAGGGGGCGGAGGTGTGGGCACATGAGGGAGCCATGATCCAGGGGGCCTATTCTTTTGACAGCCATCAGTGTGCAGGCTCTGCCTCCACGCTCAGTGCAAAGTGGTCATTCCAGGCCACTGGCAAAGGGGTTTAAGGGTGAGATCTTGGGATCAGGAGTTTCCCATGGTCCATCACTATGACTGTTTAGTAAGCTACAAATTCACACTTACAGAGAGAAACTTGTTTCACTGCACATGTCCTTAATCCATCCTTTAGGTATAATCTCTAGTAACTACAGATCTCTCATATGTGCATTAACAGATTTACGTCTGTAATGAGATGTTTGACAGAACTTTACATGTGGGGTTTTTTTAGAACATGATAGCTTCAGTAATTTTATGTTTTATCTAACCTTTTTATTTAGGTGGAAAAAAAAAAAAAAATGTTGTATCCAAGAGGCGTCTATGGGAGCAGTGCTGACTGGGTAGCTAGCAGGGGAGTGGGGGGAGTTACAGGGGAGGGGGAAGCTGTTAACAGCAAAACCTTGGCATGCAAGTAATAGGTTATTTCACCATTCTACTAATACTGTTGATGTTAACAAGAGCAGACCTGTCAACAGTGTAGCTGAACTACTGACATTTGTCATCACTTGTCAGCTCTCACATCTTTCTGACCGGGGTTGTATTTCCCTTGAATGTCAGGTTTTTGAGATGAGCCCATTTATGATACTTACAAGACAAACACAGGGGTACAGTGAAGTGGATTTCCCTGAGTAATTACATCTGTCAGCAGTGGCAGTATTTATGATCCAGATTCATTAACAAGACACAAAAGCTACCAGGACTCTGYCTGTAACTTCTGAATGAGTGACTGCTACTGTCAACCACTGAATGCCCAGAGGAAAGGTGGGGATGGTGGCTTTCAGGGGTCCCAGCAAGAGTGGCAATGTGCTGACGGGAAACAAGCAAAGAAGTTGGTGTTTCCTTGGTGCATACCCGCAGAACAGTTAGCCTCAAGCAACCCAGCATGATTGGCTTATGCATGATCGCATTTTGAGTGTTAGTTTGATTTCCATACACAGCCTTTCAAGGACAGAATGAAAACAGCTATTTATAAATATAGTCCCAATTTCTCTCTGTTCTGTTATCTGGTTTAACTGAGAGCAGAGGATCTGTAATGTCAGAAGAGTTGGAGTGTCAGGTATGAAATTTCAGTATATCTATAATTTCAATGATGGCAGAAGCGGCCTGGCTAGGTGACTATCTCAAAGATGTAGCGAGCCAAAATTTTAGGGATCATGGATATCTGTTGTAATAGTATTCCATTCAGCACTATTTATCAAACAGCAGAAAATACTATCCCTTCTATAGTTACTATTTGCCCATCCAAGGCTGATATGAGAGCAATCTCACAGATATCTATCAATAGATGATAGAGATTGATGTAGATGTAGATGTAGATGTAGATGCGGATGCAGCGATAGGGAGAGACATACATACAAAAAAAAAGCCGGAAAGTCAATATCAAAGAGGGGAGAATACTTGAGGGGATAAAAAGTCTTTTGTCTCCAGAACCCTTTTGGTAACTCATTAATTAGATAAGGATTCCAGGAATGGAAGCTAGTTAATAAGAATTGTGTCCATTTGTTTKGTTTTGGCTTTTTTCAATTAAGAATTTGTCAAATATTTGAGGTGCAAGTATGGACACATAGTCATAGTTTGTCTTTTAAAAAATGAGACCCACGGAAAAAGACATTATTCTTCAATACATTTTCTGAAGACATTGCATTTTTTCTAGTGTATAATTAAAGTGTATAACAAGAAAAATTGTTTCTGGAGGCACTGATACAGAAAGCAAAGGTTACGACAACAGCAACAGTTGTTAGTAAGTGAGAATATAAGAACTTGTCCTCAATGCCAGGCTGTAGGAGAATTGTGTTTCTACATTTCACGCAGCAAAAATAACACTGGCTGGAACAGCAGAATAGTAATATATTGTCATTCACCCTTAGTGTCAAGTTCTCAGATTTGCAGTGAAGGAGTTTTTCTCAAAAGCTGTAGTAGTACCAATGTAAATTCTTTAGACTCTGCTTTCTATAACTTAGTCATGCACGGTCTTGGATTCGAGCAAAATTTATTTTGGATACAGTGGTGTCAGTTGATTCAGAATTGATTACAAAGGAAGTCAGAATTTTAGGGCTATGAAGGAAGGGTAAATTTACCAAGATAAAAACCAATATGAATACATATCTTCTGAGATCGAAGTCATCTTCTAGTTTTTGTTTATCCAAAAACATATTACAATAATAATTCCATYAGTAAATGTTGGCATTTTAATAGATTATGATCATTTATGTTACAATTAAGATTCTTACAATATTTTGATTCATAGTTTACTACCAATAATTTCATGAAAGGAAATCCACTTGAAGAGGAATAGTTTGGTGTGTACAGTGAGAAACAGTGAATATAATCTATTCTTTTTAAATAAAAACTAAAAAATTAAGCTAAAACTGTCATAAAACTATTTATTGTAATTCTGATCAATTTAAGTTAAACTTTCTAAATTGCTTTGTCCATATACATTATTTTCTGTGTCCACATACATTACTTTCTGCTTAATATCATTGTATTTTAAATATCTATTGAATCAGGATACAGCTAGCACAGTGAAAACAGGGCTCCATTTGAGTTAATGAAGATATATTTCTTTATAGGTGTATTTGCATGTCCTCAGTGGGATGGCTCGAAAGCAGGCTGCAACACAGCATGCTCTGTGACCTTTGTTCCATCTGTTCACATAGGGGCCTTATGATACCCATAACTCAGAGTCTACATATTGCACCCAGGAAACCTAAAAAAACCTTGTCCATCCTTCATCAGTAACATGGTACTTCTTCAAGGCATGCAAAATATGTGTTGATTGCTTAAAGCTAAGCAGGCAATCTGTGACCATTCCCAGTTCATCCACAGTGCTTGTAAATCTGTTCTTGGTTTCCTAAAACAAAGAATAAGCACTAASKTTYYSTWWMASA
>JAYKAV010000368.1:16530-27338 GCA_035582835.1 Phoebastria nigripes | reverse complement strand
TWTKKWTRTTGTTGTTGTTATCACTGTTAYTATTACTGTTCTGCTTTGTTTTATTTCAATTATTAAACTGTTTTTATCTCAACCTGTGAGTTTTCCTACTCGTGCCCTCCCGATTCTCTCCCCCATCCCACCGGAGTGGCGGGGAGTGAGCGAGCGGCTGTGTGGTGTTTAGGTGCTGGCCAGGGTTAAACCACGACAAAAAGTAATATATATTAATCTAATAATTATGATTGTCTCTGTTCTTTGAGAACATAACATATTGTATGCTACAAAACATCATAATATATTTCTGTTATTGCATTACACTGATTTGGCCACATAGAAAAAACTCTATATTCAGAATAAATTGTATATGAAATATTTAACATGGATTCTCAACAAAATATATATACGTGCTTTCTTTTACCAACATGCTGAAAATCCTTTACCAATGTAATGTTATACAAGAAAAGCATATTATTTCATATAGGCCAAAGCTTCAACTTAAATATCCAGTTTCTCATCATAGTGAACTAACCTTTTGTCTTGTTATGTTTGACAATAAACAGTTATTGCATGTTGAAATAGCCTACAGTGATTTTTCCCTTGAAAATATTCCCATCTCATGTTGTACTGTCAAAGTGATTTAGGCCACTGTTTCTGAAAGTGGTTAAAGTTATTTCCTTTTGCTACACAAGTATTTGCATGATGAAAGCAATCATATATTGTGTGTCTCGGTAAGAATGTTTTCTACCCATACCACAACTTCTTAAAACAATTGATAAACCTCACTGTTGTGGTTCAACCCTGCAGGCAGCTAAACACCACACAGCCGCTCACTYGGTCCCCACCACCCAGTGGGATGGGGGAGGGAATCGAAAAAGAAAAGGTAAAATTCGTGGATTAAGATAAAGACAGTTTAATAGAACAGAAAAGGAAGGGAAAAAAATAATAATAATAATAATGATGATAGAATATACAAAATAAGTCATGCACAATGCAATTGCTCTCCACCCACCAACCAATGCCCAGCCAGTCCCCAAACAGCGATCGCTGCTCCCCAGCCAACAGCCCCTAGTTTATATACATGAGTATGACGTCATATGGTAGGGAATACCCTGTTGCCTAGTTGGGTCAGCTGTCCTGGCTGTGGTCCCTCCCAGCTTCTTGTGCACCTGGCAGAGCATGGGAAGCTGAAAAGTCCTTGACGAGTGTAAGCACTACTTARCAACAACTAAAACATCAGTGTGTTATCAACGCTATTCTCATCCTAAATCCAAACCACAGCACTATACCAGCTACTAGGAAGAAAATTAACTCTATCCCAGCCGAAACCAGGACACTCGCATGTACACAAATCATCTTCTCTGGAAATCTCTCCTAAGAGAAATTAAAAGAAACAAGTCGTATAATCAAGAGTATCTTGATCTGTGAAGGATGACTGATAGGGATTTATGTTGTTATATAGATTTATTTCCCTGAAAGAGTAACATTAGTGAGTTAAAGGTTATTGACACCAGATTAGTCATGTCAGCAACAAAATATTATTGCAGAGGGCTGGAAAAAAAGGGTTGCAAAAGTTCTAATTTCTAAAAAAAATTATTGTTCAGACAAACAAGAAATTCCAACTTTTTGAGGATTTTATTGATATCACTGAAAACCTTTTTTTTTCTGAAAGTTTGCTTCTGGAAAAAAATGCAGTATCTCAGAAAAGATGTAATACATATGTTTTATGGTTTTTAATTTATTTTTTATCTGCCACCTGGATTTCATCTCTAAAAATCCACTGTAGTAATGAGAGGCCTATGATGTACTCTGCCATTTCAACACTAAGGGAGAAGTTGGTATCAAATTATCAAAGCAAGCGTTATATTATTAAGGAATCACAAAAATAAAATGTAAAGTTCTTAATTTTCATTTCTATGAGACATCACAGTATTACTTTCAAAATGACTTTTTTAAACAACCTGGTTTATTCTGACCTAATGTGACAAGTATGTGAAAAACTTCTGAGTGTGGGATTTAGTGTATAATATATAGATTTACACGTTATATAGTAAGTAGGCGTGCTGGGAAATACAAATATATAGTAATAGTAGTGCATATGGCATATAAAATTTAGCATATTTGCAAGTATGGATTAACTATGTAGGCACAGTAATAGGATGCTTGTAATAGTGCCTGATTATTAGGGTTTGTCTTCATGTTTCAGACCTTGTTTCCATTTAGTCATGCTTTTGACAGAACTGAGCTGAAGTTTTGTATAATGATAGTCTGCATCACCCTGAATTTTGGGAAACTTTTGGATTATATGATCATCTGATTTTGAGAAAATGGCTAGAGATCATATGTTTTTAACTTTACTTAGATAAACCATTGGCCTTTTCAGCAAGGATACTTCTTCCTCATATTATTGCACAAATCTGTCYACATTTT
The DNA here is from genome assembly GCA_035582835.1 of Phoebastria nigripes. Lineage (NCBI taxonomy): Eukaryota > Metazoa > Chordata > Aves > Procellariiformes > Diomedeidae > Phoebastria > Phoebastria nigripes. Next base: position 24,923 of record JAYKAV010000368.1, on the reverse strand, counting down.
ACCGTTTTATAAAATCTGTGAATAACTTTATTTTGCTTGTGCACAATCAAATATATCTAGTAAAGCCTCCAGCCAATCTATCTTTATCTGTGCATGATCAGATTTACCAATGCTTCTAATACTGTATATATTCCTGTACCCACAGAACCAATGGGCTCTCTTACAACTGGTCCAAGCTGCTGAACTGTAGATACATTATCGTAAGAGAACAAGTGACCATTTGTTTTAGCCCATCTATCAACAGGAAGAGCTGTATTCTGTTTGCTCTGGGCATGATTTGTTTTAACCACATAATTTGTGAGGAACCTGTTTCACCAGACTGTTGGAAGTCAGAGTGCATGGTGGATTATGCCCGTATGTCAGATAACTGATTTTCCCATTCACTTCCAGATTCCAGTCCTTTGATCAGACACATCTCATAAACTTTAATTTCTTCCAGGGAGTTAGCTAAGGAGCTGCTTCTAAAACAAAACTCAGGTGTGCTTCTGAGGACAGGTCATTCTAGTGACCATCTTTATCAATAATACAGGCAAGGCAAAATTTTTCTTTCCAGTATCCTTCACATTCCTCAAATTTTGTCTCAGAAAACTTTTCACCTCAAACTCCTGTGCATGATTTTGTGCAATGTGTAAGGGACTGCAATGGGTACTGTAAATACCAGAATAACACCACTCTGCTCAGCTGCAGTAAAAAAGTTCTTATATCATTTTAGCTACTCTGTGCTGAAAACACATCTACACATAATTGTGCCTTCTAGCTAAAAAGGCCTAGGGCCTTTTTATGTCATTTCTTARAATCACAGGATGGTTGAAGTCAGAAGGGGCCTGTGGAGATCATCTAGCCCACCGACCCTACTCAAAGGAGGCTCAGCTAGAGCAGGTTGCTCAGAACCGTGCCCGGTCGGGTTTTTAGTGTCTCCAAGGTTGCAGATTCCACAGGCTCTAAGCCACCTGTTTCAGTGCTTGACTGCTGCTGTGGTTTCACCCCATCTGAGAGCTGAGCACCCACACAGCTGCTCCTGCGTTTTATCCTTTCTTAAACACACTTTCTCCGAGGCACCACCATCTTGGCTGAGGGGCTCAGCCGTGCCCTGTGGTGGGTCTGTTGGAGCTGGCTGGAACCGGCTGTGTCTGGCACAGGGCAGCCCCTGGCCTCTCTTCACAGAGGCCACCCCTGTAGCCCACCCCGCTCCCAAAACCTCGAAACCTACACCAAATACAACCACCCTCATAGTAAAAATGTATTCTCTTATGCATAAGAATTCACTGTATATCTACTTTTCCCATTGCCTCTCATCCTGCCACTGGGCTCCACTAAGAAGAGTCTGGCTTTCTTTTCTTTATTCCCTCACCATCAGATATTTGTACATATTGACAAGATCCCCTCAGCCCTCAAGCCTTCACTCTTCCAAACTGAACAGTCCCAGATCTCTCAGCCTTTTCTTGTATGACAGATGCTCCAGTCCCTTCATCATCTTGGTGGCCCTTTGCTAGACTCTCTCTAGTATGTCCGTGTCTCTCTTGTACTGGGGAATCCAGAACTGGACCCAGCACTCTAGATGTGGCCTCACCAGTGCTAAGCAGAGAGGAAGGATCACCTCCCATGACCTGCTGGTGACACTCTTCCTAATGTAGTGCAGGAGACTGTTGGTTTTCTTTGCTGCAAGGGTGCATTGCTGCTTCRTGTTCAGCTCATGGTCCACGAGAACTCCCAGGTCCTTTTCTGCAAAGCTGCTTTCATATCCAAGTTCCCCTAGAATTCACTGATTTCTTTTAAACTCTCTTTACTCAGCTGTAATACCTACTCTGACTAATCCCCATTAAAAATCGTTTCAATGTTCAAATCTTTCTACTGGCCTCTCTTATAAACTTAGAAGCAAATAATTAATTTAGCTTCATTTGCACTGGTTTTGTATTCCTTGAATTCCCATTTAACATGCTGATTGCTTCTCATGCCTTTTGATTCTCTGGCAGAATTCTTGCTTCTAACTCTTTCATGAAAAAAATAAATCACACACCATGAAGGAAAAAGCATTTCACAAACAATTTTTTCTTACACAGGAATATGATTTGTGACTATTCTATGATAACTGTTATATACAGAAACTTTAATAATAATATCTTGAAAAATTTTCTGTGTGTTGTCTTGCTTAGACACTCCCAAAATCATCACATATATGAAAAAAATCATTGCTGAGGGATGTTATAAATGGCCACTGCCTCAAACAKCTCTGGCCCAGGACCCCTCCTGCCCAGTTGCTGGAGCCCAGCCCTGTGCCCCAGGGACACAGGTCTCTGCCCAGGCTGAGGAATGTGGCTGCCACTTTCCTGTTTGCAGTTTTAACCAGTAGCAAGACTGAATATGTACCCAAGAGACACATGGGTGCACGCGCACACACACGTGCTCACACACACGACACCGACACGGCCGGTCACACAGCCTGCCACAGACAAGGCGCTGCCTTCAAAAGCACCCACATACAGGACTCACACCAGACACAATCCCAGACAGCCACGTCCCCTCCTCCTCTTGGGCTGGCAGAGGCAGAAGGTCACTAGTGCAGCACACACACCACACTCTCCAGGTTCACAAGCACAAACACATTTTTGGATCCCTCAAGCACTGGTATGGCCCCTCTGTCTGCCCAGCACACCTGCCTGGATCCCAGCTCCTCCTACCCACCCCATGGGTTCCATACATGTTGCTTACATCCTGGACCCTCAGGTCTGCATCCTTACTAGTATCAAAGCCCAAGTTTGCCTGCAGTTTTCTGGTAGCCCATTAATTAGTGTGACTTGTGAGGTTTGTTTCTTATCTTTGTCTCCATCATGTTTGTCTGTCAGATTTGTGTCTCTGTATACTTTCTTTATGGCTTCCCCCTTTTCCTTAGTATACTATTTGACATGGTCTTCAATCAGATGATTTTACTGAAATAAACATTCCTACATTCCACATATTCTTACCAATTAGTCTGACTCATCAGTTTTGGTTCTCGTTACTGCCTGCCTTACCATTTGTGTGTCAGATTTATGTCTCTCTATATTTTGTTTATGGCTTCCTCTTTTTCTTATTATCCCTTTTTGCACTGAAAAGGCCCAGACCATATACCCTTAAGGGAGCAGAAGGTGCCTCTTCCACATACCCTTTCTATTACAATCAGTCTCCATACCTTATTTTTCATGGCTGCTAGAGTCCGTCAGTGTTCACAGACAGTTAGGGTATTTTTCTCAGTTACCCTGTAGCTGAGATACTTAATTTTGATTGAGGTTTATGCTTTTCTATTTGTCTGGGACTATTTGTAAATGTTGACAGTGCTCTTTTGACATAGTTGATAGTATAACACTAATACTTAAATTCTCCAGATTTAGTTATGGAACTTACATCTAAGATAACAAACATCTTCCATGTAAATATAGGATCAGAAAGTTATATACAATTAACTTATATGTTGCATTTGTTTTTTCAACACATAATGTGATTTCTTAGCTTGTTCAATTTACTTTACCTACTGAATGCAATTGTAAGGTGTTTCTGCTGAGTCCTATTACAACATCCCACTGATTATCTTCTCAACCAATATTTAAAATGGTTATAATCCCTGTTATTTCATTTACCACTGGTCTACAAGGTCTAAGATCTTCATTTTTAGTCAGGTAGCATTTGTACAGAAGTGTATATTTGGACTTGCTTTAAGAACCTATTTCTATGTACTATACTTAATCAGATCTTTATTTTTTTACACTTTCTTCTGAAATACTGTGTATTATAACTCCATTTCAAAATTATTAAATTGTAGTCATCTGTACAATCTGAAATTACCAGATTTCCTGTAGTTTTTAATTTTAAAACTCTATCTCTCCTTACTAAAGTTCCATTAGGCATGTTCCATTTTCATTTAGGTGAAGCCCATCTCTCAAGTAATGTCTCTCTGTCAATTTTTTTTAATTCCTAACATATCTAAATTTCTTCCATGCATTATTTTCTTAARAATAAATTCAGACTTTGATTTTTCTGAGGCTGTACTAGAAGCATTTCAGTGGTTCATGCCTTTAGCCTCCTATACAATCATGCTACTACATTCTAGATGTTAAAAGGTGAATAAGAACAATTAAAGCCTTTGACCTTCCTCATTTTAAGGTCAGGAATTTACCCAAAGGTGAATTAGATAGGTTGATTATGCCAGTATTTTATTCATAAGGGCAAATATAGATGAAAGAGAGTATTTCAAAACAAGCCAGAGGAAGGTGTCACACTCAAAATCTTCTTGCGGGCAAATTGAACATACCTTACACATAACGGTAAGAGTTTAATACTAACCTAAATAACGTTTTAATAATCTAAATAAATATACAACAGTATCATTATTAGAGTGCTTACCATGCTGTTGTCTGCATGGTACTGTCCACTTCCCTATGGCTGAACCCTTTTCCCCCAAAGAACAGTCATCTCATCTCTGTTGTTTTCTTATGGGAGAACACTAGTTGGCATAGACCAAAACCTTGCCAGGAAGTGTGCTAGCAAAAAACTGCTATGRGTGATCATACACTTGAGCTAGTGTCTTAGTCCTATTTAGCTTAGTAGGACAGGTGTAGCCATACTGTCTCTCTTTTGTAGCCTCTACCTTTCCCAATATTATGTTTTATTTATTTTCCTTTATCTCTTATCTTTTTCTGACTGCCTTATTTCTGAACCAGTTCTCTGTCACGTAGTCACTTTGATTCAAGCTTGCAGGTGGCTCATCATCATCATGGTTTAACCCTGGTAGACAGCTAAGCCTCACACAGCCRCTCACTTACTCCCCCCAGTGGGATGGGGGAGAGAATGGGAAGAGTAAGAGTGAGACAACTCGTGGGTTGAGATAAAGACAGTTTAATAGGTAAAGCAAAAGCTGTGAGAGCAAGTAAAGCAACATAAGGAATTCATTCACTACTTCCCATTGGCAGGCAGGTGTTCAGCCACTTCCAAGAAAGCAGGGCTCCGTCATGTGTAATGGTTACTTGGGAAGATAAAATGCCGTAACTCCGTATGCCCCCCTTCCTCCTTCTTCCCCCCCAGCTTTTATAGCTGAGCATGACATCATATGGTATGGGATATCCCTCTGGTCGGTTGGGGTCCCAGCTGTGTCCCCTCCCAACTTCTTGTGCACTCCCAGTCTGCTTGTTGAAGCAGAAAAGGCCTTGATGCTGTGTAAGTACAGCTCAGACAATAACTAAAACATGGGTGTGTTATCAGCACTGTTTTGGTCACAAATCCAAAACATAGTGCCATATGCTAGCTTATTTCTATATTTGTTCATAGCTACGATGAAGAAAATTAAGTCTATCCCAGACAAAACCCGTACAGTCATGAAAAGTGCCAGGAGAGTGGGGTACCCCTATTGCCTTAATTTAGGGATGTAGCTTATGGTGCCTTGGTTAGGATTTTAGTTCCTGGTGGAAGAGAGAGAGACACACAGAGTCTTCCAGAGAGTAACTCAAAGCATCCAAATTAGTCTTTATTCTTAATTCTGCAGAAGTTAGGGAAACAGAGGCATTCAATAGTAATAACTAAAGTATTAGAACATCTTGTGCTTTCCTCTAACAATGTTTACAGCCTTCAGTACTTTATTAGAATCTAAATACAATTTTCATAATTACATAGATGAAGGGGCRGGGGGGAGATTGGGTGATCTCTGTTTTTGCAAGAGACAACAGATCAGGAAAATAAGGCTAGTGAGAAAAGGAGAACCTTCAACAAATGAAGACAGAAGAAAAACCTGTAATAATTTCTTCCTCTGCACTGATGATCTTTCCTCTTCCAGCCTCCTTAGAAAAATTAGCATATGACTGATAAATCTGCTRTTATGAAAGAAAATCTAGTTGAGGTCTCTTTTTTTTTTTCTTTTTTCCTGACTGTTAGCACGATAGAGCAGGATTTATTAGGATGAATATCAGAGCACAGAACATGATGAATTAAAAGAACCAGAAAACTGAACATAAGGAAGCTGCTTTAAGAATGCTGCAGGCAAACTATTCTGGCTTTCTGTATGGAAGAATAAAGGAGCTTAATGGGGAGGAAAATCCATATTCTCTCTCAGCTTTACAGGTTTTTGAACAGACTTTGATCCTAAAAGCTTAACAAGGCAAGATGTTGGGACAAACATATAAATAAAAACTCTAGTATATTTAATCACAACTAGAAATGGAAGATTTCTTTCTGAAAAGAGAAATTCCTTTAAAGAATATAATTTTGTGAGGAGACTAGCATTATTTATTGATTCAGGCAAAATACAGTAAAATGCATTTGGGGTAATGTTATTTAAAGGTTGACATAATTCATTTTGTTGGAAACAGACTCTAATGTATTCTTAAACATGGGTGAAGAAGGGGACATAGAGGTATGTTAAATAATTCAAACCCAAAATGATATGTGTATTTTAAATTTCTGTTCTCTGTCTAACATCTAGTTTCATAGGTTGAAGACAAAACAATATAGTAGACTGACTGGAACAAAAAAAATGTATTTTGTATTTTTAAAATATTTATCTATAAAGTTGTTTAACGATTGAAAGAAAAAATTATTTACACAAATTCACTTCCAGTTAGAATACAGTTTCAATACTGTTACAGAAAAGAGTTTTCTTGTGTAGATCTGCAAAGTGAAATATTTATTATGATATTTGGAAGTTTACCTCATAAGCAAAAGGTTATTTTTCTGCCATCTGCCTCTGCCAGAGATGTAAATTGCTGCCCAACCCCATGAGCTCCTTTTCAAAACACAAAAACATATTCAGAGGAATGAATCTCTAAATATTGCTCATAGACAGCCTTTAATTTAATTTGCTACATTCATGGAGTTAGTCCATCTTGGTTAACCTTGTCCTCCTTTTCTAACTTAGCATTATAGAAACCAAAGCAAATTTGGGGGGTTTTTGGTTTTCTTTGGATTTTTTTTTTTTTTTTTTTAAATTATTATTTGCAAAGCTTTTGTAATTGGTCTTTAGCTGCCTTTGCTGTCATTAGTGGCTATAAGCTTTTAAAGAAAATACAGTTTTAGTCCATACTTAACAGGAATTCTACTGCTTTAATGTTGTAGCCTAAATTTGTTTGGGGTATGTTGGAGCTAATAGAGGTGGAAATCCATGTTTCATAGCTGGAAACTCCAGYTGTCAAGAGCACATTTCCACCTCTTCTTACTTCCACATTTATCACTATGGAGTGAGATTTCGGTATACAAGGGCATATGTTCTAATTCTTTTCTGAAATTACTCAATGCTGTTTTCTTTCCTTTTTTTATAGGCTTTGTATTTTTTCTATGTAAGCATGATTAATGGCTTTGTAGGACCCATCATCTTTAACAGCTGTTTCTTCTTTGCTTCTGGGCAAGCTCTATAGGCTAATTTCCCTTGCCCAGTCTGAACTACCTTTTTAAATTGGGCAGAAATCTGTTGTAGCAACTAGTATTTGAATGTTAAATATGACACAGGAAATTGGTCACTTATTCATTCTTTGTAGCTCATGGTATCTGATGAATCATCAGCTTTCAAGAGAGGCGATACATGACGTAATCTTAATACAAATGATATATCCACTAACAGATTGTTTTGCCTGCATGTACCTGCAAGAGGTTTTTTTCTCTTCTTTTCTCTCCTCTTCCTGCAAGTTTTATCGAAGTTTATATGTCACCCGTGTGTCAAAAATTTCATATTTGAAAATTATCTCATTATAGTATATATTTACTGAGCTTATTTAACAAATTAAATCCAAAACYAGCCACTTGAATTGAAAAATGGTGTCTGATTACACTGTCCTTTACATAACATTCTCAGATTTTTTTTTCTTAGCAGACCAGGAGTCAGAACTCAAASAAAGAGCTCTGAAATTGTTTTTTTCTGTTAAGTCTCTGTTGCAGAGACATTAAACCTCTAAATCTCCAAGGACTCCTCTAGCACATGTATTAATGTGATATCTCTTTATTCTCACAGAATTTATGCAATCAATATGATAAATGTGTTTCTAACAAAATTGTAAGAGTTCAGTGAGGTATTGACTCAAGTGATTTGGGGCTATCTATACATAATGTATTTACATATAAATTTGGGAGAACACAAGAAGGTAGTGAAGTAAGTAACTGCAGAAATATCACAGAATTTTCAACAGTGAAAGCAGAAATCTTCTTTATAATGACTGTACAACTGTTCAAAAAGAAATTAATAAATTTCCAAATTCTTTCTCTTAAAGGATTAACTACTTCTCCACACAGTATTTTTAAAAAAAGTTTTACTTCCCCTAATTATAGAATCATAGAATCATAGAATCATTAAGGTTGGAAAAGACCTCTAAGATCATCAAGTCCAACCGTCAACCCAACACCACCATGCCCACTAAACCATGTCCCTAAGTGCCTCATCTACA
>JAYKAV010000368.1:2333-15585 GCA_035582835.1 Phoebastria nigripes | reverse complement strand
ACCCAGCGCAGAGTACACCTGTCTAGGCCATGAGCCGCCAGCTTATCTGTTTATTGAGAATTATACTCCTGTAGGTAACTAGCCTGYGTGCCTTTGTTATAAATGCAAGCTTTGTCTACACTGCATTTTGAGAATAGTTTTAAGACTATAGAACATACTAAACATACTTGTCTGCTGTGTATATACTGAGCCTTCAAGAGAAGGCTCTGGCACAGTCAGTGCACATCCTTCAAAACACACAGGGCCCTCTTATGCCCAAACATGTTCAATACACAAACTTCCCATCAGGCGCAGACACCATGGGCTGGCTGCAAGTAACCCACAGAAATCTTCAGTATGTGTGGCTAGAAGACTGGCAGGAGGTAGAGCAAATTTAATTTACAACTGATCTAGAGACTGCTCTTTCAGACACAGGCACAATGACCACTGCTAGAGTTTCCAAAATTCACATTGTTCCATTGTTATAACACAGATATGTGTATCTTCAACATCAAATTATGTCATTCCTGAATATTCAACTTTGATTCCCTCACTCTGAACCTATGTGAATTAAATGAAATATATTTCACAGGTTTGACCGTAGTGAATAATGTCATTTGAACAGCGAAGTCTCAGTATATTTCAGGATGTACATGTTTGAGTTTCTTTTCCAACTCTGTACTAGCCAAATTTTTGTGTAGGATTAACACAGAAAAGAGAAGTTAGGCAGATGCATGCTGAGGCCAAGAAGTATTGTATTACCATTGCTAGTAACAGGCCACAAATTTTGTAGTCAYTCTTCAAGGCCTCAGGACAAGGACTTGTCAGGCTTTTTATCTGAACTTATTGTGTCCTGCCTGGACTTTTGTTTCAGTTTGTGTAGCTGTAATGGTAACTGTCTTATAACCTAATCTGTTTTAGTATTAGCTTCATTTTCTACTGTTGTGTGGTGTAAAGCCTATCAACATAGTGATTTTGAGACATTTCGGTAAATACTAGATAGCAATAACAAGTAGGTATCCTGTGTAGAGTAAAGTATGTGTTGCAACTAAATATAYGTATGTATGTATGTGTGTATATATGTATACACATATGAGTTTGGAAATAGATATCTCTGTGATGAGAGTGTCTAGAGGACTAAATTTAGTCCAGTTTTAAAAAAACTTTAAAAGCAAAACAACTACCCATTTATTAACAACACATTTTGTGCTAATGGTTAATTCTTAATCATTATCACTATTTATCACTGTGCATAAAAAACTGTTCATTCTTAACACATATTCTAAATTAGCTGTGAGTATATGTTGCAACAGAGGTGATGCTAAATAGCACCAAAGAAATGAGCACTGAAGCAGGTGACCTCTTTCTTCCCCAGTTTTCCTTACTTATGCCTGGTGTTCTTGTGCTCCTCACTCACCCTCTCTTCATTGTCTGCCCCTGATGCTGATTAATCTTGTTTTCAGCCTTGCCAGTCATCTTTCTGGCGTGCTTAGCAGGATGCCCTGCCTTTTTGCAGTCCCTTGTGCTTATTTTGTTCTTTTTTCTTTATCTTGGAAATTGTTGCATGAGTCACTGTTCACATGTTTTTGCATGCCCCCTAAGTGCAATTATACAAGTCTTTGACCCTTTGGTGGTCATATTGCTCACATGCTTTTGTAAAATGCTTATGTTGTGTTTAGCTATGCCATCACAGTGTTACGGAATGTTTATGCTCTGTTACTCTGACAAGTCTAAATGTAAGCTTTCCTTTGGATTCAAGACAAACTAATACCAATTATATCCTAATTAATATATTTATAACTTACAGATGTCACAGTCCTCTGTTTTTGCTGCATAGGACCTTAGAATAAGAATGCAGGTCAGACAAGTGCCTTTTATGTGTGAAAACAGCATGATACCAGTTATCAGGACTATTAATAAAACACCAAAGGTTAGGTAATGCTTGTTGAAGAAATACAGCCTTGGGAGCTAGCTGTTTCAGCATTTACAAAGAGCAGGTACCCAATATATGTAAAATATACAAAAAAAAGTAAATCAAATGCATGCAACAATTTTAAGGAGACCTTTCCTTTGATAGTAATCTTTTATCTTATGTACTTTCTTTCCTTTTCTTGTAAAAATTAGTTCTGGATTAATAATAATTATTTTATTAGACTATGTAGATTGCAATTAAACAGTACATTTGTGAATTTGYGTATAGAGTATCTTTCTTTGTCCCACATAGAATGCACTATCTGTGGTGCAAAAAAACCTGGTGGAGACAACCTTAGTTGTAATTTCAATGCAATACATTGGTGAAAAATGTAGGAAAAGTAGGTTATGAAAATTCAGATTCAACACCAATGGCATGATACCTTTAGGAACTCTCTTTGTTATCTTATCCATTCTCATTATTTTTATCAACACTATTGTTAACTGTTAACAAAAATCTTAGCCAGAAAAAATATTAAATAAAACAAACAAAACATGGCTATCTCTAGGCAGCCAGTAGTTTCTATATGTACTCAATATTACACCTCAGTTTAATATCATGGGTTACATTACATGATAGTCATATAACATATGAGAAATACAAAAGTTTGAGAATTTTCCAGTGAATCATTTTTACAGAATGGTTTTGTTAAACTAATTTGTGATTTTTCCACACTGAAAAATTGAACACTCGGTTTCCTTAGGCTTTTTCTTTGTATTATTGTCATATAGAGTAGATGTATATAAAGATTCTAAGTAGTCCTTCTTGGATTAATCTGTATGTGCTCTAGGAAAGTATGTAGATAGCTATTTAAAAGTCAGGAGGATTCATACATAAAAAAATTATCATAGTACAACTGATTGACAATGTAATACCTTATCTAAAATATGCAACCAAATGTACTACTGAAAATCAATAACCTTATTTTCAGATGATGTGAATAAGTATTCTACCTGTCATAGAAACCACACTAAAGCTGATCCAAATCCACTTCAGACAGCAATGTTATATGACTTTGTAGTTTCCATAGCTCTTAACTTTTCTATAGGTTCAGTCTGTGGTGGTATTTTGTGACAATCCAGTAGAATAAACTTGAAAAACAAACTGAAAAAAAGCATTTAGAGTGGTTCAGTCACTCAAAGTTCTTGAGTTRCATTGGTTTCTAAGCCAATCCCTGCTATGGCATTGTGTCTGGAGCATTAATTGCTGTAAAGATCCCAGACCTCTTTTATGAAATTAAAAGTTGACTGGATCCCCATTCTTCTTTGTTTTCAGTATCTTGTAACAGAATATTAAATAAAATGCAGTGTAGTAGAACCAATCAAACTAATCTGATGTTAGCAGATGAAATACACTGGATTTGTATTAATGCATAACATGTAGGGATTTTCCCCCCAAAATATCTTTTCTGTATTGTCTGAGTTCTATCTTATACCTCTGTGTTCATCTCAGAGAGCTGCAGTATCCATGCACAGGAAAGTATATTTACACATTTCTATTCCCATATTTCACTGCAAAACATATTTCAGACTATCTCCAAAATTGTGCTCATGTGCCAAGTTGGTGCATTTAGGGGGATAAGGGTTTACTACATAGTAAAGGCTTCATACGATCATACGGTCATTGAGTAATTCAGGGATCTTAGGTCTATAGTCCAACCTCCTGCTCAAAACAGGATCAGCTGTAAAATTAGATGAGGTAGCTCAGATTTTTTCAAGTTGGGTCTTGAAAACCTCCAAGGACAGAGACTGCACAATACTTCTGGTCAACCTGCTCCACTGCTTGATGCATCTTATATTTCCATTGAACTATTTAGTTTTTTGTCTTTTCTGAACTTTATGTGATAGAAAGAAAAAGCAATAGTGTTTTAATGCTGCTACTGCAGGAATGTACTCATGTTCTGAATTGCTATCTCTATGCAGTTCTACACTGAGTAGGTCCAAAGAAAAGAATAATTCATTTGAGAGAGAAGGATAATCTGTCCTTGTAAATATTCATGAATAGCATAGCTTTCAGTTTTCACACAAAAGGCTGTGAATACTTTGTATTCTCTAAGTTGAGTACCTATCATATGTAGAGACCATAATTCTTTATCTTCTCTGATGTATAAGGAAACAGAAATAATATGGTATCTTTCTTGGATAAGTTTACTGTATATTTCATTTTCTGCCTTACATACTGTATTCTCATTTGTGGAAAAACATACTTCAGAAGTTGTGTTTACTGTTAGTGGAACTAATTACCTACTTACCAAGATAAAAATTATCAAACTGCTTATGAACCCTTTAATCAAATGAGCAGTAAACAGCTGTTGAATCTCTGTTGTACGTTACTATTATGTGGAAGTAAGATGAAGGTGCCACATGATTTTATCCACTCAAAATATACTCATATAATCCCTTTGGTTTGTGTTAAGTAAAACAGTGATTTAAAAATATTCTGTTATGAATAGTAGCTGTGCTTTGCTCTGTTGCATTAACACTAAAGGTAAGAGACCCGGCTGCAAAGCTCCATTAATGAACATTTTCATTCTGTAGATTTGACATTTAGGTCTACAGCAGTGCAGAGAAGCTTTTACAGGCTTGCTTGAAGTGCTTCCATAAATGCATAGCTTCAGTGTCATATGTGTACTTCTAGTTGTCTTATTATCATACACATTTGTTCCTTTTAATTTAAAAAGCGTCCTCTGCCCTACTGAATTTGAAGATCTTTACCCAACTTTCCTAAAGTGACTCTGTGACACAAGTCACAGTTAATGAATTCACGTGAACAATGTTCCTACAGGTACAAAAGCATCCTTTCTAAATACTGTAGCTCTGGGTACAGATATGAAAAACAGCTAAGTAATCACGTTGAAGATCTATATTGGAATTTCGGATTTCAGCTGCACTGTTAGTTGATTTCAATTGTAAAGTTAAGGCCGCCTTTTCACCAAAATCTTTGCTGTGTTGATACCTTAGTTGCCAAAGCATAGCATTGTTTGGGTTTGAAGGAACCTCTTGAGATCATCTAGTCCAGTGCTCCAAATTATGCTCTCTCTTTTGGCATGTTTGTATGTATAGCCCTGCGAACTGAATTTAGGATGATATATATACTATTCTCCATTAGATAATGATTTGCTTTGTGTTAAGGGATACTAGGAGAGGTGTGCCCACCTCAAGCAGCTCCAGCCCAAGACTCCCTTTTGCCCATCTGCTGGAGTCCAAACCGGTGCCCCGGGGACTCGGGGTGTCTGCCCAGGCTGAAGGATGCAGCTGCTGCATTCCCGTTTACAGGTTCAACCAGCAGTGAAGCTGAGCACGTGTTCCAGACACACACACAGACACACACAGAGGACACTGACACGGCCGGTCACACAGCCTGCCACAGACAAGGTGCTGCCTCCTAAAGCACCCACATACAGGACTCACATCAGACACAAGCCCAGGAAGCCACGTCCCCTCCTCCTCTTGGGCTAGCAGAGGCAGAAGGTCACTAGTGCGGCACACACCCCACACTCTCCAGGTTCACAAGTACACGTGCATTCGCGGATCCCCCAAGCACTGGCACAGCCCCTCTGCCCACCCGGCACCCCTGCCCAGATCCCAGCGCCTCTTACCCACCCCAAGGGTCCCCAACTCGCCAGCTGGTCCAGCGCAGTGCTCACTGCAAACATGCAGCACTCATATACTTGTCCCACAGGCACCCCACACTCATGGGTCCCCCCAAATACAGCATGGACCCTCTGCCTGCCTGATACCCCAGCCCGTACCCAGGACCCCCTACTCGCCGTTGAGTTCAGCTTAAAGTTTGCAATGGAATACACACTCACACCCCACGCACACCTGATTTGGGGAAGATACAGCTGGCACCAGTCACATGGGCTATGACCCACAGTCCCGCTCCAGTTGCCAGCGCTGAACCCCTCACTCGCCTCACTCACCCCAGTCCCGCCAGTAGCTGGTTTTAAGATACACACCATTCCCACGCTGGTGGCTGGAGGTTAACGACCCCTACTCACGCCAGTAGCTGATGTTGAGACCCCACAGGCTCCAGCAGCTGACACCACCAGCTCCAGACACCACCACACCCCTGTTCTGACTCCAGTAGCTGGCATGCAGAACTCTCATGCTGGTCCCCACAGTAGTTTGCACTGAATCTTTACAGCATACATACACACAGGATAGAGATTACACAGATAGTTAAGAAAAGGTTTAATAAGCCAGGACAAACCATGGCAATCAGGTGCAGAGCTCAGCCAGAACAGCCTACTAACTGGCTCTGTTTCACATACGACCAGCTGTTTTTAATACCTTTTGCAGCCTATACCCCCTCTTTGTTCCTMCTGGCTCCCTTTTACCCCTTCATGGGTTTGTATAATCCTATAGACTCCCTCACCCCTCCCAGCCTGGTGTCAGGGATTCCCCCCAGTTTACAATTTACCACTTGCAAAGTCCAGGTTCATCTTCATGGAAGTGAGACCTGTAGTTTCTTGATAACCCATCAATTAGTGTGACTGGCAAGGTTTGTTTCTTGTCATTGTCTCAGTGKTTTTTTTTGTCAGGTCTATGTCTCTGTATGTTTGGAGTTTTTTGTCTTCCTCTTTTTTTATCCTCTCAATTATGAGGTTTCAGTTTATTCCAGCAAGGTTATCTGATCATTCTCACACTCCCACATACTCTTATCAATTAGTATGACTAATCAGGTTTAGTTTTCATCACTGCCTCACACTGACCAGGTGATGACCTCACCAATAGGCCACAGTACCAGCAGCAGACAAACAGAACAGAATGGTGACAGGAATAGGTTCTATTAACAGTTCAAGGACTGTCAGACAGGATAGGGTAGCAGGCCAGGTCCAACCAGAAGTCCAAATCATCAAGCAAGTTTATAGTGAAAAGACAAATCCAAGATCAATCCAGGAAGTTTATCCTCAGGTCAGGGTTAAAATCAGGCCCAGCGATCACCAGCTAGGTGATTACTATAGCTAAAAGGCAGCCTACAGCTTTAGGTCTGGTTCAACAGGGTGTATGGACATGGCATGCTAGAGATCAATACTCTTCCAACATATTTCAGCCGGGGAAGTAAAGCCCAGGACTGAGCTTAAATAGAGCTCCTGTGCTCATGGGTAGGGTGTGTGGGCGGGAAGGCCCAGGTGAGGCTGATCAGAGTCATTAAGTCTTATTAGTGAACTCAGAGCCCTGGTAATAAGGATACTATGGGAAAGCATATCAAACATATTGCTAAAGTCAGGATCAATGTCATCCTCTGTTTTATTGTTATCCACACAGCCAGTCAACACACCGTAGAATACAATCGGGTTGCTCAGGCATGATTTGTCCTTGGTAAATTCACGCTGGCTGCTAAAAATCACCTTCTTGTTCTTCACGTGTTTGAAAATGGCTTCAAAGAGGACTTTTCTCTATAATTTTCCCAGTGGTTGAAGTCAGGCTGACTGACCCATACTTCCCTGAACCCTCCTCTGTCTCTCCTTGAAGTCAGATTTGACATTTTCTTTTTTCCCCCTAATTACCATGACTTTTCACAGATGATAGAGAGCAATCTCCCAGTGACATAAGCCAGGTATTTTAGCACCTCTAAATGCATCACATCTGGTCTCATGGACTTGTGTATGTCCAGTTAGTTTAAATGATCCATAACTAGATCATAATGTACCATGGGAAGTGCTTCACTTCTTCAGACTGTGTCATCGGATATATAAACCGGGTATGTGTACCAGACCTAAAACTTCCCAAAACTGCAGGATTGTTGTGGAGAAATTACACTGACTGAAATTATCTAAGGAAATGAAGATGACTACCCTGAACTATTGAGTTGACATGTTCTAAATCTTTAATTTGTGATTAAATTAATCAAGCTTTAGATGTGTGTGTTTATTTCTCATTGATTGTAAAGGAAACCTAGGGTACYTAGGCTATTCTGTTTCAGATGAATACCCTGCCTGCCTTATGGATTAGCAACACGTGATGAGAATTTTGCTGTTCTTTACTTAGGCATCTAAAGTATGGGTTAAATGATATATGGCTACCCAAGACTTTTATAACTCGTTCCTTGTTATAATATAGTCATTATAATGCAAACAATCTTTTGTGGCTTTCTAATAATGTTCATTTTATGGGGTACTAATGAAAAGCAATAGTCTACTTGGTAGAAGTGCTGAGTCAATGGACTTTGAATGTATAGAATACTGCATACTAAATAGTCTGAAAAATCATGCAATAGGTTTGTTGAATTGGGCAGTTGAAGATAATGCTGTTGGGTCTGTCTTCACTCTTTGTAAAATCAGGGTAATAATACCTCTTTCACAGTGATGTAGCCACAGTATATGCTGCCTAATTAGCAGAGTATTCCCATACTGTTGTAATAAAAGGTAAAGAGGAACCATGTRAAATAATCATTTTGAATTTAGAACAGCTCTAGATTAGCATAAGGTAAATAAAGCCTACAGCCATACATTGAATATTGGGGAAACAAAAGAATTGAGGAGCTGCTTATTAAGGGGACGTTGTCCATGTCATGGGTGTAATGGGAAAAGTTCATGCAAGTAAAGATGGTGTCAGAATTTATACAAAAAGAATGATCAAATTAAGGTTTCTGAAGCAAATTTCTGTCTCTAATCTTTTCATTGCCTAACTTTGAAATCTTACTGSTGACTCTTAAAACAGATGAGTGTGTGCTTGTAAAGGTTTATAGCCACCACCAGTAGACAGTTTTATGGTTTCATTTTGTTCTAGTGTTGTCACTGATGCCACAACCAATAGAAGTAAATAATTTATTAAGAGCTTTGCTTCTGGAGAGGATTTTACATACTCGTATTTCCACCTACTTATTTCCCCTTCACTTAATTGCATGCCCTTCTATTAAATATATATGCAAGCTGCTCTCTTCATGTTTTCTAAGCAAAGCAATTGACTCTGCATTGATTTGAAATTTGTCTAATGTTTGCTGAAGTTCTACTGGGAGTTCAGCCTGTATAAAGAGGAGATCTCAAGGAAATTRCATTTAATTTGAAGAAGAAAAGTTGTAAAAACTCTGCTAATAACATATTTAGTATGAGTACTTGTTGTCAAGTTGATGATACAAATCTAGATACAAGTCTGAGGTTAAAAGTGTTCAACTACCATCATTCCTGATTAGAAACATACACAGATATTCKTATTTAAGTATCTTTAGAGTGTACTTATTTTTGCATACCATTCAGTTACATCAATACTGAATTTKTCTTTTTTTTTTTTTCCTAAAATCTTTTACTTTATAAAACATGTTTCCTGAGATGGAGGAACAGATTTCTGAAACTGATTTGCTAGTTGTTAGGTCCTTAAGGTTGCACAGAACTTTCCTATTGCATTACTTTAGACACAGATTTATGTGTATGGTGGCAGGTTGCAGAGGACCCATTTAGTACAGTGCAAAGCTTGTAGATTTTGCTTTGATATTTTG
This sequence comes from Phoebastria nigripes, assembly GCA_035582835.1. Lineage (NCBI taxonomy): Eukaryota > Metazoa > Chordata > Aves > Procellariiformes > Diomedeidae > Phoebastria > Phoebastria nigripes. Next base: position 6,194 of record JAYKAV010000368.1, on the reverse strand, counting down.
TCAAGGAACAATACACAAAATTTTAGACCATTTTAGTTTCATGGTTAAAATGCTAATTGAATTAACTTTTCACTCCATTTAATAATTTCTCTACCTTTCCAGAAAAGTAGTGAATGCTTCATACATACATATTTCTTGCATGCAGTGTTACCAGTCACTGTGTGTAAAATAGGTAATGAGAAAAATAATTTTGTTGACTGCTTTGTCATGTAGTGGGAAACTCAGACTTTATGAGCTTTATTAAACTTCAGTAGTGAAAAAAAAAGGCTCTGCTTTTGTTTACTGAAGCTGAAATTCCTCCAGTAGTCAGATTCAGAAGTAGGTTTATGTACCTATTAACATCCAAGTATACTCTCAGAATGTGTCATCTAAGCAAATGTATTGGTAGTTTCCCTAAAAATTGAATTCCATTGTGAAAAACTAACAACATTGAGCTAAATGCAACTAAAATTGTTGTGCCATTGAAACTATCTTGATTAACAGACTAGGAGAAAGACGCATAGTAAGGTGAGGTAACTTGCCCAAGGTAGTCCAGCAAACAAATAGAAGATCTTGTCTATGAGTACCAGTYCACTGTTCCATGCGCTAGGAAACAATATTCCTCATAAATATATATTCAGTACTTTCCCTTCAATAATTTGTTACAAATACACAGATTATTTTTTTTAATCTTCCTGTTTTCTTCTTCCCTCACAATGAAAAAATAAATCTCCTTTACCGCTGAAATCCATCTTATTTAATTAGCCTAGTATTTCTTAATGGCTTCTCAAATGAGTAAAATTAGCAGCAATAATGGAATAGCTAAATGGTATTAAAACGGAAATGCCTGAGAAATTAAAAACATATGTAAAAAGATATAATGGAGACAGCTGTAATTAAAGACTTGTCATGCCTTCCACTACCATAGCAATGCTGAACTAAAAGGATTTACCTTAGAAAGGCTTCAAGTATTTGAAGATAGGGAAGAAAAAAAAAAAAAAACCTCTGGAAATGTATGCTAAAAAGCTAAAATTAAATAAGGCACAGATGAGTTATAAAGACAAAAGAAAGAGGGCAGAAAGTGTGAGAAATGGAACTCTGTGAGGTATATAAAGAGCATGATGAGATCTCATTTATGTCTCTTTTTTTACTGAATGAGCAATATAAGAAAAAAAAAAAAAAGAGACAATTTTACATGGTAAGGACATTTTTGTTCATAACACATCTACCTGTCTGACATTATGTCTAAATTCTCACTTTAATTTTTGATTCTTAATTTGAAAACATGCACAGGAATAGAATTCCCATCTTTCAACTCACACAATCCCTGTATCTCATTTTCAGAATAAACACAGAAATGAAGGGGCACATAAAATCATTTGGCCTTTCCTTCATGTGTATTTTGCAACACATTCAGAGTGCATTACCAGATTTTTTGGAACAGCACACAAATTGTCACTAGCTGATATGTATAGAAGGGTGGATTGAATGGCAGTAAAATGATAACGTGGCTGCTTCCATGAAACATGTGTATGAATAGAAATGACAAAATACCCCAGAGAGATGCAATAAACTTGTGAGTTGTATGCTGATTCTCCACTGTAAGCAAAACTTATTTGATAGCATATTTTTATCTTCAATTCTTAATCTCAAATACCTAGTTTGTTCAGTTACGAGGAAAAATTTATGACCACATTTAGAAAAAATCTCTGTGTGTGCGTGTGTGTGTGCGCATTTGTGTGTGTTTTCATAGGTCTGCTTATATTCTGAAGTGTCAAAATGTATGTTTCTTTTTCAGTTCTCATACTGCTTCAGACTACTGAGTATAAATATCTCCAACTTGAGATAAAAGGAATAAAATAGGGGCTTGTATAGCTAAGAAACCAACAGAATGCTGGTAGATCCATGGAAGCCCTGATGATTRATGATTTCATGTGGAGAAAGTGTTGCCTGGTTTGGGTAAACGTGTAGACCCAAAGGTATGGAAAAAAGAGCATAAGCACTGTAACCTGAAATTTTGAAAAATTTCCTTCGAAACAGTTGATATAAAGAAAGCCTACATTGTTCTTTCAGTAACTGAGTAATTTTCATTCTTCTAGGGAAAAGGAATAGATCACACTTGCATTTTGTCATTGTTAACATGTTATGTTATGATATTGAAGCTTTTAATAAATAAACATGTTGATTTCCAGACTGTAATGAAAAACTATTTCTAATAGTCTTATTCACATAGCTGAGAGACTTGATCACTTTGGAACAACTTTTATTTATGCCCAGAAACCATTTAATGAGTAGTATCAATTTAAAAAAAAAAAAAAAAAAAAAAAAAAGGTCTTCATATCAAAAACTTCAGCAGTGACTATAACTGGCAACAGCACTGGTAATAGTAGAATTAATCACTTAATTGGCATCCCTAGGACAGCACTGAATAATATTAATGTTTTTTATGTAACATTTTTCATCTGAAGATCTGAAAGTGCTTTATAGTGGAAGGTAAATCTCACTATTTTCTTCAAAAAGAAAAAGAAACAAAAATAGAGGCTTTACAACAAGCTATAGTGGAGCTTTGACCAGAATTCAAGTATGTCAACCCCCTGTTCATGCTCATCTGTCACAGGTGATTCATCGCCTGTTTCAGTCACCGACACATTAATTAGATTAAATTTCCATTATAAATAGTAGATTCTGTATAGACTGAGTAGGTATGTTCAAATGTGTGATTCAGTTGCCTAAGTTTAGACATTGAATATTATTTTTTGAGACACCTTAGGTTATTCAATGCATTCACATGGAGCTGGCAGATCAGCAGAGGACCCAGTTTACCTACGATCTTCCAGAGCAGCAGTTAGAGGCCAGATGGAGTAAATTAGGACATCTGAAATGGCCTTAGGAAACTGTGTTTAAGGAACAGCCTCCTGCCACAGCTAACTAGATTCAGGAGCATAATGTAGGGCAACTTAACAGCTCACAATGATCGTAGTGGGAGCTTAGACATTTGACTTGCATATATCTGAAGCTCAAATCTATCCAAATAATAACTTCGACCCAGTTCTATTTGAAAAATCAACATTTATCTGACTATCTGCTGAGAAAAATAAAATCTTTTGGTCTTTTGCTTTTACTTCTCTGAGCAGAATATTTCACTCTACTAGGATTCTCCATCCTCTGCAAAGGCACTTTAGAGTGTATAAATGTCCCAGATAAACTCATCCCCCTGAACTGTGTGGTAAGTGCTCCTTGTAATTTAACTAATATCTTTAGTTGCCATAATGCTTTCTTGGTTATGCATATTTCTGGGAAAAAAATATTTTGAAACAAAATATTATTATACAAAATAATCCAGCCTTCTAATGAACTTTTTACAACAGGTCTAAAATAACTCTGAAAAAGGAATGCAATTTATCCGGCTTTATAGATGGGGAATTGTCCTGGTTCTGGCTGGGACAGAGTTAACTTTCTTCCCAGTAGCTGGGGAGGGTRTGCTGTGTTTTGGGTTTGGTATAATAGGAGCGTTGATGGCCCATTGATGTTTTGGGTGCTGCTGGGTGGTGCTTGCACYGGGCACTTTTCGGCCTCCCATGCCCTGCCAGGGGCAGGGGAAGCTGGCAGGGGGAGTATAGCCGGGGTGTTTGACCCAGCTGGCCAATGGGGTATTCCATACCATGTAACGTCATGCTCAGTATAAAAACTAAGGGGGGAGGGCCTGGGTCCCGGGCTCTCGTTCGGTTCGGCAGGTGGTGAGCAATTGCATTGTGCATCGCCTGCTTTGTATATTGTTGTTGTTATCACTGTTACTATTACTGTTCTGCTTTGTTTTATTTCAATTATTAAACTGTTTTTATCTCAACCTGTGAGTTTTCCTACTCGTGCCCTCCCGATTCT
>JAYKAV010000378.1:1971929-2012398 GCA_035582835.1 Phoebastria nigripes | reverse complement strand
ACACCCTCCAGCCACCCAGCACAGCTCTACCAAACCACAGGGACACTCTGAGCTGGTTACCCTCAGCTCTATGTCCGAGAGCTTAGAGACCACCCCAGGGGATAGRTTTCACCCAGAGATGGCTGCAGCCTCAGCTTCTCTCACCCCCTCCCAGACTCCCCATATCAGCCCCCAGCCTCAAGCACCCCTTGCTCCTTAAGGCAAGCAGGCACATTTCTTTCAACAAAAGCAGGGAGGAGAAATGCTGTGTGAGCCGAGCAAGCATTTACATGACAAAGAAGCACCCTGCTTCACCTAAATGTAAGCACATCCCTCTGTATGGAGCAGGACTCSGAGCACAAGGCACAGGGAAACACCCGGGTCCGAAGCTCACTCGCCAGCCCGCTGGCCCCTTCTTGCCAYGCTGTGAACCCAGCTTGGCTCTGCCCTAGCTCCCCCAAACAGCACCCACAGCCTCCCCCTCTGCTCTCACACAGGGCTTGGGCTTGGGCCCACCACCACCACCCCCCTGCTATTTGTCTCCTGTGCCTGATCACTTGCACCTGCAGCCCGGTCCCCACCCCTGGGCTCAAGTGCAGGAAAACCCTGGGGCTGATTCTCACCAGGGCTGGGTTCGGTTTTGCAGGGGCACGTGGACTCGGGTCTCCCAGAGGTACTGAGCTACGGCTCTGCTGGGCAATTTGGCAGAGCCAGTGGCGCTCAGCTACTGCCTCTGCAGCGATCTGCGCCTGCCCACATGAAGGCATCGTCGGGMCTTTAAAAAGAAGTTGCCTGACTGCAAGAAGTGATTTCAGTTTGGGGTTTGCAGACACCAACTATCATTACCTCCTGCTCCCAGACGGCAGATTGCATAAGCCCCATTTCCGTGAAAACAGGCTAAAAATAAAAAATTATCTAAACTTACATAGCTGGGGTTATCTCACAGCAATTGCTTCTGTCTTTCTTCTCCACTTTTTGCCCTTGCTGAGACCTTCTGGCAGAGAGTTTCACATGTTAATTACGCCTTGGGTCAAAATATTTCTCTCTAGTGCACGGTTTCTCTCTTTAAATGGTTTTAACCACATAGATGTCCCTTTCTTCTTCTGCATGAAAGGGTAAATAATCAATATTGAACGATTATTTTCAAGCTCCCTTCACCCATTTGCCCCACTCTTCTCAGTCTTTCATCTCCAAGTCGCTAAATGCTTTCATCACCTGGCTCAAAGTCTTCTGTGTCGGCTCTATCCATCTCTGAGTCGAAATGATCAGAGCTGAATGTGGCATTCGGAGCTCATCCTGCTGGTTTCTACAACAACGTTACGGCATTTGGAGAACTAGTTTCTGCCCCATCCTTCACGCACGCCAACATTCTGCTTAATCCTTGGGCTTGCAGCACCAAAGATCAACTCTAGAAAATAAGGAGATGTTAAGTCTCATTTTCTAAAGAAAATGGCATTTAGGGGACCTGAATGTCACTGAAGAGGAATGGAACAGAGACTTCTAAGTCACATGGGCCAACTACTCAGGACCCAAATATCTTTAAAATCTGGCCATAAACTCAAGAACGTTACCACAGGCCTTTTTCTTCCCCAAGTGGCTGTCGTTCATTTGGCCTTAGAAACAGAAATTCGTATTTCAAATGACTCCTGAGTGAATGTCACCTGCTGGCCTGTTGCTCCATCAGCTCACTCTGTTAAACCCCAGTCTTCTCCACCCCTGATTAACGTAAATAATCTTGTATTTTGCAGACACATGCCTCCCACTGAACTCCCCTCTCCAGATCCTCGGGCATCGCACAAGATACAACATATTCGCAGTACATCACGCAGTATTGGTCCTGACACACACCAACACGAACCTCATAGCTTCCTTTTATAAGTTCACAGATATTTGCAACGAAGGAAATGCAGTAGATCTCTCTCGTCTGGGCTTCAGTAAGACATTTGAAGTGGTGCCACATAGTAARTCATTAGCTAAGCCAGAGAAGATGTGACTGGCATCTGAAATGCAAAGTGAGTAAAGAGCCGCCCGAAAGGGGCMCGGTAATTGCTTCAGCTGAAAGGGGATGTGTTAGACCGAAGGGGGTTTACCAGTACAGTTCCTTCAGTTTCTGCCTCAAAAATTGTTCTGCTTAACATTTGCATTAATGATCTTGGCACAAAAAGCAGGAGAATGCAAAGGAAATGTGCTGATGAGGCAAAACGAGATGCTAGCATCAATCTGGAAGAGGCCAGGCTATCACACAGAAAGATTATAATGACCTTGAGGACTGGAGTAATGGAGAAGGGACTTGATTCAGCAGCGCAGACTGTACRATCGTGCTGTTGGGGATGAGGGATAGCGGTAGCAGCCGTCCCAGTTTGGGAGGCTGTCAGCTGGAAATGTCTGGGGCAGGGAAGGACCCACGCTACAAATCACAAGACTGTRACAAGACCCTGGTGTTGTATGACACGAGAAGAGTCAAGTGCAAAGAGCTTGGGTTGAGGGGGTAGGGAAACGYGGGACTGAGCTGCGTGAATGCATCGGAGTCAGCACCAGGGGTGGAAAAGAGCWGTAGTGGACACTGCCGGTATAAGGACATATGGCTGGAAACTGGCTGGGAATACGAYGAGATGGGAAATGAGATTTCCACGTGAAAGTACTAAGTTTCTCATGCAGGTTTCTGACCCAAGCAGGGCAGCTAAAAAACAACCACCGCGCGGATGGCTATCAGTCCTACTGTGCAAGCAGCACGCTCGAGAARCCAGCCAGATTAGAGGTGCGATCTTCCTCCTGAATTCGAACTGGGTTGTCTTTACGAGGGCCTATTCACAGAGGCGTTTCAGAGTCCTCTTTTAAAAGGCGTCACTAACCACAATGTTGTTTTGGAATCAAATGTTCTACAAGGCTGTACGAACGCCGTCGGCCCCGGTGGACGGCAGCTGCCTGCTCTCTTATYCCCAGGACAAATGCTAGATTCACTTGTTCCCCTCCAGGACTGGAGGTGGTTTCTGCGGTTGTGGGTTTTTGGTATGTGATTAACTGCTTCACTCCGAAACCCCTCTGGCCCGTTCAGCTCAACCATTCCGTCTGGAGTCACCGAATAATAGCACTTCTTACAAATTTCCTCCAGAGTATCCCTTTTGGACACTCCCATCTCTAACAGCTCCTCTTTCTCTGCCCTGAAGGAGCAGGGCTGAGGCAGAGTCTCTCGTAGTGCAGACACCCCCATCTCCTAAGCTGACTACTCGCTGCTTCTGCTCCCCAGGAGTGAAGTCAGTTTTGCAGTTGCAACCTTTTACTCTTCACATTCCCTGTATTTACCCATCCCAGCTCGCTGTCCTTGCTGCCGCAGCCCCAGGAACACGGTCACCTTCACTGCAGTACCTAAGCACGTCAAATCTCCTCTGGGATCATCAGGGGTTTCTGTTTCTCTCTGTTTTGGTTTCCTCCGCATACTTGCCTCTCATCACCTCCTGCGAGTCCCTCAGAGCTTCCTGGGCTGCCTCTCTGCTGAGTCGAAAGATTTTTATAACGCTATTGTAAATTTTCAGGCTTTTTCTATCGAGTTCCTCTTTCTCTGGAACCTCCCTTTCAAATTTACTGGCACAAGACTATTTCTGGGGTCAGCTTGTGTCCCTTTCCCCTTGCTCCTTTCAACCACAGGACGTAGGGCTGAATCACACTGTAGGCAGCGTTATTTAATGGTCCCTCCAGGTCTCTCGCTTCTGTCCCCCCCAAGTCTGTGAACCCCAGCACCCACAGCGTCCCCCCACTCCCATGGCCCAGCCACAAAGCTGTCTCTTTGGACAGCCTCTTCCACTTTTCAGCTGAAGGGGACTGATTTTTCCTTCTGTGAGTTCCCCAGTGAGAGCACAGAGGTTTATGGCCCGGCAGGTAACAAGCTGTCTCATCTTGGCTTTGCTTTTAGGACCAAGCCTGGAGTAATGGCAACCATTAGCCCGTTACTATCCTTTTAAGAGACGGCTCCTTCCTGCAGACTCCACGCCCTAACCCTGCTGGGTGTAATTCAGCCTTCTCCTCCCAGGAGAGGTATCGCTCCTGATTCAAAGTGCTCTTTGGTGTGAAAACTACTTTCTACCCCAGYCGAAATGCCTCTCAATGCAGTCCCAGGGGTGGGCTCCCCTGTGTGCCCAGAGCCCCTCCAAAAAGCTGGCCCTGCCACCCCTGAAAATGCCTTGCAGGAAGATGGAAAGGAGTCCAAAGAGTGCAGAGAACCAGAAATAACAGCACATAGCCCAGTCTTGCCTCTGGGCCTGTCTTCTGCCCGTAGAGCTGTGTGAGAACAGTTTGACCTGTGATTTTTGCCACCAAGGACTCATCACAGCTGTCCCCGTGCCAGGACCGTGTCCCCGCCAGACTCCCCGTCACCAAGAGCAGAGGCTGGGAGCACACGTGACAATGGCAAATTAAGGGGGCTAGCCTAGTGCCCCACACACGCTCCTGAGGTTTGAGCACAAGTGCCAGGGATGCTCTGGGAAGGACACAAGAAGTTGGCAGCTGCCTCCAGCAACGGAGAACAAATAACCTTGGGCACAAGAGACTACAATAGACCTTGCTGGCTCCGAGCGCACGAGGCTAGAAAGAAGTGAGGTAGCGACACAGCGAGATGCAGGGACGACAGCCTGTTTGCAAGGAAGAAGAGGAAGCAGCTTGCTTGTGTSTAACTCTGCAACAGCAGTCCGTGAAGGCAGGATGTGAGCTCATCGTGCTGCTGGTGACTGGACTCCTTCACAGCAGCAGTGCAGGGAGGAAAAGGTGAAGAGCAGGTGACTCGGGGGTCAGCCACATGCACTGAGGTGCCCACCTTCCAGGGCCAGGTTAACCCTGGATCCAGGCTAGGTGAATATGAACTGGCTGGTCTTTAAGAGACAGGTCCCCGGAGAGGACACGCTGTCTCTAAGGGCGAAACGGCACTTGCTCACTCCCACAGCTCCCATCAGGAGCACCCTGCTGAGCAAGAACAGGCAGTTTCCCATCTACGGTTTTTCTGAGGGCAGGGAGAGCCCCATGGGGTTAGAGCAAGAGGTTTTTCAGAGAAACACAGAAAGTAGGGCTGGGCAGAGCCATCAACTTCCCCACAGAAGATCAACGCTCACTGCRTCGCTCCAGGAACAGACTTCCTCGCTCTCCAGGTGATCTACTAGCGCTTCCTCACTGCTGCAATGTTTTCTCTTCCATTTTTCGCTGTCGTTTGAGACCGGAACATCGTGGCTTATCCAGCATGAAAACAAAGGATGAATTTGTTCTTTCCTCCTTGCAGTGACCCTTGTGGACTGTTCTCGGGCCTCTCCCACCCTCTTCAGACTACACACCACAATTCTTCCCATGCTCTGCAAATTTAACAGGCCTATGCTTGTTTCAAATAGCAGTAATGWAAATACCMCATAGCACCRGACCTGTGGGGTCCCACATGCTTCAGGCAGTCATGGATGAAATCCACTCCAAAGGCCATTTTCACAGTTTGATGATGACAATGATGTGTCACAAGTATTACAGGATTTTTTTGTAGTATGGGGAGCTAGCTCATACCCATGGGACTAAGCCCTTTGTGCAATAATCACTTCTCAGAGTATATTGCTTGCACATTTTGAATCCCCATCAAAAATTATGTCAGGTCAAACTCCAGGAAGAGAATATGAGCAAGTTCAGGCTAGTGTGGGAACATACAAATTGGCAGAGATTCCCAAGGAGCAATGCAGGGTTTCCAAGCCAGATCTGAGCTGTTGTAGAGCACATCTAAGCCGTGCGGCAGAATGGCTTTGCAGCACCATCTGCTGATTGCTGCCTGCAGATCCACAGGTCTTCACCATAGTTCAGCTGTATGTTGGGCCTCAAATGTTCAAAGATGCTGACAGCATCATCAGATAAATACCTCGCTCTTTGGCATGACAAATATTGCAATTGCTGATTGGAACAAGATATAGAATCATAGAATTATTTAGGTTGGAAAAGACCCTTAAGATCATCAAGTCCACCACTAAACCATGTCCCTAAGCACCACATCTACACGTCTTTTAAATACCTCCAGGGATGGTAACCTAACCACTTCCCTGGGCAGGCTGTTCCAATGCTTGACAACCCTTTTGGTGAAGAAATTTGTCCTAATACCCAATCTAAACCTCCCCTGGTGCAACTTGAGGCTGTTTCCTCTTGTCCTATTGCTTGTTACTTGGGAGAAGAGACCGACCCCCACCTCGCTACAACCTCCTTTCAGGTAGTTGTAGAGAGCGATAAGGTCTCCCCTCAGCCTCCTTTTCTCCAGGCTAAACAACCCCAGTTCCCTCAGCTGCTCCTCATAAGACTTGTGCTCTGTGTTCTCTTCCCTGCTTTGGGGGAAACCAGGGCTCACACTTTTCATACTTTCTTCAACTGAAAGACAATCTCACATCCTCCTCAACACATTTGTAGCTGCCTGTTTTAAGAAGTGGTCAGTACTGCAAGTGAGTATGAGCATCAGAAGCACCAACATACAAAGTTTAATTGTTGCAAATATTTATTTAAGTTTTAAGCAAACTAATGCCCGGGTGGCACTTCTCTTTGCAGTACCCTCCCAGCAACAGCCCAGTACATCTGACCATCTGTGGTTGTGCAAGCATTTCTCCAGCAGATCCCAGCTCCTCTTGCCCTATCTAATCTTTCAAACACCCATACAAGTATGCAGGAACATGGTGCTGCACATGAGCAACGCACAGCAAGAATACCCGCAAGCCAGCAGGCTGAGAACAGCTTGTGCAGATAGGCTTCATTTTAAGCTGGCAGCAGTGTGACCCTGTCCTTTTCTTCATTGTGATGTGCATATGGAGCAGTTCTCTTCCTCTATGCCCTATACCATGATGCAGCTCAGATATGACAGCAAAAGGAAGCCCCAGCACATGTGGCAGAATGAGGGTACATGCTTAGTTATCTGTGGCAAGACACAAAAAAAAGGAAACAGGAAAAGAGGAACCAGGGAAATTCCAGCACTCCTCCCCACCCCCCAAATCTGAGAATGCCACATTCAGAGTTGTTTTGTACTGTTTTCCTCTATGACCATTTCCTATCTCACCACTGTCCAAGTTCTGGCCAATGCCACCTACCCAACCTTGGGACCCTGACAGCATCTGCCTCTTCAGTCTGACACCTCTGACAGCTTCTCCATCTCACACACAAAGCTTTTCCCAGACAGATCAGAAACTATGCATGTAATAGCCAATAGTCTGCAAACATCTCACATCAGACAGAGCTGTGAAGAGAATTAACACGGCCCACCCCCCACTGCCAACCAAAGGCAGCAACTACTCTCAAGGCTGAGAAAACAGACAACAGGACACCGCTGCAGATCACTGTTATGTGCATCTTGCCATGTAACTGTCATGTCTGGTAAAAGTCTGAGAACAGAACTGGCTACAGATGCTATCCCCCACTGTGCTCTCAGCCTGTTGCAGATGTATACAGAATAGATTTGTGTGTTTGTTCTTAGAACTTGCCTTGTTAATGTTGTAATATTGACACAACATTCAGTTCAAAGCTGTCACTAGCAAGTGGAAATTGAAGCTTTTTATTGAATGTATTTTTTTTTTAATCTTAGCTTTTAGAACAAGCTATTTAACAACATTAACATTCATTTTTACATCACATGTCACATGCTCAACTGTGCTACTACTTTAGCTACAGCTGCATATTGTCTGCTTCCCCAGAAGTCCTCAGACTGAAGATTTATGGCGAAACAGACACTTAAACACACACAAAACCAGAAAATGCAAGTAGGTTTTACTAATGAGGCAGACATTTTGCTGCAAGCACCTCTCCATCAGAAACAAGTCCAACTTTAGCAGACACCAATAGCATCTTTTGTCTTTGTCTAATTTGGAAGCTGTGTTACACAGAACTGGGAAACAAGTTAATGTATGCAAAGTTTGCTGGAGCGGCAAAAGCAACAGAAAGCGCTTGATCTAGTGAGAAACTGTAAAGAGAACAGAAGCTTTGCATTCCAAACAAAGGATTCCCCCAGGAATGAGAGGTATTTGAAGATGTCCACTTCTACATCTGGAATTAAAAGCTGAGATTTCTCACAGAGAAATGCAAATCAATTAAGCAAACCAAGAAATGTTTGGGGAGGAAAAGGAAAATATTTGGCAGGCAAACACTAAAATGTTGAGCAGTTCTGTGGGAGTCACATCCCATGGACTGAACCAAAAACATAATTAGTCTATTGTGTAGGTAAACACCAAGCTCACGTACAATTTTTTTCCTCATCCCAAACATCTCCTGGACACTTGCTGCCTAGCATCCTTTCTACAAAAGTAGAGTACCATACTGATAAGTCAGTGTGTAAAAACACCTGGGGGAGGAAGGTTTAGCGAAGTATAAAGTGTTTCTTCAAAAGTGCATAAGTAGTAAACAACACTCCTCTGGGTTTGTATGTTTACCCTTGTACCCAAAGACACTAGCCATTTTACACTGGTGGTTTTAGTGCTCCCAGCTTATGTTATCTGCTTGGAAGCTGAATGGCACCACTCTAACTATAGTACCGTGTCTCTTATGCCGATGCCTGTCAGCAGACAGAGCTGCGCAAGCGTCCTCGTATAGGTGCATTTTGCAGCAGCCAAAAAGATGGCCACCAGGTTCTACCAGTCTGGTAAGGAAACAAGAGGCTTCAAATGTAGATCACATCTGAGTCATGCTGCTGAACCTACAGGCAAATCAAATAGGAAAAATTAGTTCCACCCTGAACTCCTACTTAAAGCAAAGTAACTCCCTTCGGTCCAGTTCTTCCTTTACCTCTGACTCTGTAGCCTTTTGCAAGATGCTCTGCAATAGCTTTTTCTTCCTTCTTAAAACAAGCATATTTGCCTCACCCCTGCTATTTGGATTAGGTTAGTCTTAAAAGTTCCTTCTGTTACTTGCATCAGAAAGAGCTGCTTCCTTATCTGTTGCTACACTCAGTTGTGTTCCTTCTAGTTCTAAGCACACAACCCTGAAGATTCAGGTCTTGAATGTTATATCCTAGAGCCTCTAACTGATCCTAAAAACCCTCAGTTTTGTTCATACAATACAGCAGCAAATACATCAAACTTTCTTTATTCCCAATACCTTGCACCGTTAGCATTGCCTAGAGAAAGCTGATTTCCTTCCCACTGTTCAAGACTGCATGCCCTTACAGTTCTTCTTAAATGCATACTAGGTTCTCCAGTCTAGTGAAATTTAAAAGCAGGGTGTTTTTTCATAAGACCCAGCTCATTAGCTCTTCAGGACTCTTTGGCAGGCAACACACTGGAAGAGAACTGAACTGTTGGAAGTCTAGGCACTTACTGGTATCTCACTCCCTGCCCCTTAAAACCAGAAGGCAGGCACAGTATGTTTTAAGCTCTCTATACCTGGCAGCACATTCTCATTTCCAAGCCTGGCTGATACAAATAAAATTTAACACAGATCCTCCTACTGCATTCGGGCATCTCTGTTTCATTTACCAAGGCGTACAGCTTTGCATTACAGCTTAGATCATAAGTGAGAAAAAACAGCTGGCCTCAAGTTATAAACAGTCCCGAACAGTGCGCCAATGCAGGGTCTCCAAACTGATGCAACAGCCATGCATTGACTTGTCATTTGAGAGGCTGTGACAACTGGACAAAACAGGTCCCTAAAGCCAGACATTCTTTACCTCTCTGAACTCTAAACTTTTAGTCAACATTTGGGAATTTACTTATAAATCAGATTACCTTTATAATCTGTTTTCTGGTTCCTGTGCCCGCACCGTTGGCAACCAAGGAATTTGCTTGAAAAGATGACTTTTCCACTGGCACTGTGTGTTGAATTTTGTTGGTACAAGGCCAGCTGCTTGTAGTATTTAACGAGTAAGCAGGGAAAGGCCTTTGAAGATTTATATCCAATGAATCTCCAGTTTCGAAGGTTTTCATCCATGACGGGGTCTTTAAAAGAAAAGAACACATGGAAATTTAATGCCCTCTCTATATCAACACTCATTAAGCCAAAAAGAACATCAGATGCATAGTCAGAAAACAAAGGCCATCTTCCCTCATAAATTTTCCAAGCCTCCCTTCTCTCTCTAAAACCATTGACTCAGAGCCATTTTTGCTACATGTGGAACAACCTGGAAAGACAAAGCCAGCCCTATTCTTGCACTGGTTCAGGAAGAGACTAGAGTGTTTATATAAATAACAAGAAATTTATGACAAAAATCTGCGTTTAGTTCCTCACTGCCTTAAAAAAAAATACACCAAGACTTTTATGACTTTTAGCAACCACAAAGCACGTGAATGAGAATGTTATGCAAACTATAAGGTTAGCAAATGTGACGCCCATCTACAAGAAGGGCCGGAAGGAGGATCTGGGGAACTACAGGCCTGTCAGCCTGACCGCGGTGCTGGAGAAGGTTATGGAGCAGATCATCTGGAATGCCATCACACAGCACATCCAGGACAACCAGGTGATCAGGCCCAGTCAGCATGGKTTTATGARRGGCAGGTCCTGCTTGACTAACCTGATCTCCTTCTGTGACAACTTCTATGAGAAGGTGACCCACTCAGTGGATTGAGGGAAAGGCTGTGGATGTTGTCTACCTAGACTTTAGTAAAGCCTTTGACACCATTTCCCACAGCATTCTCYTGGAGAARCTATGGCTTGGACAGGCCTATTCTTCRCTGGGTAAAAMACYGGCTGGATGGCTGGGCCCAAAGAGTTGTGGTGAATGGAGTTAAATCCAGTTGGCAGCCGGTCACAAGTGGTGTTCCCCAGGGCTCAGTACTGGGGCCAGTTCTGTTCAATATCTTTATCAATGATCTGGACRAGGGGATCGAGTGCTCCCTCAGTAAGTTGGCAGACGACACCATGTTGGGTGGGAGTGTTGATCTGCTTGAGGGTAGGAAGGCTCTTCAGAGGGATCTAGACAGGCTGGATCGATGGGCCGAGGCCAACTGTATGAGGTTCAACAAGGCTCAGTGCCAGGTCCTGCACTTCGGCCACAACAACCCCATGCAATGCTACAGGCTTGGGGAAGAGTGGCTGGAAAGCTGCCTGGTAGAAAAGGASCTGGGGGTGTTGGTCAACAGCCAGCTGAATATGAGCCAGCAGCGTGCCCAGGTGGCCAAGGCGGCCAACAGCATCCTGGCCTGTATCAGAAATAGTGTGGCCAGCAGGACTAGGGAAGTGATYGTCCCCCTGTACTCAGCACTGGTGAGGCCGCACCTCGAATACTGTGTTCAGTTTTGGGCYCCTCACTAYAAGAAGGACRTTGAGGTGCTGGAGCGTGTCCAGAGAAGAGCAACGAAGCTGGTGAAGGGTCTAGAGACCAAGTCTTATGAGAAGCAGCTGAGAGAACTGGGGTTGTTTAGCCTGGAGAAAAGGAGGCTGAGGGGAGACCCTATCACTCTCTACAACTACCTGAAAGGAGGTTGTAGCGAGGTGGGGGTCGGTCTCTTCTCCCAAGTAACAAGCGATAGGACGAGAGGAAACAGCCTCAAGTTGCACCAGGGGAGGTTTAGATTGGRTATTAGGACAAATTTCTTCACCAAAAGGGTTGTCAAGCATTGGAACAGGCTGCCCAGGGAAGTGGTTAGGTCACCATCCCTGGAGTATTTAAAAGACGTGTAGATGTGGTGCTTAGGGACATGGTTTAGTGGTAGACTTGGCAGTGCGAGGTTAACGGTTGGACTTGATGATCTTAAAGGTCTTTTCCAACCTAAATGATTCTATGGTTCTATGAGGAACCACATTTAAATGTGTTAAGTTACAATAATTTAGTTTGCTGCAAGACCTTAAACCCTTCCTGTAATTTCATAATCTGTAAAATAAGATGATTATTTTTTGCTTATGGTACTGGTATCCCGCCCAGGAAAAACTACTTAGATTTTGTTTTTACATGAATTTTCCTTGTCTGTGTTCATGCTTTTAGTATTTTACTATCAAGGGTACTAAAGCATGTGCCTTGAACTGAAATACAGTAACTACCTTTGGCACACCCACACTATCCTCTTTTATGGTTCATGCTGAAAGAAGTGGCAGGTATTTAGAGTACATACATTCCCTAAGGAGCGATCCAAGGATCCCAGTACTTCATTCCAGTGAGAGTAAAGCCCAGACTGTTTTTCTTCTAGTTTCAAAGCATGAATTTCAGACTTCAGTTCTTTCAGTCGATCTTCGAATTTTCTGCTCTTTTCTAAGTAGTCTAGCCTGTAGTCCACACATTGGAGACAAAAAGCTTATTGGCATGACATAGTGCAAGAACAGGCGTGTGTGGAAGGAGGAGAGAGGAGAGGAAGTTCTTTGTTTCATTTTGTTATTTTGATAGGCAAAATGAAGTCTGGCACGTGTCAGCCTGACTCCCCTGACCAGGGGTTCACTTCCACCCTTCAGCATTTCACACACTTACTAACTTTTTATCAAGCATTTCCTTCCAGACCAAGAGAGGAAAAGCCTCTAGATGTATTAGATCAAAGCAATACCATACTTCAACACTAGAGGGAAACTTCTGTCCTCTAACACGCTGTTACTCTGGCAAAGTACTTTGCCCCTGACAGTGCTCTCCAAGACAGAAGGGTTCTGGACTTGTCATGGCTTGATGCCACCAGAACACTCTTCCTCTGTGTAAATAACTAGTCTTACACAGACATAATCCACACCAGCTCAGTAAAAAGCTTCCAGCCGTATGTACAAGTAGAAGGATTCCCAGAGATTATTTTTTTCCTTTCTGTACTTTCCATGATTAACATTCTCATTTATTTACACCATAAGCATACTGATACCTCTCTCTCTCTATCTCAAAGGATAGTCTCTTGAGGTCAACGTCCTTCAAATCCAGCTTTATGGATCCTTTGTCAAAGTTGGCATCTCTGGTGTCAGTTGGCGAGTATTGCGGGTACTTGACCATGTGCTGAAAGAGGCAACACAAGCACTGTCAGTAGGATCTGGTTGTTTGATTTTGGGTTTATCTCCCCAGCTTCTGCAAGAATGCCATGCTGAGCCATTTCATAAGTTACCCATGGATTCCGAGACACACAGATGCTCCTGCAGCCCTTCTCCTCTACCTCTACCTGGCCCCAGATGAACTGCTGAAGTCCACAACCCACAGATCCAAGGGCAGAGGAGTATCCTGGCTGCAATGTTCTATCTATTTCAGCAGAGAATGGAAAGCCATTCTCAGCAAGACTGGAGCAGAAGAGGGAGTTGGGGCACACAGCCTTAGTGCTGCCTTCTTGCTGGAGGCAGCTTCATCTGCTTTGCCTAAAGACACTCATGGGCAATTCACATGCCAGGACAACATAGCTGGTTCAGTACAACCACCTCCACAAAGTATTGCCTGAGATGGCACAGAGTCAGTATTAGGCATAAATGCAGGCAAGACAATCTCTGCTCCTTAAGTCCCAACACCAGTCCTGTTTTTAACTTTTGTCTTACCTTTCTTATCATCCTGACTCACTGCTCTGAACAAACACAACTTCCATCCTAGCTACACTGTGTTTAAGCACCAGTTGGTCCTATAGGTGTTTGTCCCACACCTAGATGCAGACATGCCACTACTCAGCTTGATGGGGGCTATAAAAACGTGATCAACATCTGACTATCTCTGAAGATGAAGTGGTGCCCAGTAGAGCAGAAACTTACAGGATAATTAAGCCTGGTTATGTCTAAGAGTTTCTGCTTCGCTTTCCGTTCAGCTTCTCTGGCTTCATGCAGATCTTGTTTCAGATGCTCTGCTTCCTTGGCTCTGTAAGACAAATATCCTGACGTGAATGGTTGATGATTTCCAGTATAAAGCAACACATGGATTTCAGAGCTACGCACCTCACTAGCTTCCAGAGAACAAGATCCATTACTGTGAGTGATTTCTTTACCCAAAGACACTTGTGGTAGGATGGTCACATGGAGAACTAACTGGACACAGCATGACACATGCTTTCAAAGACAATCCTGCACAAACTGGCTGAATTAACATGTTTTTCCTACTCCTAGTTTCCATGGGCTCAGTTATGACCTGCTGATACAGATTCTCCGGGCTGTCAGAGATCCTCCCTGAGGTGGGGAGAGGTGCAACATATCTGCTCTTTATTTTGGCAAGCTTTTTGGCAGTATCCTAAAACAAGCACAAGGCCCTTAATAGCAAGGTTAAACATCCTCTGTCAACACTAGTCTGCTCTGCATCTTCAGGCAGCACAGTGTTATGGAACATACAAACACTTATAGAGTGGTTTATATTCCACACGAGTTTACCTGGCTTACACTTCTCAAAGATCTGAAAGGGATACAAGACACCATCACTTGGTACTAATGAAGGAAAACAGCCTCATGACTCACAGGGTATACAGATTGGTGAATTTAGATAGCTAGGTAGCCAGTGCTCTTTTGGTAGTGCTAAACAGAAAATGCTTCTGCGTTCTGGATCTTTAATACTAAACATCTCTAAAGCCTTGCATCTGATCCTCTGTAAACTTCTTGACCTGCATCACAACCACTGGTACCAGGTGGAACAAACAAGATGCAAGAAGGCTTAGTCACTCTGAAGTGTTGCTTTGGGAACAATCCCTCCCTCCTGGGCTTAGCTCTGAGAAAAGCAGCACTGTCTCCACCCAGGCATCCCAGTAGAGACCACACAACCCCACTCAAGCAAATCTAACCTCCGGTCAGACTCCTTCACCAGCTTCACTGCTATCAGCTCTGCCTCCCGCATCTTTTGCTCCATCAGGCGTTTCTCCTCCTTGGTTTTCAGAGCTGTAATCTCCAGCCTTTGTCGCTCTTGCTCAGCTTCTGCAGCATTCTGGGCCAGCAATTTTGCCTCTTCTTCCGCAATCTGAGCTTTCTCAGCCAGCAGCTCTGCTGCTTCCTGGGATCGGAGCTAAGAAGAAACAATTTTTCTTAGTTACCCTGTCTAGCATCTACAAAATCACCCCTGAAGACAGTCAGGAAGAGGACATCTTCTGGGAAAAGATCAAGTGGTAAAAGTATTATTCCTTAAAATAAGAAGTATAGTAARCATAACTGTAGGGTCTGGTGTTCCTCCTCTGCTCCAGAATTGCCTAACTTCCTTCCTGCCTCTCACCTCTACAAAGCAAGGAGACACTTTGGCTTAGAGTTGGACAACGACATCAACCAAAAATTGACGTTGGCCCCTTCAGTTGCCAGTGCACCATGCCCCCTTCTCCCAGTTTCAGCTCCAAGGTTGCTTCCTTTCTTCCTTCTTTGCCTGAAGAAAGCACTGTGAATCAAATACAGGGAGCAAATGGCTCACAGCAAGTGGAGATTATGGCAGATCAGAGTTTTCCCAGGTATTCCAGCATGCCCTCTCCACCAGTGGTCAGAAACTCTCCAGCCTTGTCTGAGCCATAATTCCTGGTGTCTCACAGGAGCCATAAGGAAAAAAAAAATTGCTTCCAAACCAAGAAAGCCCATCAAGCACAAGAACATTCAGACTAATGTGCTACTCACCAGGGCCTCGTTGGCCTGCCTGGCTTCATCCTCCAGCTGGAAAAGACGCCTTTCCAGCTCTTCTTTGGCTCGCTCAGCTTCTTCTCGGAGCTGCTTCTCCCTGGCCAGCCTTTGATTCTCCATCTGGAAATAGAATGAGCAATACCACGTTTGTGGGTTTGCAGCAGAATCTCATCTGGGCCTGAGGCAGCACAGTAAATGAATCTAATGAAGAACGGACTGCTCTGTAGTTGGTGGACTGATATTCACCAGAGATGCAATGCTGAAGCTCCTYGCACTTTGCAGCACTGAACTCCTCTAACAGGTAATACTGGTTATTTCAGACTGCTGCAAGAGCACTTGGATCCATCTGTTATGTACCCCAAATCTTTGCAATCACCTATTCAGTTTCACAAACATCACTTACATCCTCAGATGCTGCATATACCACTAGAGCTATTCCCACATTCAATCCTGCTGCACTGTCTCACCTCCCACACACATATTGATGCAATGCATGGACAGCAAGGGCACCAGCTGGAATAATAATCAGTGTTTTCAACAATAGAGGAGCAGAAAGAATCTACCTTTTTTCTAGCTTTTTCTTCCCTGGCTTGTGCTTTCATTTGCTGGATCTCTATTGAGTCCACTTTTCTTCTCCTCATAAATAGGTCGTGGTTTCCAATGCATAACTGCAAAATCTGGATAGGAAAAGCAAAGCAAATGCGATTTTGATATACTTGTGCCCCAGCCAGAGGGACAAAGAGCCCCACACTGGCCTCACAGGACAAAAGCTGACAATTCTGACTTCAGCACAAGTGCTGGCAGTTGCTTCCCTTCCAAGAAAATCAGCACCCAGGGCAGGCTCATACCCAGGTACATAATAGTTTAGAAGAGTTCATAACAGGATGAGGGGTTCCTTCTGTCCTTCATCCCCCTCTGGTTCCATTTTCCTGAATAAGAACAGGCAATAGATCTAGGCCAAGAGTACACAAGATGTAGCTGTGGGAATGGTCACCTGTGATGGCCCCTCCACAAGCTCATTGAGAAGTGACCCAGCCCCTGTGGTTGTGTTAGGAAGCAATCAGTGATGATACAATTAGCCAGTTGATTAGGTCCCTTCTTTGTTGCTTCTCCCAGAAAAGGAGAGGCAGTAGCTGATTAAGAACACAGAGCAGCCAGATAGGCAGATGCTGCAGTGGCTTTGCACCTTTCCATACGTTACATCCTCCCCTTCCAGCATCTGGATTTCCCTTTGTGATTTGGGCCTTCTTTCACATCTTGCTTTCACCCATCATCTCCCCTTCCCAGAGAGGACAAATGTATGCACCCTGACTTCCCAGACAGAACAATCCTCAGGAAAACACATGCTGAAACTCAATGCTCCCTGGCCTCTCCATAGGTTTTACAAACAATATTTCTCACTCAGGTATCAGTCAGTATTACCAGGGTCAGTTTTAAAGAAGGAAAGCAGGACACTTACCAATTTGTTCACTTTGAGTTGAGAGGAAAAGAACTTGAAGACTTCTGCTTTTTTGTCAAGAGGTTTAATAGTTAACTATACAGGCAAAAGAAAAAAAAGAAAGGAAACACAGTGAGGAGGAGGAAAAACAAAGCTGAAACTATTAATACTAATGCAAACTTTAGCCCRTCTCCACTTCTCTCCAGGGAAGCAGTGATTTATGCCACAAATGCGGGGAGAGCGATGCAAAAATGTTTTGCTCAAAAGAATCAGAACCAGGGCTGTTACGCAGGTTCCTCATCTGCTCCCGTAGCAGGCTGTTAGAAGATAAAGCCTCCCACAGCCTCACCCCAGTGCCAGTTTGGATGGTGGTTTTCAGAATAATACCACCTGTGCATTGCAAATTATACTAACACCACTGGAACAAGCACTGGTTATCAGGAAAACAGAATACATTACTAATCCCCAGAAGTAGTCATATTCTTAAAGTCAGGGAGATGTCAAACACTGCTCTGAATACCAATCATTGCAGGTGTAAACAAAATGTATCRAGGGCCTGAAGGACTTTCTTCTGACCATAAGGTAACAGTCCTGGAGCTCCTGCTTCCCCACATTTTCAGTCCTATCTCCCAAGCTGTTTCCAGGGGACATGAAGGGCTTTCATGCTGCCAGGTCAGTACACACTTTTTCACTTCATACGTTGTGCTCGGTTTGGCTGCATAATAAAATATGGCTCCATTCTTTAAGATCCTGTTTTCTGTGACTCATGGCTTAGCTAGCACTCTATTCCTATAATTCATTTGCAATGCAATATATAATTTCAGGCCATCTGAGTCACCAAGATCATAATGTCCTACAGCTTGTTTCACCCGGTAGGTAACAACTGGTTGAATGTGTTGCCTTTTGAGGAGCAGGGCTGTGAATGTGTCACTGAATATAGTGGAGCTTTAATATAGGGCTGCCCAATTTCCCAATAGGGAGTTAAAGCAGTTTATTCACAGACCAGAGRAGAAGTTTAATGTCATGCAAGGACTGAAAACTTTTTGGAGGCAGAACTCCTGTGGGCTGCCCTGCCTGATTTAATGTATGCACATCTAACTCTGGACAGGAAATCTCATCCTCAATGTTTTTCAAAGGGCCCACAGAAAATGGACCAGTCTGTGCTGTCCTTTGGCTGACAAATTCCAGGTATTCCAGTACCAATCTAGTTTTTCTGGTTTTGTTTTTCTGATTATAGCCTTCCAGGTAGCCACATGATTTGTAATGAGACTAAATTTCACCCACTCCCCACTGTACTTTCTACAAGTAAAAGATGGGCTCTGAAATCACACTGAAATTGCAATGGTAGGGTTGTGCTGAAGACTGAAATCACACACTGACAAACTGGCAGAATTCAGGCAGAAAAACATGTACATCTCCCTGCATGTCTCCTCCTGCCAGTGTGCTTCAAACCTCATCTGCAAGGACAGCTTCTGCATATGAAAATGGCATTAAGTCTTTACAGATCATCTAATTCCTGCTGAGATAACTGAAGAAGCTAGTCATGGTGACATTCATAATATCTATCTTTTTCAGAGATCAACACACTTGTTTTGCAAAGGACAAGCAGCAGGGAAGGAACCAGAACAGTGGGCTCCACAAGTTTGGAGAGCTCAGAGCAGCCTCTGGCTCCTAGGGGAACTGAGGTTATGCAGCACATCTGAAAGGCAGGTCTGTTATTTTGACTTTTGTAACAAAGCTCCCTAGGATTTTCCCCTTCTCCCCCAAATTATTTAAACAGAGACAGCTTTCAGCCTGTTCCAAGAATCCCAGTCCACACCCATGCCCATATAAAAAGAATAATATATCAAAGCCATCATACCTCTTTCTCACTATAGGAAATGTTTCTGATAGCACTCCACTCAAACGACTTATTTGGAGAGAACCTGTTGTTAATGCTGTAGATATGAATACCTTTGGCATCAACTCCAAGTAGGAGATCTGTATGGTTTTTATTTTGCTAAAAAACAATAGATATCAGTAAAAGCCATTTATGGCTACATTAAACAACCACAGACAAGAACCACACTTATTCTAATACATTGATATTTATCTGTATTTTTAGGAAATTTATATTTCCACAAAATATTATGAATGTTGTCACTGCTAGCTAATAAACCCAGTCCTCTAGGTTGACTTTAGCAGCTCAAACTTATAGTTTATTTCTCCTTCTTCCTATTACATACCCAGAGCTACTCAAGACCCTTGTCAGATTGTAAAACATTAATCTTAACTGTTTTATTCACCTACTCATTTAGCAGGCAAGTCAACCAAGTCAGAACAATCAGTACACAGCCCACCATCAGCAGAGAAAAGCAGAAGCCAGGAGTCCCAGTTCCAAACTCCCTGGAGGATTTTAAAAAGACAGTCCCATCATCTATAGCAATTGAAAATTGCTAAAATAAAGCACTTACAGCAATTGGAAAATAATTGACACCATACATTTCCAAGTCTTGGGCAATTTTCAGGTAGTTCATCTCAGCTTCATCCCTAGAGAATAAGTATAATAATCCATGATTATACTTGGAGATTCCTTTCCAACCTTTCTGTCCTAGCTGACTCTACATTTCCCACTTAGAAAAGAACAGGCAATCTGGTTCTTTGTACTTTCTTTAATTTGCCATCTTACTCCCAACAATAGAAAAAGGATAATAAAAACAGCATCTCTACAGAATAAAGACAGTAAAGCTGTACCTATTTTGAATCATGTATAGTGCAATCTTTATTATAATTCAAGTCCAGTCTTATCCTTGTATTAGTTTTGCCACTCCATCATTATTACATCTTGGAGACCTACCCTACCATTGTTTTCCATGACATGAGGATATTTCCTTCAGGAAATAGAGTTCATGGAAAAAGGAATCCTGAACAAATTCTAAACAGAGCTTTGGGCCGAAGAACGGTGAGAATCTCTCCACCTTCAAGGTGAGGCATCAATAAGTCTTCAGGAAAATATTCAGTAAAAATAGTGCTAAGAAGCATCTAGAACAGCCAAAGAGAAATTGAACTGAAATATTAGGAAAGGCTGCCTCTGGGTGCCAACAGCTCCTACGTCCTGTTTAATTGAATTTCCAGGCATGCTGAATGTGTTAGAAGTAGCTGAATGTCCACATGGACTAGCACCAAAACTCAGTCCTGGAACTATGATACCATGGCTTCAATGTTTAGGTTCCTTGCTAAGTATGCTGACACCCTTTTGAGCCATGATTTTCACAAGGAATAAAACATACCAGATTCTTTCTTTTATCCTAGGAGGAGACTGGTGTGATATGGCTCCAGAACAGCAGCTGCCGCATAGGGCAGACATCAGCAACTCCAGGTAGCTAATGGCCTTAGATGAAAAGACTAACCTCTCAGGGCTAACTGCAAATTCAACACAGCTCAAACTTTCTGCAGGAACTTTTCTCTGCCRGCATGCATGGGCTCTGATGAGACAGGACTCTTATTTTAGACATGTTAGGTCGTGGCACTCTGCAAGAGCCCTCAGCTTCTCTATTCACTTCAAAGCAAGTCCAATTTACGGGCACTTGGATCCCCACACAAGACACTTTTTACCCCAGATGAGTGGGTGTTTTTATCCTTAGTTATAAACTAACCTATTAACATCACAGCTTGGAAACCAGTATTTCTTTGCTCACTCTACAAAAGCCAAATTTCACTGAAGACAGCAAATAACCAGTTACTGAAATGTACAGAATTTCCAAAGAATGAAATTATTTCAATACCTGGCGATACCCCTGTGCTCAGCATACCAAGCAGTAATCTTTTCTTCCCACATCTCTGCTGTCAGCTGATACTGCCTGAGGACCTAGAGAGAAAGGGAGGAGTTTGGTTGCCTTTGAAGATACAAATACATGTGCTGCCTCTCCCAAGCAACGTGAATGCAGCAGTGCAGTTCACACCTCGGTCATTTTGCCAAGTGCAGGGCAAACGCAAACAGTTTCTAATGCTCTGGTTAATCCTGCAGCAATATCTGTGCTACAAAGAGTAGATTCAGAGATTTGGTTTTATACCAAATAAAGACTTACCCTTTTGGGTAAAAGTTCATCATGGGCTAGAAAGCCTGGCTCATGAAAATTTGGGTCGTAGTCACCATACTGTCCCAAGAAAAGAAAAGATACTTCAGTTTGTTAGATGCAGAATGCTGAAGAACTTGTTGCTTGCGTAGCTTGATGTGATCGCTTGCGACAGATTTTGATTCTCCTGTATACAGGGTAACACATAATAAACAGGCTCCCCTCATCTGAACTGTCCATGGAAGTTATTTCCAGCCTTTGTGCTATGGGCTCCAATACAGCCACTAAGGTGGCCTATAACCTTAGACTTCAGTCCTAGCCTGCAGCTCTCGGTAACTGCAGATATGAAGGAATCTCCCATGATTTCATACCCTTCTCTGAACCACAGACTACATTCAGGAGCGTAAGCTCCCCTACTCCTATAGCCTACTGCATATAGGCTGGGCTGCTGCAGAGGGCCARCCCTGCTAAGAATTTGTGTTCGCCTCCTGCCATTGTGTAAGTTTGGCTCTTGATGGCATGAAGTGAACTATGTTCTGAGAGATACTAAAACACATCATGTCCTTCCATTGTGAGCTCTGGTATCAGCACCTGCTGTATCCATGGACTTTTTTAAAGCAACAGGAAATAGTTCTCGCTGGGAGAAAGATTACATTAAAATGTTAGGTCCAAAGAAATCCCCTAAGTTGCAAAAGCATAGTATGTAATACCAAAATCCTTGTAGTGGCATCTAATGCTTATTTTTCTAGCTGCGCCTGTACCTCCCAGGATGACCCACTTATTTAATAGCAAATTTTAACACTGCTATGTTTTACATACCACCATGTATATCTGTTGGTTAAAAAAGAAGAAAAAAAAAAATCAATAAGAAAGAGCACTTCTATGCACAAACCTTGGCTTGAACAGCATAAGAAGCCAGTAAAACTGTTGCTTCTGGAGAACAATAGATTTCCTCATCCAGTATTTGTTTCTTAACCTAAATCAAGAGAAAAAGGGAGTAATTTAAAGAAGCTCAAAGTCAGGACTTATGTTAGGCTTGAAATGAAACTAGACATGCCCAGACTATAACTTGGCACCAAACATCACCATTATGAGTTAATAACAGCAACAATAAAATGGCATTCAGAAACACAGGAAGCCTTTACTTAGCATTACATTTAATGAAAAAAAAAAAAACAAACAACAAAAAAAAAACCAACTTTTGAAAGTTAAAGTGTCTTAATTCTAAGTTCATAGAAATGCCAGTCAGCTATCTCCACACATTTATATAAGGATGTTATAAAACACAAATTTTATTGTCAACACTTCATTCCTTTTAACAATTCTTTTTCTTCCTGCTTTGGAAAAGTTAGCTTTACAACATGTAAACCATCAAATTTTAGGTTGGAAGGGACCTCTGGAGGTCATCTAGTCAAAGCAGGTCCAACTAGACCAGATTGCTCAGGGCTGTCCAATATTGCTGAGTAATATTGCCAAGGACAGAGACATACTGAAAACCATAATAGTATATTCTCAAGCTTTCCAGAATGAGAGAATAAAGGAGACCCCACAAAGGGAAGCTGACTAATAGAGCACTTAATTTATTCAATTACAGTGGTCTAAGCACAACAAAAACATAGGGGCTTAAAAATAAAAGCCCAGTATAAATGGTAGAGAGTCTTTTAACATCCTTTTCATTTTAATAATCTATGGTGCTACCAAGATCAGAGGCATAATAGTTTGTAAGATGTTGCTTGATTTTAAATCAGTTGGGTAATTTTTACTTGAAAACCTGAAGAGAGAAGGGGAAATTAATCTTCACAAATCCTCCTCTCAGGTGTAATGTATTTAGCCTACTAACAAGCACAAGACAAGGAAATTTTGCATAATGCACAGTCTTAAACATTTCCAAAAAGAAAAATTACTTGAGATAGCACTGAGCTATCTTTACAAATACACTTTGGCACTGTAGGTACTGTGAACTGAAATGAACCATCAAGAAAGTTTTTCTTTTAAATTTAGTCTCTGGTGAGCACAATATATGAACCTGAGTTATAGTACAGGGAAAATTCTTTCTAAGCTGTTAAAATGGAAAGAATGAAAAGACTGAAAAGACTTTTCTTCCAAATTGGAAAGCTCCAGCTTTCATACTCCATGGTGCAAATCATACATTTCTGAATTTAGAACAAGTTAAGATAAATCAGCCGTAAGTGTCTGGGGTTTTTTTCTGATCAATTCTTATAAGGACATTTTGTTATACTTCTTTATGAAGGAACAAATTACCTAATCTTTAAACAGACAACATTTAGCTTCAGTCATTTACATTTATTCACACATTTTGCAGAAAGCTGTTATGCCACATTAATTTGTAAAGGTCTGAATAGTCAGTAGAGCTGAAATCTGTAGGCATCCAGATGTCCATACATGTTTTTCCTATTAGCATCCAGGTGTGATCTTAAGTTCTTATAGTCAGGAAACTTTGCAAGTTCAAATTTGTTTCAGTCTTGTTTTTCTACTTTGGAATGAGAAGAATTTGCTAATTGCATATCTGCTAGTCAAGGCAGGTTCAAGGAGAAAAGAAAAAAGTGAAAAAAATCAGGATTAAAAGACTAGGAAAAGAGTTCTGCCCCTCTCATTCCTTTCCAAAATTAGCTTAAGAAACAAATTGCCAAGTGGTTAAGGGTTCTGGATGAAGTTCTAGTTAGTATATTAACCCTCGGAACCACAGCACTTTCCTATTACTTCATTAACACATCCTCCTCAGGGAACAAGTGTATTTACTGTGTTTATTTACAGATGCAGACTGAATTTATTCCATACACCCAATCTACTTGCACAGACACATACTACTGAAAGCTACCAGAATAAAGCAATACACCATAAGGCTGTAACTTGCAGAGGACTCCACAGCAACTCAGGAGAGAAGCTGGATGTCGCAGACATTGGAACAAACAGCTGACCAACAAGGGACCATCCAAAACKCAATGCTTGTATACCTACTGCTACAGCTATGGCCTGTTGCTGCAGCTATGGAGCCACAGCATGGCTTTTCCTGGTTGATGCATCTTTATTTTGACAACGAAGCATTGCACTCCAAGAATTTGCTCCTTCATCTACTTTTTAATGGAGCTAAGAGAACCCTAACAATTTCTGGCACAAAAGAAAACCAAGTGGCAGATAAGAAAGCTGCAAAGCTACTAGCATCAATGCATGTGTGGGGTTAACTTTATTACTTTTACTGGCTTCCATCTCATGGAAATTTGTAAATTTGTAAGAACCACCATGGTGTACAGACCAAGCTGTGTTCACACAGCTAACAACTCTGCTCTTGAGCACAGTACTGCTGTCCTGCAGCTCCTCAGTAGCTGCCCCTATGGCAGAGCTGAAATGGGTTCTGTTATCTGTAATGAAGATTTGTCAGGGCTGGCAATCTATTCTGCTAGCATGAGTAGCAGGCACCCAGTTCAATGGGGTGGGGAAGACAACTCAAACTGGCTAATTTGACTGGCAGAAGTCAGCGTGTGCAAGTCTGGACGTTTCAGAAGAATACCAACACCATACCAAGGGAACAGCACTTCTCACCAAGGGCCTATCAGACCATATGATGATGCCTCCAGACTTTGTCTTTAAAAGGATCACACATTGTGGTGAATCTTCTGTTTGAGTCGTAGCTGTGTATGCTGCTCTACTCCTTTTGAAACTTGCTAGGTGAACAAACCCGTATTTCAGAATGGCTATCAAATTCTATGATCTTTTTTCCCTACAATCCAAATTTAAGGACAGGTTAGGGAGTTCTTGTTTTCTAGTGATTGTGCCTTCTACAGTCATACACAGCAAGATCTCCCAGTAACCACCTGGTCTGTTTTTAGGAACTCACAAGTTTTAGTTTCAGGGATAGGCTGTAGTCACAGGTCTTGTTCCATCTGCAGCTGATATGGGTGAAAAAGCTTTTGTCCCCAACTGCTTATCACCATTCCTTCCCTCTTCCCCACCTTCAAAACTGCCGCTGTAATTGCTTCCGTAGTCACTCCCCACACAGGGCGTACATCTAATAACAGGTCTTTTCTAATTCTGTTCATTTTGAAAGCACTAGGTTAGGGAACAGTTACACAAGAMGTTACACCAGCAGGTCTAAGACAACAATGACAAGGAGCTGTTGAGACCCTCTTCATCCAACTTAGCTGCAGCCAGAGCAGACCAGATGACACAGTCCTCAAGAGAACTTCTGAAGATGATAAAAATGATGGCTTCACTTTATACTTCTCAGCACTGACCAGTTAGGGCAAAAGCCTCACAGTTCAAGCAGTGCCAGCCTTGTATGGATTTTTTTTTTTTTTAAACACATACTATAGGAGCAAAACAAGTCTGGAATATCCAGATGTGGAATTATCACCCAAACTGCTAGGGGTAAAAGTCATTTTACATGAAACTACAGGTCTCAGTAATTTAACTCCCATTCCTAGCACAAACAGTAAGAGAAGCCATCAAGAGAACAAAAACCTGCAGAAGGCAAACAACATTCAACTTACCAGTACACAAAACCACAGCAGTCAGGAGAGATGTTTGTATTTCATGAAAATGAGATCTTTACAGAGACACTGATACAGCTGAAGCCAGCAGAATCATTCTGAGACTAACAGCTGCCAACAAGATCAAAGACAATACAAAAGGACTGGGGTAAATACAGAAGAAATTCATGGTTAAAAACTGTTCCTGACCTGAAGGAAGAATAAATGCTGGGTAATTTCCTGTAATAGTTCCTCTTCTACCTTCTCTGGGTAGAATTTAGCCAAAAAATGAAAGCTAATGGGATCTTCTTTGGGGATTTCTTGATCTAAAACCTGTTTAAAGATAAAATAAAATCAGCAGCAAAAATAGTACGTAAGTGTCACAAAATAATATTCCAGAGGAAAATCAGAAAGCAGCCGATAATCCACTTAAAGCACCCTTTCATATTTTAGAAGGGAGGGCAATGCTGAGCTTTAATCTAACAGCAATCAGTGCATATAGTGGTGATTGGTGTGTGATACTTCAGGACAAATGTGATAGAAGCAATCAGACCACATAACACAACGAACTTTAGTCTTAAAAAAATGATACCATCTAAAATTATGAGTTGTCACGTAACACATTCCTGTAGCTCCCTGTGCTAAAAAAAGTATATCTTTTTATAAGTAGAAAATTGCCATGCTGTTATTTTGTTTCCTATACCTTTTTGTCCATCTTTAACCAGGTGCACATTCCTTTTATTGTGTACTGCAAGCCAAAAAACCAAGTCTCCCTTAAACCAAGTGCTCGGCACACCAGATCAAACAAGTCCTTTCCCTTCCACTTCATCTAAAAGAAAAAGAAAATTGAGAAAAACAGGTATGTCTTGAATGAATTCACTACATTTTAGTCAAGCAAACCAGGCTACCATTTGCCCTTCTCCTATGAACTCTTATTTCACCTTTAGCTTGTCAATGAAATATGCTTACTGCTGCCTACAGGTGCAATAGTTACAATGCTCTACCTCCTCTTCCTCTCCTCCAGAGAAAGATTCACAGAGCAGCTATAGTCATTTAACCACAGCATCATGCACTGTATGAGCACAGGGAATAAGGATTGTACTATTGATTTCCTAGGACATGGCAAGGCTTTATTAATATTTGTAAAAATCTTATTCAATAGTTTATACAAATTGAAGAGACTGAGAGAAGGCCAGGAGAAATCAAAGGARTGTCAGGGCACAGTGTAGAAATGCCAAACAATCAAAGCAAATCCATCTTTCACATACCTCAGCTATTTCAGTGGCACCAAGCCAAGCCTTTATGCTACTCTGATTTAAATGAACAGGAGCCTGTCTTCTAGAGTAATTTACTAGCCTGGCTCCATAGAGAACAGAAACTTTGATTAAAGGTCCTGAAATTCACATACATATGACATCTTATTTTTTCACTGAAGAGGCAGCACATCTGTTTCTTCTGTTTGGCTACATGTTAAAAAAGATTATTTTGTCTAATTGCATGGGTCAGCCACTAAAAACTTATGGCAAACAAAAGAACTTTCAGGCAGTATTTGGATGGAAAGCAGGAAATCATCCCAGCAAAAGAGCAATATTTGGGGAGAAGGGAGAGATAGCAAAGGAAGGAATACATCAAGCTGGATTTAACAACAAGGACTCTGATGTCTAAATCAAATTTTCCAAATCCTTTATTTTCACAACTCTGCCTGCAAGTATTCTAGACCAGTAATTCACAGAAGTGCACTGCTCGTGACTATCTATTCTGTCTGAGGGACCTAGTAAATGAAATACTAAATGCCCTACAAGACAGTCAAGTCTCTCATTAGAATTGCCAGTCCCATTGGACCTCAGTTTTCCAACTCCTCTTCTCAAAATAACTGTATGTCTTTMTTTGCTTTTGCTGGGTGATTAGGAATTAATCAGGCACAGTTCTGTCTCCTCAATAGTGCACCGCAATTCATTTAGCAATTGATCACTTGCTGTATTTGTTTTCTTCCATATTTTTCTGCAGTCATGATTTCTCTATCCAATTTACTTACTAGCCATAACTAATAGAAGAAAAGCTAGCTTTTTCATTTGATCATTTTTCTCTTCTGCCCGGAGAAGTAAACCAGCCATTGTAGCTAAAGAAATAAACTGGAGTTTACAAATGGCAAATCACATTTGAAGAGAATGTCCCAAATCAACTAAGCACAAAAGTACCGTTTTATAAACTATTTTATAAGCAACATCTTAGGAACAGCTCTGACCAGACTTCTTTATCCAAGCCAGCAGTGTCTTAAGAGCTGTGTCACTTACAAAAAAGAATTTTGTGGAGAAGTAGGTATACTTACTAACAAGCCCTGCATCATGTGCTGGAATGCTTATGAAGAAAGCAGGCCTACTGCTAATTTAGCAGTGTCACAGTCAAATGGATTTCATGGAAACAGGTTTAAATTCTGAATAGTCAAGAGATGTTTAACAGAAGAATGCATGTGAGTGTAAGTAATCCATTGTTTATAAAAATAATAGATCAGTTTTAAGACCATCCATGAACTTTTTAAGACCATCCATGAACTGATAATCTGAACTTTTCAGATTTATGTCTTGCTAATACAAAGGTCAGTCTCCATCTTTCTAGCATTCTGCTGAGGACTCTTACCTCACAGCTGAACTCCATTTCAGCATCCACTGTTATAATTTTGACTTTAAAAGTCTTCGGTTGTTTCTTCTTCAGGCCTCGGATGGACATATTTTTTAGTTTATGAGGATAACCACACCTGAAATCAAACATGCATTACGTTTAGGGCTGGAAATTCAGTAACATTTTCTTGGCTAGATTCCAAAGTAGGATAAGTCCAAACTTGCAGAATAAAGTCACCTTTAAATATGCATTTTTGTGTCCAAGACTATAAGAAAGGATGTTGAAACAAAACATTTAGTTTGCTCCTTAAAAATCAGTTGCTCCAAAATGTCACTCCTGTCTTTCCTCTCAGACTTTGGCAAACGCTGGGTTCCTACAGTACTAGAAAGAACTTCATTCAGACCTTGCATTGCAAGATCCAGGGGCCTGCCTCTCACTACGGCCAAGGACATCTAGGGAACCTCCAATCCAGCCCTCGTGCTCCATACAATCACCCACGTCCATGCAATTCAGCAGTCTCTTGCAACAAAACTCTGCAATGGATGAATGTTTACGGTTTCATAAAAGTAATACCTGGCTTTTGAATAATGCCAATAGAAACATGACATTCGTCACCCCTTTACATATGCAAGCAAAATTCCCTTTCTCAGTAAAGGTCTCTGCAGTATGTACCAACACCAAATGCATCAGTGGGGGCTTCGCTTGTAAAACTCAGTAGAGAGCTACATCACGCAGCAAAACCTTATGATACAAAATCCAAGTCAATTCTTTTCCATCAGTTATGGCTCCTTGAGCAACTAACCTATTGAGCTTCTTTACAAAATTACATCTTAACTCCCTGAAATGATACAAATGCCAAGAATATATGCAGTGAAATTAAGCTGAATTTACCCTGTTCTCTTGGGCATACTAACTCAACAATGATGAAAGCTATTTAGAACACAGATTTTTCCAGTGGAGCTCTTTAAGTGAAATTAATTTAATTTTGCAGAAGCCTACAGAAAATTCCTTCACAAATCTTCTATTCTAAACRTGATCGACTGCATGCCATCAAGAAAATTGATGAGACATCCTATTTCCACAGCCCTGAGGGTTTTGGGGATATCGTTCAAACCAAACGTTGAAAGTTGGGGTTCAATGATAGTGTGAATCTGCACTATACAGTTCTCATGTTTATTTCTGAGCACAGGAAATCAGCCTGTAAAGTTTTCTTCTTGTTTTTACTTTCTAAAATTAACAGCTCAGACTTGCACAACCTAGTTAGTATCTGTGAACTATATAGGTCAAGAAGAGACTGAGGCATTCTTGGTTTCCTACAGTGTAAGACTATTACAGTGTGGCAGACTTCCAGTCTCTCCTTAAGGAATTCCAAAATAAAGTTCTAGTTTAAACTGAAAAGTTCTATTTGTCTGTACCTTCCAGGATTTTATAAATTATCTTGTCCCCTTCTTTGCTTCTGCTGAGCTCTAAATCAACTTGCAAATGTACTGATTATTTTCCACTTACTTTGTATGTGCCCCTCATCCAAAAACTTCAAGTAGCTAAATAGGAGGTAAAATATATATGGAAGTTTTTCTTTTCAAATTGTAGGGAAGTTGAGGCAGTGAACAGATGAGTTAGTTACCAAATCATATGGACAGCAGCAGCAGAGTTGAGAACAAGTACTTGAGACAACTCAGAGTAGGGAAGAAAAGCTCAGGAGGAAATTCATCTCTCTGACACCATTGAGACTAGTTGAGGAGTCCTCTCCCTCCAGTTGGCTCTGGTGAAGCTTCTGCTGAAGTCTTGTTTGGTTTGGGGCAACACACTTCAGGAAGGATAATGGGCTAACTGGAGAGAATCCAAAGGAGAGATCCAAGGGCTAGAAAATAATCTGTGGTAAAATGAAAGCACTGGTTAGTACAGAGAAGGGACAAGTGTGGTCAGACATTATAATGTCTGCTCTTCATGACCACAACGGTTAGGACAAGGAATAAAGTGCTTAATTAAATTGCAGACAGGTTGCACACTGAGAAAAATTCACTAAGAATATTATGATGCTGGAAAAGCATAGTATGGATTTTCTATCTTCCTGAACTTTTACCCAAAACAGCATGACAGTATCTGCTCCCTCCTCAAGACCCAAGGGAACTACATGCCCTCAAAGCACTCTTCCCCAGCTGGTCCTGCTGCTGGTGCCTGCYACCAGTCCGAGGAGAGGCCAGTTCACAGTACCGAGAATCAGTGCAAGCCAGGGTGCTTCAGGGATAGGCATATCCAGAGCCCAAATCCCATCACCCCCAGGGTACCCCCTTGTCCTCATGGAATATTTTTTTAGAGGAGTAAAGAACAGATCTTGCCACAGAGTACATTTCCTCTATAATTTAGGCAACACCTCAGTGCACACTACTGAGCAGAGCTCAGGTCCTTTCTCCTTAGCATAGAAAAGTGTTTTCAATTAAGGGGAAAGGAGTATTTAAAAACCAAAAAGTGACCACAGTAGTATGGTGTAATGTGACCACAGTAATATTGACAAGGAGAGCATCATGTGAAGGCATCCAAAACAGCAGTAATTATTCCAATAATTTTTTGATCTCTAATCTGCAAGCTGCAACACAGCTAACAGCAAAATTATATTTTAACCTGTTACATTCCAAAGGTCTTTCCTGTCCAGTTTTCTTCAAAAGCAGAGGTTTACTGTAAATAATTGTACCATTGGATACAGCAGTTAAAGCATGAGAAATACAAACTACTATACAATACTGGAAACAACCCCTTCTTCTATTAGTTCTAGAAGAAACACCAATGGCTGAAGACAAAGGCGAAAAAAGCTTCATAATTCATTTTTAATATGTAATTTGAAACTGCCAATTGAATTAAACAGGAACTTGGCGTTAGGGCCAGTACAGAACATTCTCAAAGAGTTTCATATGGAAAATGCTGAACAGATAAAATTGAAAAACTGCAAAAGAATGTACTAATTTTCTCAAAATATGACAAAACACCAGAGCCCTTCATTTTAACTTTGAAGTTCTCTCTTTTTTCTTGTATAACCTGGTTGAAATGACAATATAATTTGTTCAACATCTCCAATAGCATTTTTTTTCCTTTCCAGAATTTTTATTCCATGGAAAAGTACATTCTGACTCACAGTGAAAAGACATTTTTGAATATAAAACCAAGAAATGTAAACTGCTTTTTAATCAATAGCACTGGTAAAGAAATAGAAAAGGTTTTCACACTGAATAGCTTAGATGAATGTCAGATACTGATTAACAGTCAAGTTTTTAGAAAAATAACTTCTTCAAATAAGACAAATCTTGCCAAATAAGACAATCCAGGTTTGCAATCTTTTGTTTAAATACAAAAGCAATCCACTCTCTAGATCCCTGTTAATAACAACATTTAACTGTAAATCATGTGCAACGTGTTTCAAGTTAGAGTTTCTGTCACTGAGCTCCAGTGATTTATTTCTGCAGTTGCCACAGGGATCTAAGCTCAAGACCCAGAAGCAGCGAAGTGCGATAGATCAGAGCATGTCATAACCTTACCAAATAACACATTAATCCAAAATAGGGTGGGGTGATAAAAGATTCCTGTCCAGCCAGAATCTGGGAACAGGTAGTTCAGAAGCTGTGAATGTCCACAGCTTCTCCTGCACCTTATGAAAACCAACAGAACGA
Source organism: Phoebastria nigripes (assembly GCA_035582835.1). NCBI lineage: Eukaryota > Metazoa > Chordata > Aves > Procellariiformes > Diomedeidae > Phoebastria > Phoebastria nigripes. The sequence continues at coordinate 1,980,735 of JAYKAV010000378.1, read as the reverse complement.
TAAAAGCTTTGCTTGATGAGGGGAACAGAAATGCAGTGATGAGGAATAGAATTAGCAGGAACTAAACGGTCCCAACTCTGCCTTTTAGCATGTTCGTGTCCAAGGTGAAAGAACTGACATCCACCAGCTCTGACTGGATTATAGTCTTCTCCCTTCTTGACAATGAGAAACTAGTGCCTGAGCAAAACGTGGGGGTGCAAGGGAAACTGGGAACAGCAGGCAATAGCAAGAAGAACTAGCAAGGCAACTCCTGCAAGGACTGATGCTTATCTACATCACAGCACTAGATGGGCAATCGTGTTATACCATTGCGCTGCACACTTTATCGAAATGGGATATAACCCACACATCAGATACCACTTACTTATAGTATTAACTGAAAAGTACAAAGAGAAAGAAAATGAAATCAGCATTCCCTCCCAAAAGCTCAATAAATCCACCTGAATTCAGTACATTAGAGACCGACACAGAGAAGTACCTCAACGAACAAGCTGTAATTAACCTTCCCAAGAGCGAGAGTACAGTTTTCTTTCAGTTTAGTATTTCCAAGGTGAATGGATGGTTTGCAGGGCTCTCCACAGGATATAAAGATTTCCCTTCACATGGCACTTGCTCTCAGTGACAACTGTGCATGAGCTATTACCATCCAATCACACTTTGATCAGCCACACAAGTGAAAAAGCATCTGTTTTCACACACACACAAAAAGCCAGCAACGCTTTTTAAGGCGAGACCTCCTTAGTCTCAGCTGCAGACAGGCTAGGAATTAATGGAAATTTTGAGACCCCTCTCTTATACCCCCAAAAGCAGCCTGCCCTTAAGGATCAGCACATGCACAGGGGCAGGAACTGTATCATCTGCTAGCAAAGTCCTTACATGAGCTGGAAATGTAAAACCCTTGGGAGTGCAGCGTGGTTTAAAGAAACAAGGTTTAGGAAGTACTTTAAGAGCCACCAATAGAAGATGCTTGAAGCATCAACTGCAAAAGTACATTAACATAGATACTGCTACAAGTTGAAAGTCTCCTGTCATTGCTGAAATATTTACTGCAACTCTTAATCGCAAATTCCCCTGACTGTTTCTCCCAGTTCCTGAATTTCTATACTTAATCTCAGAAATTAATGCAAGCAATTTGAATGCAGACAATACAGGAAAGCATTGTGGGCTTTTTACAGTTGTTGACTCACGCTTCTGCCTGTGCTCCCTGCCCTGCCCAAGTAACAAGTTAAGCAAAGAATTCACTGTTCTAAAATGGGTCAGCAATATAAAGGTTTTTCTTACCTCTCAATCTAAAAAGAAGTTATCTAAAGTCACCAGTTGGAATCAAGACTTACCTCACAGACCATTTTCTGAACAAAGATAAGAAGAAAAAAACCCTCTTTTTAATCCAAAATTCCACATTTTTCAGCAGACATCAATATCCAGCCCTCACAAGTTCTGCCACAGAAAATAAAATCCAAGAACAACTTTTATACTTGATCCCCTTTCCTTTGTTTCCTATGAACTGCAGCATGTTAGCGCCCTCTGAAAAATCAAAGAATTGCTTTCCCAGGTGATATGAAAGGCTCTTAACCATTTCCTGCCTGTGCCAGCAAGACTCCTCCCAATTTCTCTCCACTGTAATTCAAGCAATAAGGCACTAAAATAAGAGAAGCCCACAAATCTCGACTTGGATATCTGTAAGAACCGATAATGAACTTCTAAATAACTCCTCTGATAGCATTTGATCAAACTATTTCAACAGTGTCTCCAGCCATACAAATAACAGCCTGTTCTCACCATACCTGGCCACCTTAAAAAGGGAAGCTGCGCAGTGTTGTCCTATTAAGTAAATACGATTCCCTACTTGCCCTCTTCCTGTGGTGAGAGATGATGGGACAATAATGCCTAAAGAGAACAAGCCTGAAAAGTGGGCAGCAGCCAAAATACTTGCCAGCGGAAAAAGATAAATGAACGCATTTAAATAAAAAAAGGGACAGCCTCAGCCTTAAGTCACAGGAACAGACCACAAGCTCCATGAGCTGCCAGGAGCACATTACCTCAAAGGCATGGCAAAGTCAAGACTTTTTTTACCATTATTCAGTTTGTAAGTTGGTTTTTTTTCCTCCAACCACCCATTTTAGATACAGATTTACAGAAACTGAGTTTCTACCAGGGTATGGATAAGCAAGGACAACAGGCCAGCTCTCACTTCACACATTAGAATTACTCCAGGTTTACAATGGAAAACCTTCGAGATTTAGCTCATTTACATAACTTAACAGCAGGTGGAAGAGCACAAAACTACTTCCTGTGCAAACAGACCTCAGTGCCATGCAGCCACAAAAAGAGACTGCGCTGACAGTCAGCTTCATCCCCTGAAATTCAGTGTAAAATGGCACCTCAGCTCTCACACCTCTGCCTCCTCACCTCCTTCCAGCGCCTCCAGACCAAGGCCTGCTGCAGATTGTGTCCAGCCCCGCAGCACGACACGTTACTGCTGAAYGTGGCACCCAGATCAGTTATTTATACCAAAAATGAGGCTGGATTCAGCTGTGTGAGCCCACAGGGACCAGAGGTAGGGCAGGTCTCCCCACAGACAGCGGCTCCCTGAGGGAACAGGGCCCACACCCAGCACCTGCTCCCCAGTCTCCCCTGGCTGCAGGCCCAGGCAGGGCCCTCTACCCTCCTCAGCCTAGGAGAGGAAGAAAACCTCATTTCCATCGGCTTTAGTCTCTCACTGCGCGCTGAGGCAGCCCCAAGGGCAGCACACACAGACCACGCTAACACCACAGCCCTGCACCCGCTTCTGAAGGGGCTAGYGTGGCTGCCTGCGCCTTTAAATCCTCCCAGGAGGCTCCTCCCTTCCCCGCCGCTGGCCCCGCCCCGTTGCCGCGCGCCTCTTCCGGCTTCGGCTCCGCCCCTTCCGGCTCCGTTTCTTTAAGGCCCCTGAGGTGCAGCGGCGGGAGCGTTGCCGGTGAGGGGGGCTGAGGGGCGGCTGTGGCGGGGCCTGAGCATGGGCATGGGGCGCTCCTCGGGCTGGAGCTGCTCTCCGGGAGGTGGCTGAGGCGCTGAGCTGAGGCCCAGCGCCTGCGGGACAGGGCCTTCCCCTCAGCCCTGCTGGCAGGGAGGTTGCTGAGGCTGGGCCCGGTGCGGAGGGCTGTGGAGACCTGGGGGGGGCGGGGGGAAGGCTCCAAATCTGCTTGAATTTCCTCTTTTATCCTCTTCTGCCGTGTGAGATATGCCTAGCTGTCTGGCTCCTGTCTTCCTGGTAGCTCCCTTGTGCTTTGTGGGTGTTGCTTGTCTTGTACACGTTTGCCTATCCCCAGCCTGGTCACTTTGTGGTTGTTTGTGGTTAGGCCTGTTTTACAGAAAGAGGGCCTCTCAYGCTGACTCCCTTCTCTAGGCCTGTGGGTCACACAGCTGAGTCAAGGATGGTAAAAGCAACCCTGAGCATTGCTGCTTGAAGCATTTCATTCTATGGATGTGTCTCTGTATCCCTAAACTTCTCTTTTGATGTGTTGCAACATCAAAGCAAGCATGATTTAGTGTTACAAAATGAATAGATGGAGAATTCAACAGGTGTCAGTTGTGCTTAACAGTATGTAGCTGAGTGGGAGAGAAAGGTCATTAGTCTTCATGAGTTTAAATATTGCTTCAAGTCTTCTAATGTTTAGCTATCTGTTTTGCCTGAGACTCTTGCAAGGGTGTATAGAAAGTTCTCCCTACTTAAACAAAACAAACAGGGTAGTGGAGTACAATTACTTACAGAAAAGAACTGACTCAAAAGTGWTTACACTTACTGTAGGTCAGACAACTCTCTGATATGTCATTTATGCTTTGAGAAGCTTATTACCTTTCTTAGGTTTCATCAGCTCAGCTAATAATGAGATGCACAGAAGCAARTTACTTTCTGACCAGGAGTTATAGGCTGCTCCCTGTTTGGGTTAACTCTGGTCATATACAGACCTGATTAACTATTCCAGCAAAACCAGCTGCTGGCATGAGTTAAATTCATAATAACTTCCACAGCTACACATTCCTGTATTGTGTATGTGGCAACTGGTATGATTCAAAGGAATTTGGTGGACCTTGTGGGATAAGGTCTCACGCTATTATGTCCATTTTTACTGCCATCCTGAAGTAACTTTCCCTTGTAATGGGGACATGTTCATATCCCTTCTTATATTGTAAAACAAGGCTGAGGTAGTGTAGTATATGGGGTTTTAAGTGCTTGCATCTACCCTGTTTTTCCAACAAAGTTACCTAATTAAGCTGTTAGTCTGAAATGGAAATCATAATTTTGGTATTGGTCAGAAACTGGTTATGTTTTTTTGTTAAAATAACATGTCTGCTTGCTTGTTGCCAGGCACTGGATGACCATAACTAAACAATGTCTGTACCACGTGGAGCTGTCCATGCAAAATGGATAGTAGGGAAAGTAATAGGAACCAAAATGCAGAAAACTGCCAAAGTGAGAGTGACAAGGCTTGTGCTAGATCCTTACTTACTAAAGGTAAAAGCTGGTTAACAATTTGTCTTGCATGGTAATTTTTGTACTGTGTGGAGGAATGTTTTATTGATTTGACTCTTAGAATTTTTGATAGCTCTTTACAATGCCAACTCCTTAAGGAACTTGCATAAAAATTTGGCTGTGGGGGTGACTGCAAAGGATGAAAAGCAGTGTGTTGTGAGGATACTTCCATACAGATTATCTGCTAAGTGTTTCTTTGAAGTGCTTTGTTAATGCACTTCATCTGATCTCAGTTGAGAAGGTAAGTTTTTGTTGTTTCACATCTAGATTTAATTTTTCATATTGATTTGGAGTATGCTTTGTTTTGGAAACTTGACATTATATTAGTCACTTTTACAATAAAGTTTGCAGTAGTTTTTCTGTATGCATAATTGTAAGCATACTTAGTATTTGAATCTGTACTGTGATGTGCTATATGAGCTTTGTATTTATCACTTGTCAATGCATTTCAAACAGGKAGCTTAAAATTAGTATTTTCTCCATTTTTAGGTAGGGAAACCATGGTACATGTAGGTGGAATAACTTGCCTGTGGTGACCAGAAGGTTAAGGATAGAGTCAGGATTAGATAATGGGTCTTGCGGATCCCAGTCCAATACTTTATCCAGTAGAAGAACCTGTTAATTTCTTTCTTAAAAGATTGGTTCTGAATTCTGCTGTTCCAATAAGAATAAATATTGAATTTTTATATGAAAGAAAATGAATTGAGCAAGAAAACTCTCAAATGACAAACTTCAAAATACTGATTTCAGGGCTGATGAACTTTTGACATATTAGGATGAATAAGAATTAATATCAGTTCTTGAAGTGTGGACTGCACAGGCAAGTCATTCAGCTTGGAAGAGCCAAGGCAGCTGTCTTGCTGAAGCAGTGTTGATGTGAAGCATCCTAAGGAGAGGAAAGGCTAACACAGCAGAACTAGAGAGCAGAGAGGCCAGTGGAAAGTGGTGATGCTAGGAAAGGGAATCTATGTTAAGTGAAGAGCTTGTTATTTCCACCTGTATCCACATGTTCATTTTGAACAGCTTTTTGTACTTGGCTTTTTCTTCCCCATCTCCTTTTCTTCAGGCTTGGGTGGCAACAACATCCTGACCAGAGAGATTGTCAGGGAAGGGTAGTGCTGTGCTGCTTTGGAAAAACAGTAGAGTGCACAGTTGCGTTTCTCTTCATGATCCAAACTGAATCTCATAAAAAAAAAGACTTCTCCTTAGTGAAATTTAGTTTGTTTTATATTAACTATGTATTTGCCAATTGCTTAATTTGAAATCTAATGCCAAGGTTTTCTTTTTTCCTTCCACAGTTCTTCAACAAACGAAAAACCTATTTTGCCCATGATCCATTGCAGCAGTGTGTTGTTGGAGACATTGTTCTTCTGAAAGCTTTGCCTGAGCGAAGGAGCAAACATGTGAAACACGAACTGGCTGAAATTGTTTTCAAGGTTGGAAATGTCATAGATCCAATAACAGGAAAGCCCTGTGCGGGAACCAGATTCCTTGAAAATCTGTCAGATTCGGAAAATCTGACAGAGGCAGATACTACCTATCTAAGTGAAAAACTTCAAGAACTTAAAGTTTGTTCAACAGACAAATAGTGGGGAAAATATTTAAACAGAGGGCTTTTCAGCTTGTCTCTGTCAGGGATGTTTGGGGCCCTGCTGTTCTATGTTAAATGTTTCGGTGAAATCTGTAGTCAAAATAGTAAACATAGTTGCTTATAAGAACAGATGTTACAGATTGATAGGCACCTCAAATCTTTAAATGAAAATACAGAGAAAATGTGAGTTTAGTGTTAACACTTCATTTTATTGCATGTAGTTTTGCCCCAAGCCTTGACAGTTTCAAAAGCCAGCTGCTCACTTGGAATGACTCTTCTGTATTGAGAAAGACAAGAATATAACTGTATAATGTTTAAGTTTAGTGGGAGGGTCATTATATTATTTGATCTGTATTTCAGACAGTCTTTTGTGGTTTGAAGGATTAAGTAAGGTAATGCTATTAAACCTTTTGAAAGGAAGTGTAGAATTTTAAAACCAGCTACCTGCATGTGTCCTTATTTCCTCTTACAGTTGCTCATGCCACATTGCAGTATCTTCTGACTTCCAAAATCTCTTAACAAAAACACAGCCACTTGCCTTTATAATGGCAGTAATAATACTGCTGAGAATAAAAACTTTGGGTAGCTTAGAATGGTTGCCTTTGTAACCTGTCCAAAGGAAGTATTTCGTTCTGGGAGAGATGGATCTCTTTGAACTGCCAGCAGGAAGTAGAAGCTGATGAGGTTACAAAGCCAAAAAAGAAGTAAAGATGGTTAGATTTAGTCCCATCAGAAAAGCTAATTAAAACAACACATTTTGGGAGAGATACAGGTACTGATTTGCTGCATACTTTAATATGAAACTAGAAGGCCATAGCAGTTAATGATTAAAGATCACTTTATCCTGCTACAGCTCTGGGGATCTTGTGTCCTGTCTTCCAGGACATAAAGCAAACTAAAGAGTGTGCAGCTGTTGCAGCAGCCTGGTGTTGCTGACTTTTCATTCAGATCTAAAGGGGCATCTGCCTCAAAACCCAGCATTTGTGGGGACAGCATTTTATGTCCCTGTATGGAGGGGAGAGTGGTATATTAAAGCTATGAGAAATCCTTTTTGATGTGTCTACCTATGTCATTGGTCTTTGTTTAAGATCAGAAGCTAAACAAGGTGTATCTGAACAGAGTTCCTCTGACCTAAAATATCTATCTTAAAGAAAACTGAGCCAGCTCACTCTAGTAAGCTATCAGTTGTGTTCTCTTCCATTGTCAGAGTGGTGTAAATCATTTGCCCTTTAACTTCCTTCACCTGCACAAAATCAGTTTCAGCTGCCTGCAAACTGCTAACAATATCCAATTGAACTCAGCAAATTATTTGGGCCAGGAAGAATGAGAAACTTAAATTTTCTTCAGTGCTTCAAACCAAAAAATACTGTTCTTTGATTGCTAGTCCTGAAGTACTGTCCTGCATGTCAGATCAATAAGCTGGGATGTCAAGACACCTTGGTTCAAATGTCTCTGTGTAAATCAATAATGTGAACATGGTCTCTGACTTTGAGGAAGTGTCTTAAACATATGGCTGTAGGTTATTCTTGTTGACATGTTTGTTGAAGTGGTTTAGGTTTATGTAAATTACTTAGTAACTGTAGCTGGCTGATTAAGGCCCTCATCAAAGTGGAAGGAAACCTGAGCTCTGACTCCTGCTCGAGTCAATGTAAAATGTGAAACTTCATCCCTAGCAGAGATTGAGAGAAATCGGACCCAGGCTAGAACATGGCCCTGGGCTCTAGGAAATACACTTAAGTTGTATCCAAGCAGGCAGTGAAGGAACTTGACCCTCAGTGCTTGGGATATGAGTGTTCTAATAACTAGGCATATAACATTTATAAGAAATAGAAAAAGTTTCCTGTTTGGCTAATGAGTTGCATCTATGTCTAACTGGGGAAGTAAATCTTCTTTCCCTGTATTTCCTGTGATTTTTCTTGAGTAGCTGTGAATGTCTTATTTTTTCTAAGGTTGATTCATCACAGAAGGTTGTCAGGTTTTTTTCAGTTTACAGGTAGGCTCTTGCAGGGTTGCTCGAGAACTCAACATGCTGTCAGATCAAAATGGGATTAAATGTACATAGTCTGAAGTGTAACTTGTTAAAAGAATGATGGCAATTGTAGGTTAAACTCTTTTTGAAAGAGGCACCACAAACATTGTACTTTACTGATGTTAAAGCACTTTGTGTGTGCTAGCCTCTGACTTACTCTCACAGAGTGCTGATATAAAAATCATATAATGGCAATGGAAACTGCGTAGTGAAATGATATAAACTTTATGTGCGCTATGTAGAAAGACAAGGTTTGCTCATTAACTKGTTTTCTTTGTTTGTTGGCTAGTTGCTTTTACAACTGTCCTTTAACTATTAGCCTAATTATAAGTTTATTCTTAATTGAAACTTATTTAAGGATTTGATGCCAGCACACACCACCAGTTTAGCCAAATTAACTTACTACTGGTGCTGGGACAGCGTGAAGAAAACATTTCAACTGTGTCTGGGTGAAAAATTGATTTAGGGAATAAGAAACAAGTTTTTGCACATGATTCAAAAAATGCTTGGGCTCTTTCTTAATGTTTTTCAGGCGAGACCCTAAACCAGGGCTGGGGTCACCCCAAAAGCTGAGCAGCCAGAGCAGGGAGGGGGGGTCCCGGGCTGGGGCAGTCCGCGCATGCGCACCTGTGGCTTCCCCCTCCCGGGGGGCGTGGCCAGAGGACCACCGCCC